>JBBPDJ010000002.1:5543132-5574959 GCA_037974625.1 Cucumis cinereus | reverse complement strand
GGATGGGGGTGTGGGTTTTCTTTTTTGGCTTTTTCCCCCCCCCCCCCCCCCCCCCCCCCACCAAAAAAAAAAAAAAGAGGAATCTTGAACTTCACAAGTTACCTTTGAATGATTGCAGTTCTCACAACTGCACAAATATCCAGTCCCTTTAATAATTCCCTTGAGATTTTTCTTCCCAGCATAAATGTGGCAGAAAAAACTAATTAGTTTCATAGCATTCTCCAGATTATCAAATTAAAATGAAAAATATTTAGACGAAAACAAACAGAAAATTATACCTCCCGTGACCAAGAAACATATTTCACAGGAACCCCATCAAGCATACCAGTGGAGAGCAAGCTTTTAACATTTGAAGGGAAGCTATTTGGTGGAACCTTCTTACTCATCCTCGGCTCTTTATTTTTGGAATTTGTGTCAATTTTTCCATCAACCTTTATGGCATTGTTAATGTTTACTTCCACATTGGGATCAACTGAGTCTCTCAGGGTTGATACTTCTGATGCCTGGGCAGAAGCCTGATTAGCCATTAACAAGCCATAACTGCTAATGATCCCACCAGAAGGATTATCTGTCCCATTCTCGTCATCAAAACCTCCAAAAGATATGGTATTACTCTCACCCTTGTGATAGTTGTGAGCCATTGACACAGAACCAGAATCTGCTTTGTCAAATTTAGGACCGACATGTACAATGTCAGAGTTCACCTTGTCATAGGTTGGACCCATGGATAAGTTATCATCATTCCCCTTATTAAAGGATGAAGCCATTGAAATGAAAGTATCACCCGCCTTACTATAGGCTGGCCCCATTGATATAAAATTTTCTTGCCCTTTATTGTAGGAGGCAAAAGAGATGATATTTCCTTCAGCCTTCTCATAAGATTGGCCCATTGAAATAAAAGAGTCATCCCCCTTGTCAAAAGGCTGATTCATCGATAAGATGCTATTGTCTCCCTTGCTATAGTTATGACCAATTGTAATAAAACTCCCATCACCCTTGCTGAAAGCATGACCCATTGAAATAAAATTGTCATCTGTCTTGTGATATGCAGGGCCAACCGAAATGGCATTCTCATCTCTACTATTATAAGTTTGGCCCAATGATATGGCGTTCTCATGGTTTTTGTTAAATCCTGTACCCATCGAAATTGCGCAATTATCACCCCTACTATAGGCATGCCCCAAAGAAGCAGGCATGCCAACGTCAGGATCCCTCACTTGATTGACTTTAACTTTTCTAATTCCACCAAAATTGAGGCATGATGAGGAATCCTCAATGGATTGAGACATGGACAAGCCAACGGATGGGTTGTTTGCAAAATGATTCTCAAACTCCTTTCTTCCCATGTCCATATTTGCATTTCCCACAGAGATGCCTCTATCAACCAAGTTGACAGTTCGTATTGGCTCTGAGCCAAAAAGACGATCAGTGAAGTGTCCAGGGACTGACTGAAAACTTGAAGTGTTTTCCCAGGGAGAAACATTCATGTGTGGAACTCCTGGAACAGGTCTAGAATTTACTGCTTCAATTGCTTGCTTCTTGCTACTGAATAGCTCTGGTGCACTGCCATCCATGAACCATTGATGGCCACGTTTGGTTTCAATTCTGGAGGAGCTATCATAGTTCATCTCTCCATCAGTTAAACATCCAGCATCCCTAGGTATCCAAAAGCTTTTATGCTGGAAAGACTACCAAAGAAAAAGAAAAAAAAAAAAATGCTTGAGAGGCTTTCCTATATATCAGAAAATCTGTGCTTCTAAGGAAAAGAACTTACCCAAAACAACCCAATGAGAATTTAAAAACAGATGTGTAAAAGATAAACTTCAGCAAGAGATAATATGGTTAGAAGCCAGTATTAGTGTATGTTTGGATTGACTTTTTAAGTGTTTAAAAAAGTGTTTATAAGTGTAAAAAAAGTGTTTATAAACCCTTCGAAAGTCAATCCAAACGCACCACGAGTATATACGAGTCCACTTTGCATTCAAAACAATAAGGGAAAAGACAAATACTAGAAAGAAGTTAACGTTAGCATGTCCCATTAATTTCCATAAGCTACTAGGATAGTAACGAAGTTATTGATTCCTTTTTTTTTTTTTTTTTTTTTTTTTTTTTTGGACAGTTGACATCCTTTGCTCCAACATTCATCCACTTATTAACTTAGGCGTCAACCGCTTCCCTTTTTTTCTTTCTTTTTCGATAGGAAACAAAGGTAATATATTAAAGGTATCAACCTCTTCCCATTACAGAAAGAAGCAGATAATGGGAAGATGTTTTAAAGAAAGGCTTTAAAGCTCCATATATTTGTTAGATTATAATCCAGAAAATAGAGAAATGAACATAAACACTCATGAAAACAGACTATTGGATGATTATATAAAGTCGATTTGATCAGAACCAAATAAAAACTCTGGGTTAGATATCTGAATAAAGTACTAGCTAAAATCTACTAGTATATTTTTATATGAAACAGAGAGATACATGTTCAAAATAACAAGGGGAGGCAGCCTAAGTACCAGGATTTATAAGTAATAATCAAATACAAATTTAAAGGTACTCTACAAGCTTATCAGGTTTAATTACAAAATCCAACGTCATTTTGCTCAAGTTTAAAATCTTGTCTAGTTCAAACATTTTACACATAATCAAATGAAGATCCTTTTAGCAAATTCAGGCCTTAACGTAGTTGAAACGTCATTTGTGTGTGATAATTTAGATTGTAGGCATGAAACAAATTTGACAAGTATATAATTTTCCCAACTTAACTGTTTCACCTTTAGAATTACAATTACTTTATCACGTTCACAAATAAACCTCAGACTATATTTTGGCAAAATAGTAATGGATTACGAAAAGTCAAACCTCCTATTCTCTCTCTTTCTTCTCTTTTTACTCCCACTCTATATCTGTTTCTTTTTTAAAAAAAAAACTACTACTTTCATTGAGAAAAAATGAAAGAATACAAGGGTATACAGAAAAAAAAAAGCCCATTAAAGCACCCCAACTAAAACTACCTGATTGACATCTGCTTAATTTCCAAAAGCACCCCGACTAAAGCATCCCACTCTAAATCTGTTTAATGTCCCTTGCATATCAAACTACTTGATTGACATCCCTGTCAAGATTCTTTTAAGTAATATCTCCATCTAAATACTATTGAACTCTACCTTCAGACAAGATAACATATTGACTGTTGTCCTCATTACTTTTGAATGAAAATTCGTCGCCATCAATTCATCCATCATCAATAAATGATACTGACATCATATATCTTTCAAGCTAATGGAACCTTTAAGATTTCCTAGTAAGCTTTGTAGTAAGGGCTTTGAAGTTTGTTGTTTCCTTTCAAAAAAAAAAAAAGGGTTTGTTTTACTCAAGTTTGTTTTTCTAGTAAGAATCAATCTTTCATTGAGAATAAAATGAAACAATATATGAGCAATCAAAAAACAAGCCAACAAAAATGCCACTAAAGAAAGGGTCTCCAGTCTAGTAAAATAGCATTGCAATTTTTTTTCAGAAAGCCTTTGTAACCAAAGCCTAAAGAGAAATATGAAATCTAGCAAGGAACTACACATCACTGGGGTCCTTTCCCAGACCTCTAAACACTATTACTGTTCCTCTCACCCTAAAGTTCCCATAATAAAGAACAGGCCTCAACAAGTCACAAGAAAAACCTTTTTCCCTGAAAGGCAGATGGAGAAGTAACTACTCAATCATCTCATGTAGACTTTTATGGTGGGCCAACTGAAAGTTTGTTGAGGATTGGCCTTCCAGGAAAGTTGCTTGAGACTGGCCTTTATTTTCAATCATCCAATGTCCATCCATAATCAAGAAAACAACTTCTTGACACTGGCTAAACCTTCAAAAGTTCATTTACTATTTCAACTCCTTACTAACCATTATTTTTATTCAGTGACTGAAAATAAACCACTTCCTAGCAGTTAACATAGAGTGAAAAATACATGCAAATCAGATGCCTATCATATTTTCATCTTTTTACAAAAAAAAAAAAAAAAAAAAAAATTAGATTGCGGAAAGTATTTAACGAATCCAAATTTTGTGCAACCAGGGATTTTTTTTTTTTTTCTTTTTATAAGAAACGATAACTTTATAACCAACAAAAAGGAAATACAACCTACGGCGAGGGCCAAGGAGGCCCTCCCAAACGGCTAGTAACTGAAAAAAGCTTTCCAATTGTATAATATCATGGAAAGACTATAATTACAAAAGTGTTTTGTGTGATTTGTACACCACCAGGACGTTGTGTGTTGAACCACAGACCAAAAATAATCAAAATGTGCAACCAGGGGAATTATTATGAAGGGTGGAATATATTTTCAAATAAGGTGTTTTCTAATTCCACAACTAGTTGAAATAAAAGCTTGATGTTATGGCAATTGGAACCATCCAACGCATAATCCTAGGCATCCATCTTCATACACACAATGATTGGGAGCTCTTTCCTCCAGGAGTTCGGTTTTTGTTTTGCTAGCCTTCGGAATGTTAGAGCGACAATTGAGGAGTTCCTCCTCCATTTGCCCTTTAGAGACAATGGGGGTTTTTATGGTTTGTCAGGGTGTGCGCGGTTATATGGGGCATTTGGGGTGAGAGGAACGATCGGGTCTTTAGGGGTAGGGAGAGGGAGCATGGTGAGATTTGGTCTTTGGCTAGATTTCACATGTTCCTTTGGGTTTCGATTTCGAAGAATTTCTGTAATTATTCCTTTGGTAACATTTTACTTAGTCGGTCCCCTTCTTTTAGTAGGAGTGTTTTGTTGAGCTGGTTTTTTGTATGTCCTTGTATTCTTTAATTTTTTTTTCAATGAAAGTCGTTTTCATCAACAAAAAAAAACACGCAATAATAGATACAGGGTGAATACTGTGAGGAATTCTGCTCACCTATTGAGGTAAATGGACCAAACATCTTTTTTCTTTTTTTTGAAAAGAAAACCAGCCTATTTATTAATAATAATGAAAGCTCAAAGTACAAAAGGTCTATACAAAGAGCTAAACAAAAAAGAGACCAAAGGAGTAAATGGACCAACATTTGAATTTTTAAAAAACCATAAGGAAATACTTGAACTGGAAGCAGAAATGATGCCCAGAATAAGCAAGCACAGATTTCTTTTTTGATAAAAGCAACCACTTCATTGAGAAAAAAATGAAAGAATACAAGCATGGGCATACAAAAAACCAAGCCCACAAAGAAAAAAAAAAAAGGTGAACCATCCTACATAAAGGGGCTCCAACTAAGCAAGCACAGATTAAAAGGAAAAAGAAGAGGAATTTAATATAATCAATTGTGATTCAATGAAGGGGAGTTAGATCCCTAAATAATTTAAAATACTTCCTGAACTTTTTCATACTTTTTTGTTAATTCGCATTCAACTGCTGCAAAGTTATGAAGGATTGGATGACCCAGCTAAAAGCTTTAACTAGATCAAACTAAAAATGGAAACCTCTAACATTCTCAGCTATTAAAGATTCAACTTTGAATATGAAAACTGTAACCTCCTAGAATACCCTACCAATTAAAAGCAACTTGCTCAACATCCTAGAATACACATCTATATATTGAGCGAGCTTTAGAGTAATAATCAAACAACAAAAACTTAAGAAAGCATATGAAATATGTTATGAATCATGGTAATGCCATCATGCTTTTGAGCAGTCATGGGAATTCGTAAATCTATCTCACTAAAAGATACAACCTCCGAGTCAGGTAAATTAGTCTGTGAAAACTGAAGAATAACTCAGAATGGAAAATTTTCATTACATACTATTAACCTAGTAGCTAAGTAGTAAGTACTCCCTTAAGTAGCAACATGTTAAAATTGAAAAATGCTAGTCTAAATGTGCAATAAGTCACTTGAGCTATAGATCGAAAAATCTCTAATAAAGTAACTAATATCCTGTAATAACAAATTTTGATGCTCACAGCCTCACATTTTGAGAAAAAGAAAATGGTAGTAATAAATCAGTATCGGCAAACACCTATGAAACTGAAAATTAGTCTTTCAAGAGAATAAGTTTACACAAAGCAACATGCAGAGATGAAAGAGTACGAAAAATTCCCAATTCAAACTTACCATTCTTTCCGCTGACAACCCCAAAGCAAAAACCCCAAAATTTCAAAGTCACTTCTCCAAGCTCTGAAACTCAACCTCCGCGCAATAAGTTCAACTTCTTCCACACCACACACACTCGACCCCAACTCCACGGCCAGTGTCAGATATAGACGACAACACCACTCAAGTTAACGATGAAAAACAAAAGAAAGAACCATGGAAATCGCAAACCCCAAAGATTTCCAAAATCAATCTGCACACAAACAACCAAAAATCAAAACTCATAGAGTATCCGGAAATCGAATCCCGATCAGAGCTAATCACGATCAAACTAAATTCTGAAACAAACACACACACACACACACACACGAATTTAAAAAAATGCACAAGAAATTCAATAGCAATCAAAATCAAAAAGACCAACAATGACAGACTGAAACCTTCTAAATTTCACAACCAACACAGATTCTCAATGAACTAACCTTCGCCGGAGAAACTTGCCGGTGGGTTTGGAACAAGCGATCTTCCTCTCGGTGAAATGAGAAGAAAGAGAAAGGGAGTACCGAGGGACTACTGGATAGCGACAGAAACTGAGCTTTGGTATTTTTTTTACTATAGCCAATGATCCTGTACAACGCGGTTTTACGATATTCGTTTACGATCTTGTAATCTAGCCGTACACATGTACAGCGAGGATCGAATGGCCCAGTTTCACTTAGCAAGGCTTACGTATGGTTCTGGTAAAATTAATATGGGAAATCGGGCCGTTGATAATATATACCATATTTGAAGGCTCTGTATATGGTAATGTATTGAATCACAGCCCTACGATCTGGCTTCTAATTTAATTTACACGTGGAGTGATTTAATAGGCTCCACTTCACTTAGAGATGATGAATCTGCTGTATGCGGAACAGAGTAATATGGTGTTTTGCAGTGAGGTGGAGAGTAAACATTGGTTGAAGAGGGCAATAGCCATTAGATTGATGCCACGAAGGCGAGTTTTGGAATGTAAAGAGTCATGGGAACAAAATTACCTCTTGATTTATATTTTGTAAGAAAAGAAGAAAGTATTTTTTAAAATGTTGTTACATTGACGCATTCCTAATATGGGAAAACATCAGAGTTTGATATAAGTAGGAGATGGCACGTGCCTCGCATGCCTGGTTGCCTCAAATATGGAAGGAAAAATAAAAATGAGCTTTTATGAGGGGGATGAGGGCAAATTTATTATCATTATAATAATTCTTTAAGGTTCGTTTAGTGTATTTAAGAGTCGAGACAAACCTAACTCAATTTATATCGACAAAATTATGATCTGAATTTACATATAGTTGAATTAGTTAAGATATATTTTTTTTACCAATAGGTTAGGAGTTTGAATCACTCTCAACAACACCCGTTGAATTAAAAAAACATTATATTTACAACCACATTTTCCATTGTTTAAACCTTCTATGTCACGCATTGTTCAACTAAAAAATGACATTTAAAAATTTATGTGAAGTATGTACTAGTCGAAGTGAGTTTTTCAATGGTAATTGATATGTGATCCATTCCTTGAGATCGAAGGTTGAATCATCATCTCTGTCATTGTTGTGTTAAAAAAAAAACAAATATACACTACAAGAGTCATAGAAGAAAAAAAAATTGTGTTTGTATTAAAAATATATATAATAAACGAAACGGTGGATTTCACCCAATAAAATAATAGACTAACTCTTCATATTAGTCATTAAAAAAATGTTTATTACTCGTCAAACACTTAATTTAGTCAAAATTACTTTCTTCTTTAAAATTGAAGCTTTTGAATCGTTTAACTCACATGCCATAATATGTTGTACTAAAAAAACAAATAAAAATATCATATTGAGAATGGTTTTTTTTAGTACAAATCGTGGATGAAGATATTTGAATCTGAGACTTCTTAGTCTTTAGATACATACGGGTGTCAATTTAGTTAAACTCTTGTTGGTATTATATTAAGAATGATTTGAGACGTAATAATATATAAGAATCATTTATAAATAAAAGTTTTGGAATAAAACTTAATTATTATCTCAAAGGTCAACGTTCAATCTTATTTTTATCGTTGAACTAAAAAAATTGTGAAGGTTTAAGGTTTGAATTAAGTGAACTTTTATATTTGTTTGACTTTTAAAATTTTTAAATATTTGTTTTTCTTCTTCATTTTTTATTTAAAATCTATTTTCGGAATTTGATTTTTGTATATTTAAATTGTTATATTTTTTACTTTTGATGTGTGGGGAGAAATGGATTGACAATTGATGATGTATGATATATATATACACATACATATGTATGTATGTATATATATGTGTATGTATGTATATATATGTGTATGTATGTATTTTCAAATGTAGACTTCAAAAGTGATGATTATTATGTATCTTAAAGTAAATAATATTAGAGGCCACCTAAATATAAACATAATCAAATTGATAAAACATCCATTGTTTTTTTACTAAGGTTGAAAATTCGACTCACATCCTTAATTTTTTAACTTTAAAAAACATATTAAAGATGCATAACTTTATTAAAAAAACATTTTTCATAGTTAGGTTAGAATTTGTACGTGTCAAATTATTGTTAAAATACTTACCTGAACTGTTAATTAAATAGAGATCAAATATGTAACTATAAATTACTACTTCACAAAAATCAACGCTTAATTTTTATGAGATCCTCCATAATATATGGATAAACTTATTACAAATGTAAAAATACACAGAATAACTTTGGAGTATACTAAAGTTCAGTGGTTAAATTGTTACAAATTTATAAATACAAAGATCAAATTGCTACAAACTAAAATTCAGAGACTAAATTGTTTGTTATACATTCATAAAAATTTAGGAACAAAATTGATTCATTTTACAATTGAGCTCCAATAATTGTGCTAAAATGATTGAACAACTACTTACCATACATAGTTTTTAAAATCATAATCCAACAATTATTTCAAAGTCATTTGTCATTAGAATTGTAATCATTTGGATTTGGTGCATTAAAAAACACTCCTTATGATAATAATGTGTAACAATGTCAAACTAAACCTAAACAACTCAATCATTTCAAGGTTGTTTTTATGTTTACTTTATTATATAATTTTCAACCACATAATCCAAAGGTATTTTTAGATTCTATGTATCTCATTTTGTGAATTCTAATGTCATATAGCCAAATTCAAGTAGGTACTGCTATGAGTAATTTTAAACGGAAGGGTATAATCGACATCTAGATAACACAAATAGAAATAACAAAATCAAGAAAAAAACACGATACGTGTCAAAAATGAGTGTTGACTTTGGCCTTGGCACAAGCCAAAATGCTCGGTCTCGATCCTTACCAAATATCTAATGTGTCATGTCTCGTACATGCCCCAACCCAAGAGATCATTTTAGGTCTAGAATATAGTCTAAGGAAGATGTTCGGGCTCAGCCTCGTCATAAGCCAACTATAGCCAACACATGAAATCGACCATACCCTTTGGCTTGGTATGTTATCTCTAATTATCCTAAGGATACTTCAAAACCCTAGGAAACAACCTACGTCAACTTCCTCTAATAACTACATCCTTATGACTTCATCTAAGGTAATTGAAATCTTTACTCTCAAACTCTCTAACTTCACTCCCTGGCTTAAGCATCAGCGTTTCTCTTATGCACGTCACATTCTTTTTCCTTTTCAAACAAATTTACTATCGGTGTTAGGTGAAGTTCTAGTGTATGTATCACTTGCTCAGATTTTAGCATCACAACTACATCTCATGATACAAAGTTGAGTCATTTGAAAGCATTCCCTAACAATTTGTAAAAATATTTATTTTTTAAAATTGAATCGTAAATCAAACACACTCATCTTGTCATGATCTCCTTTATGAGTCAGTATGAGTTATATTTTTTATAAAAAAAAAAAACATGTAAGATTAGTGAATATAACTTTTAATCTCAAGTTCAATAATACAATTTTTACGTCAACTGAGCTACAAAACGAGACATTAATTATTTGGAAATTCCCTATCTAGTTTATATTGTAATATTAATTTTTTAAAAAGAAAAATGGAGAGAGAGAGATTGTGAGTAGAGAGGGGCTATTATTTTAATGCATAAATAAAAGAGATAAATGAATGACCTATTGTTACTAAAATAAAAAAAGATATAATTAAATTTTTGGTAGAAGTGACACATCTCTCAAAAAAGAAATTAAAAAGAAAGCTTTTTTAGGAAAGCATACAATAACCTATTTGGGTCTTCCCTTTTGGTGGACTTTTTCTATATTAAATATTAAATAGGGAAACAAATAATAAATAAATCACAAAATGAATTTTAGGGAAAATAGTCCTTTGTATTGAGATTTTAATTAATAAGCTCCAAAACTTAGAGTGTAAATTGATACTTTTTCTAAATTAAACTTATGACAGTCTTGAATACTATATATATATATGTGTATATAAATTTGAGAGAAAAACAACTATTTCTTCTGTCAAAATTTATGATTTTTGGCAAAGTTATATTAATTGGTTCATTTTGGGAAAGTCCATGGGTCCATATGGGCCATAGTAAAGAAAAGCCCAATAAGAGGTAGTTAAATTGGGCTTTTATATTAGTCAAGCCCAGATCTGAAATCACTCTACACCTTCGAAACAAGGGAAAATCTTCACATAAAGAGATGATATTTAAAAATATTAAAAAGTTATAGATATTCTCCCATCAACACTCTCAAATACTCCTAAGTTATTGCTCCAAAAATGCATTGGTATAGTGTTTTAAATGTGCAATATATACTAATGTGTGAAAAATGGTAATGATACAATTTGCATATTTCATTATAAATATCCACCTTTGTTCTATCTTTTTAATACCTAAAAATAAAAATCTTATAAACTAAAACAATTATAATTTTAAGCGAGAAAAAAAAAAACCTTTTTCTCCCTACATTTTAGGTTTAATTACAATTTGGTCTTTAAGTTTTAAAATTTTACGTTCTTAGTTCTTAAATTTCAGAATGTTACACTTTTACTTCTTAAGTTCTAAGTTTTATTTCAGTTTAGTTTCTAAGTTTCAAGACATATATTTTTAATTAAGTGAATTGTACATTTAACGTTAATGTCTATCATCTAAAATAAAAATTTTAATTTTTTTAAAATGATGATAAAACAATAAAATTAAAATAACACTATAAATAAAAAAGTAAATATTAAAAAAAAGATTAAATTGAAACAAAACTCGAATATCAAACGTGTTAATATGTTTCGATGGATAAGCTCGTATTTATCTTTTAAAAAGTCATATAGTCTACCAAAGAAGTGTAGCAATTAAGACTCGCTACTTAAGGAATTGCAAATTTTTCATAAATCATTAATTAATGCAAATCATTATCAAAACTACCTTTTATATATATATATTCATTTTTATTATTATTAATATTTCCCCTTATTTAACCTATTTCCTTGTGTTTATGCTCACAGCTTTCAAATTAATAACCTGTTTTGCCATTTTCTAAATTTTAATTTTATATATATTGGAAAAAAATTTGTAGTTAAAATTTTTTTAAGTAAAAGATATGGGTTCCAATAGAACATATAAGTTTTAAGAAGAAAGATCGTGTCGATTATCACTTAGCTAGTTAAATTCACATTTTTTTTTCTAATCGTAGTTGAGTTGAGACACTAAATAAAAAGAAAAATATATAACCAAAAATTGGAAATAAATAAATATCAATTCCAACTACTCAATTAAAATAGAGGGTATATATGATAAGTTTTGTTTAGAGTTGTGTATGTGTTTTTTTTAAAAAAAAAAAATAAAATAAAAATAAAAATAAATTTATGGATGTGTTTAATACAAAAGTATAGTCTATCATCAACCATATATTAATTAATTGTAGTTATTATTGAAATTGATCACGTGGTTGTTACCTTCAAAATTTTCTTTCAAGACGTTTGTTTGGTATGTGATAATGAAGCAGTAGGGAATGGGCATCTAAATCTACGTTGTTATCGACAATAACATTTCCACACCATAAAACTAATTAATATTAAGTACAACTTAAATCAAATCAATTTAAAAGATAAAGAAAAAAAATATACGACTCTCTAGTTGAGACGATCAAATGCAACGATTAGAACTATATATGTCCTACACAAATTGTGATATATATACTCGAGGCAAAGGTAACCGAAACCAAAACCCTAAATTTTTCATGAAATATCAAACCTACTTATTATTCGGGTAGGAGAGTACTAAAAGTGAGATACAGGTGTCTAGTCATGGTCTAAATATAAATAATGAAAAAAGTTTTGAAGTGAGGGATGTTTTAAGAAGCAAAATAATGAAACAAAGATCATATTATGGTAAGTTGTAAGTAGAAGAACGTACAATAGATGTACCATAAATTATTATTTATTATTTTATTTTATTTTATTTTTGGAGATCTAAGGGGTCATTTTCTAATAATTAAATAAGGCGTGTGGAAAAAATAAAAATTTCTTGTGAATTATGACCTCATGCCAAACGTCCCTCTTCAAAAATTAATTTTTTTTTTGTTTTTTTGAGAATATATTTATATATATATATATATATAGTACGGAATTTCACTAAAAAACAAAAAATAGGAAGCTTCGTTATACCGTCCTTTAAGCCAACCGCCCAAGCCCGGAGTGTTAGTAACCATCACCACCGTACAATTTTAGATTTTTCAATAATTATTATGTTTAAACACACCTAGTTTCTATTTTCTATTTTCATAATTTGTTTTTTTTTCCTTTCTAAAATGGCTTAAAAAACACTGTTAATTAGTATCCAAACTTTTACGAAAGTAATAATTTAGTACTTTAAAATTTGTAACAATTTAGTCCACAACATAAAAAGAATTCATCAAAATTTAATGTTAATTTTTATTATTTATGATGTAGACGTTGTATTTTATAAAATTATCAAGTCTTTAATAAGTTTATCGATCTATTTATGCAATAAATCTTATTAAATTTGCACACTCGTTTCTACAATATGGATTAAATTGTTACAAATTTTAAAGTTTAAGGACTAAATTGTTACATAATAAAGTTTAAGAGACTTAATTATTACAAAATTGAAAGTTCAAGAACTAAATCGTTACAAACCAAAGTTTAGGGACTAAATTATTACTTCTACGAAAGTTCAGGGACTAAAAGTGTTTTTTAACCTTGAAAATACCACTTGTATTTTTCCTTTGGTCTTGTTTTGTTCCGGTTGTTTTCTCTTCTTCTTAGTTTGCTCTGTGTGATGTTCTGAGCTTGGGAGTGCTCCTTTAGGACGTTTGTTACCATATTGTGTGTTCGGCTTTGTGTCTTGACTTCAAGCGGTGGAGTTTCATTGTTTTAGTTTGTCTATATTGTTTGATAGTCTTTATATTTTTAATTTTCTAAATCTAGTCTTTATATTTTTAATAAATCTTAAATTTAGTTCAAAATTAAAATTTGAAAATTTATTAAAATTAATTTAAAATATTTATTTATTTTTAAAATTTAACTAAGAATTCAACCATTTTCCTTAGGAGAGATAAAACCACGGTACAAATTAAGACAAAAAGAAAAACACAAATTTCAAAAGTTACATTGAAAGGATCAAAATTAACCTTAACACAATAATACAGTTGTCAATAAAAAAAAATTAATGACATATATTAATAGTATATAGAAGTGAATATCAAAACATTACACACTCGTGATAGCCAAAGTGAAGTTAGTTAGGGGATATTAGCATGATTTTTGTTTTTAGAAGTAGGATGTTCAATCTCTAACACTTACGATAAATATATACCATAGTTACATTTTTCATATAATATAAACTATAATGCGTTAGTCGTTAGATTAGACGTGGAAGTGAATAAAAAAAAGGTATATTAATAACTTTTGTCCTATGCAACATTTGGGGAAGGAAAGATAATATATGATTGTGTGGGTAAGGTAATTTGATGTGTAACAAAAGAGTCAATGTTGTGTACTGATAATAAATGTAATTAAAATAATTAAAAAGATAAGGTCTCCACACCACCCTAATTTCCATAATAAATAAATAATAATAATAATAATAATAATAATAATAATAATAATAATAAAATAGAAAATTTCAAAAGCAGTTGAGTTGAGAAAACTAGGTGCCACCATTACAACAGTTTTTTGTTTTGGTATTAGATCAACTGCCCCCACACCCCCAAATCTCTTCCATCTCATCATATATATATTATATATATATATATATATATATATATATTAAAAAATATCATTTTTAAATAATGTTTTATAACAAATCTCTTCTCCCTTTGTTTGCAATTTTAAATTATAAAATGTGAACCAACACACATTCCTTTTTATTAAAAATTCCATTTTTTTCCATCCAAATAATTTCAACTCCATTTTTTAAAAACACTTTTTAATTTTGCTTCACCAATAAAATTTTTGAAGTTTTTAAATAAGTGTAAAAAAAAAACACACACACACATAGATCAATTTTATTTCTAAAGATATTGGTTAATTTTTTTTCAAAAAGTTATTAGGTCAAGAATAGACACAAATTTTATAAAGGTTTAGGACATACTTTCCTATTACTTGAATGATGCATGGTTAATTATCTTCTTTTCTTGATTATAGAGGTGTGCAACGGTTGGTCAGAATCAGTTTTTGAACCAAAATGTCACAAATGTCTACTAAACTACTCCTATTCTTTGGTCGACTTCTTTCGGTTCGGTCGATTTTGATCACTTGACTCAATTTTGCGGTCTATCACGTTCACTTTTGCTTGAGTGAATGGTCTTGTTCTTTTGAACAATTGTCCAAATATTTCTCAAATAGCCTTTTGGTACAAATTTCCTTTATTAACCAAAGAAAGAAAGGTTAGTTATGGAACTTTTGTCAAATTTTTAGAGTCTAGAGATTTATCAAACGTAAAATAAATACTTTTAAATGTTTAGAAATGTGTTTGTTATAAACATGAATGATCATAGACTAAACATATAATTTAACCGAAAAAAGAAGAATTCGAATCAACTTGAGGTACATTCCTTAACACGGAGTTGGACCCTAACTTTGGAGTCTTAGACCAAAATTGGACATCTTTGGCTATCAAGTAACCAAACAATTCAACTACTAATTACAAGATCCCTTTTTATTTTGCAATGACCCTTCATAATTCGACGCAAGATTCTTGCTATCTTCCTTTGATGGGACACATTCCACAAACATTAAACTAAACCACCTATAAAAGCCACATAAAGTATTTGCACTTATCTCCCATATCTCCTACCTTGACTATTCTTTATTTTAGTATATATCTTTTGAAACTCTCAAAACTAATTTCAATTATGTTTTTAAAGAAAAAATTACAAAGTTAAGTACATAGTTCAAAATTTAAAACTTTTATCTTAATCGTATTTTACAATATAGCCTTAGATAGGAAGTTATTTGAACGTAAAATCGAAAAAGTCACTTCATCTCAAACGGATATGAGATAGGAAGGAAACAAGTCTAAGGAGAGATGTTAATGAAAAGTAGGTGAAGCAATTAGATCATGGCCTAGTTGGCTTACTAAGCTTTAAGCTTTAGAGGTCAAGACCAACTCGCTCCTCATTTTGATAGATGCAAAAGAAGAGAGGATAAACTAATTGAGCCACTCGACCAATTGCCTGCCTCGACCTCAAAGGCCAAGGCCGAGGATAAATGGATGTCAAAGAAGACAGGATAAATAAATTAGACAACTTGGCTTGTGTTGCGTTAGCCTTGACCTTGACCTGTGAATTCGTCGTTGGTGGCATGTGTGGCGTAATCCGACCCTTGAAAGTCCTGTTTCTAAAAGAATAAAGGTAAGTCTAAAATATTTTTCCTAAAAGGATGAAGGAAACACAAGGTTTAACTCCATTATATATATAGAGCGTCACAATTTCATATCAAGTTAAGTTAATCATCTTTTCGAAATGTCTTGTTTAGACCCTTTTGTAAAAAAATAATTTAATCATAGAGTTTATGTGGCAAGCACCACTAGGTAGTGTTATTTACTATTGTTTTACATGTGATCTTTTCTTCAAAATATTGCAAAACAGACATGAAAAAGTCACAAGAATGACTCAAAATTTGGACTCAAAATGAAATATATCGGCATACCTTTTAAAATGGTGTTTTTTAAAATCTTTTTACTTACATTATATCATAGTGAAATTATTAAAATAGACCATTTTAACCGTAGAGTAGAATCTCACTCTTGCTCCTTTGGATTTAGGTTTCTCTCATTTTTTAGGGTTTAGAATAATTTTGTTTTAACTCTCTATTTTCTCTTGCTCTTATCTTTATTCATAATAAAATGTTTTAGTTAATTTTTGGAAATGGTAATTAGCAAGCAATAATAATATAAATAAATAAATAAAACTCAAATTGTGTGATTTAATTTAGGATTAAAATTTTGGATGGACTCTACAAACAGAGCTTTCTCTACGAACTCTCTTTCGTCAATTTCTAAAATTGACTCCAACGAAAAAAACAGTAATTGAAAATAATTAGAAATTGATAAGAGAAGTTTCCTAGAAATTATGGGATGGTAATTGGCA
The DNA here is from genome assembly GCA_037974625.1 of Cucumis cinereus. Taxonomy (NCBI): domain Eukaryota; kingdom Viridiplantae; phylum Streptophyta; class Magnoliopsida; order Cucurbitales; family Cucurbitaceae; genus Cucumis; species Cucumis cinereus. Next base: position 5,558,296 of record JBBPDJ010000002.1, on the reverse strand, counting down.
TGTGCCAACTGGGACCCACTCCTACTCTTATGTGAAATGTTTTCGTAGGACCTTCGATGGCGGCCCACATCACTATGTTGACTTGGATAGACAAGTCATCTGGAAACCGTACACGTAAGCATTAAATTTAGAAAAAGAAATAAAGAAAAAAACTTGGTGGTCCCTACCTATCTACTTTTTTTGTTTTTTGTTTTTTGTTTTTTAATTTTTTTGGTTGGCGCCCCTAAGTACAAGTTGTACAACGGTCAACTTCCATTAAACCCCGCGTTTTACTTGCCGTGTTCACCTCTTTTGTACATTGCAAAACTACTATTTTTTTTTCTTTTTTTTTTTAATTATTACCAAATAAGTTCAAAACTTTAAATTAATTAGGGTAGAACTTAAATTTCTTTTTTAGAGTACAATTCTAGTTCGTGCTATTGTTTGTTCAGGAAAATAATATTCGACGTACAAATAATTTGTAGATATAACAAGAGTTAAATTCTGTTTTTGAAGTCTATCAATGATAGACCATTTGTGATAGACTCTATCACTGCAAAAACGTTGCAAAATCTATCAACAACGATAGTGAGATAAATTTTACTATATTTGTAATTTTTTTAAAATTTTTATCACTTAATTATTATGCTTAAAATTGATATTCAACGCAATTGTTTTGTTTTATTTTTTCAAAAGGTGGTTTAGGTTAAATATGCACTCTCACTTATGATAATGCCCTTGAAAAAACAAAGAAAAAAAGATAATGTGGTTTTGAATAATAGAACATGAATAGCTATGTATTAGAGCACATAGACTAAAATATTAAAAATACTATTTTTGTAATTGTCTATTGTATTCAACAATTTGTGTCATGTACTCTTAAATATTCAATTTTAGTCGATAAAATAATAAAGAAAGATTAATTAGATATCCAATGTTTTTAAGAGAACCAATTAGTACGTAGATTAAATTTGGATATTAACTTATTTGACAATCAATAATTCTCAAAGTACATCTACAATTTTTAAAAATAAAAATGATCCATTTAAAAGTTTAGAGTTTAAAATAAAATAAGTTGTAAAAATTACAAGTCTTTAACAAATTTGTTACCTGAAAATGAGTTCTTTTTTTTTAATATTTATTTATATGGAATATGAGAAATGTAGAGTGTTCTTGAATATCAATTATTGAAACAAATGTATTAAAATTAAAATCTACATCATTATTAAATGAATGCTTAATAGTAACGTTTTTTTTTAAAAAATAAATGTGAGTGGTTCATAAATAAAATAATAATAATAAAAAGAAAAAAGAAAAAAGAAAAAAGAAAAAAGAAAAATGTTGAGTGGTTAAATTTAAATGGTCACACAACCTATCCCTAAAACTTCCATAGAGCCTCTCTATAGATGAAGGACTCAATTTGCAAAAGAAAAGGACTTTTTGGAGAATTCAAATCATTAATTTTGTTTTTTCTTCAAAAAATAAAAAATATATAAATAAATAAAAACAAGAAGAAAAAAATGAAATCCACAAAAAAATCTTCAATTAATTGAACTTCACTAGTCAAGCTACCACTAGCTAGTGTGCTAAATTAAAGGGTTTAACTACTTATCAAATAAACAAAACACCATCTTTTTCATTAAATTGTAAAAAAAAAAAAAAAAAACCAAAATATTTACATTGATTTTAAAAAAATTAACAAAATATAGTATGTATTACATGGGTTTAACTACTTATCAAATCATTATTTAATTTAAATTAAACTTTCTTTTTTGTGTTTAAAAATTATCAAATCCATTAAACTTAATTATTTATTTTAACAAATACGAGGCATGATAATTTGGACGTTCGACCTCAAAAAGAGTATTACATGCAATTACCATTGAACTATGTATACATATGTCCAAATTGGTTATTAAATATAGGTCATTAAACGTTCAATTTTATGTCTAAAATGTTTGAAAATTTTCAGGTTAGATTCAATAAAGTGTAGAAAGTTAAATTAAGTAATTGTAAATGAACTAAAAAAAACGAACTGTACGGATGACATTCACTTTATTCGATAGTGCATGAATTTTTTTTTTAAAGTACGTTATACAAATAACGCTCAATTTGATCCATTCTAGTTAAGTTTCAAAAAAATATTTAAACATATATTTTCATAATTATAAAATGAAGTTAGTTAATTGATACGATCAAATTTATAATATAAATTTTTTGAAAGTTAGAGGTGGGATTCTAAAGGAATTTATGAATATTTTTGTACATAATTTTCAAACGAAAACCTTCTAATATAAATTTGTTGAATAAATGAAGTGCAATGAAAGTATCAAAATATGGTTTCTTATTTAAAAGATAGAAACAAAGATAAATATTTTAAAAAGTAGTTAAATTAAATGAACCTAAATTGAAACAACTAGAATTAAATTAAATTAAATTAATAGTTTATAATGCATGAACCAAAATGAAATAAAGTTAAATGTACAAATTAAAGTAGTATTTATACCAAAATTAAAATAATAACACAAATTCATTTATAACGTTTTAAAACAAACCATTATTGTTAAAATCTTTTTAGGGTTTATTTCTTTTCATAAAATATTTTAATCAATTAAAAAAATAAGTTAATTTACCCACTTCTCAAGTTTCTATTATATTTTTACCCACCAATTGGGCAAATTATAATAAGAGCTATAACTCAAAATAAATAAATACTTTTTTTTAATAAAAAAAATTGATATTAACAAAATAATATCAAACTATAATTACCAAATCAAGGCATAAAATAAGAAATGGCATAATATAGCAACAACAACAATAATAATATTAAATAAATGCAAATTAGTAGTTAACAATTTCTAAAAGTCACCAATATTCTATATAAAAGAAAATTCCAACCATCATTTAGAATATTTGTTTGTAAATCTAATGAGCATATTTCTTAACTACTTTTTTTATTCAAACCTACACCATTTTATTATAACTTATAATACTTTAACTACTCAAATTATGCTACAAAAATATTAAAATTAAAATATGAACCCTCTAATTTATATAATTATTTAATTTTAAAGGTTGAATTTTCAGTTTTAACATGAGGGTTCAATTTTTAAAATAAAAATTTAAGAGTATAATTGTAACTAGGATAGAGTTGTTTTTGCAATTTTTCACAAACAAAAGTTATTTAGCTTCTAACATAAATTTGATTTTTATTTTTTTCATTTTTAATCTCATTGACAAAACGAAGGGCGTTGGAATCTTCCAGAAGATTTGATTCACTAAAAATGGAAATTAAAAAAAAAATATTGAACTCGGCTACTCACTCAGTACAAAAAGAGCGTGTGAACTCAGCCACGCGGTTATGTTCTCATGCTGACGCGTTTATTTGATCTCTTTTAGTAAAATGACAAAAGTACCCTGACTCGTTTTTTGATTTTCAAATTTTTTTATTACCCCAACTTCTGGAGTACTCTCTCTTTCTTTGGGTACAAGAAAGCAAGGGTAGAACTGTCATTTCAAATTGTCAACTGACTCCTTATTCTCTCTCCTCACGTATATAAATATAACCACAACCAATCCAGTTCAAAAGTCTATTCCTTCACTCAATCGAAACCAAAAACGCCATTTCCGTTTCTATTTTTCTCCACACACAAACACACACAGAGAGAGAGAGAGAGAGAGAGAGAGAGAGGGAAATTACATTTTCCAATATTCCTTTCCATCATCATCATGAAGAGAGAGAGAGATCTCGAGAGCATAACAACCATGGCGAACTGCTTGATGTTACTTTCTCGTAACACTGCGGCAGATCATTTTGAATCCTCGTCTTCTTCATCTTCTCCGAATCGTGTTTTCGAGTGCAAGACTTGCAATCGGCAGTTTTCGTCGTTTCAGGCGCTTGGAGGACATCGTGCTAGTCACAAGAAGCCGCGTATTGTTGGAGGAGATGGCGGAAACTCCGATGGATCTTCATCGCAAGGTTCTCCGACTAAGCCGAAGACGCATGAGTGTAGTATTTGTGGATTGGAGTTTGCGATTGGTCAAGCGCTTGGAGGACATATGAGAAGACATAGAGCAACGACGCTGTTGAATGATCATGCTCGACTACTTACTAATCATCCGAGAAGATCATTATCTCCTCCTCCGCCGCAACCGCCTGTGGTGAAGAAGACCAACGGCGGTGGGAGAATTCTGTGTTTGGATCTCAATTTGACTCCCTCTGAGAATGATAGTAAGTTTCTGCAGCTTGGAAAGAGTATTTCCATGGTTGATTGTTTCTTTTGATCCATTTTAGAGTACATATTCATACAGATCTCGAAACAGAATGAATATGAGTTTTTGTTTCCTTTTCTCTTTTTTGATACTGTAATCTTCCATCTCTTTGTTCATTTACAATATGATATACAGTATATATATATGATTTTCATATAGTTCAATTCAATCTCTCTGGCGTTTGGTTTAATTTTTGTCAATATTTTCGTTAATTCATGTATGGAAAAATCTGCTTGAGATGATCAATTTGATGTATATCTCTATTTTGATCGAATCTGTGAAGCACTTCAAATTCAGAGGTGAGTGATTAATGCGTGTAATTACATTAATTTGGTATGCGATCATTATATACGATCTCTTCAAATTCAATTTTAATTCATTATGCTGTTTGGTAAAATTTGATATTCTATCATTATAGCATAAAAATACTTTTAAATCCGTATTAATTTCAAGAAATAATTCATTCAATAATAATCAATTTTCCCCCACCATGATTTCTTCTTCAATTACATTGCACGAACATAATTTCAATTGTACTTTAGCATTTTATTAAAGATTTATTTACTAACAAGTTTCCTTTTTAGTTCCTTATATGCATCTTCTAAGAATTTTAAAAACTTTTTCTTTTTAATTTTATTTATGTAAGTTTAATTTTTTTCCTTTTTTGAATAAATGAAAAGCTCAACACATGGATTATACAGAGTTAGTAAGCAGTAAAAAATTTGTTAATCAAGTTTACATTAATTAACCTTTTTTAAAAAAAGAAAAAAAAATAATTCCAATTTTAAAGTTTTTTTTTTTAAATTGTAGTATAATCTGAATTATTATTATTATTTTAAAAAAAATAACGTAAATATCAATTAATAAATACTAGTCACTTGACTGACTCGATTTCATAACGCTAAGTGGATAATTACTAAAAGACTCTTAATTAATATTTGATTTTATGTGTTAACTAACAATTCTAAAGACTTTCATGATAATTAATGATTTTAAAAAAAAGAGTTTACACGTAAAAAAAATATAATTTTGTCCATTTTGCTATTTTTGACAACTTTCCAAAATTAAAACCAAACAAAATAAAAAGAAAGTTAATTTGCTTAAGCTAAAAATTTTAAAATAAGAAATCTGAGATAATACTTTCCAAATATCAACTTTAGAAATAAAAATTATTATTAAATGAGACTAAATATTTTAATAATTAAATCAACTCAACTCGAGGGAGGCAGGGATATATAATTTAGTCAAACGTATATATATATATATATATATATATATATATATATATATTATTATATTTATCTTTTTTTTTTTTTTTTTTGGGGTAGATGTTGATTTGAAGGTAGTGATATATGGTTATGTATGTATATGGTGTGAAATTAAATGGTAAATTGTATATGATATGGGTAGCACCATAATCCCAATTACCTACCTACGCCAACAACATAACAAACCCTTTTCTCACTAACCCAAATTTCCAACCCTTTTCGTTTTTTATTTTTCTTTCCCATTTTTGCTTAATTATTATATATTTTATTATTAAATAAGATTACTCATCTTTATAGTTCAATTGAAGATCATTCTAAGTGTTTTTATTTTCGTTATTTATTTTTAATACTTAGTATTCAAGTTAAATCGATGGTATATAATAAAATTTATCTTATATTTCCTCCCCCATTAATATATGAAATTCCTAACGGGTCGTATATGACCCCAAAAAACTTTATTTACTAAGGCTTCACCCAAATAACGCTATTTACTAAGGCTTCAAATTCTATCATATATTATATAACATATAGATAACAAATAAAGAAAGTAGAAGGTAGAAGAACCGTCTCTAGACTTCATTTTCAAAAATAAAAATAAAAAATAAAATGACTATTAAACGAAATGGAAAATTTTCTACTTATAAAATGGACAATATTCAAAATTTGATTATTTAAATGTGAGAGTAAGAGTTGGAAATTGGGGAAAAAGTTAAGTGAAATATAACGAACAATTAGGGTTTTGTTTCATAGTACACAATTACACATTAGAAACATGACCTAATAATCTTTTTAGGCTGCTAATATATATAAATTAAATGAACAAAATACCACTATTATACCTTTTTATTTAAGTTCTATAATTGTAAAAGTGAGATTAAATTATGGAAATTTTGGATGGTAATTATTCACTAATTTATGGTGAAATTAGGTAGAGAGAAGTTTTAAATTAGAGTTTAGAAATGAAATAAATCTAATTGATTAAATAATATAATCCAAATTGAAAAAGAAACCTAACTACTAACATGACTGAGACAACTATAAGGGCTTTCTTCACATCAACAACACCATATTTTATTTGGACAATTTATTTATTTATTTATTTATTATTATTATTATTATATATTTTTTAAGTTCTTCAAAATTTTGATCTCTTCATTAAAGATATATATTTTATCTAATTGATGACAATCCATTTTTCAACGAATTAATTATGCTTTTTATTACTAATTTCTATAATTTCTTTGCTTTTGTTTTTCAATTTCTGGAAAGTTTTTGAGAAAAAAAGAATAAAAAAGTTTTCCTTTTTTTTTTTTTTAAAAAAAAATACATTTAAAGCTACAAAGAAATCCATTAGGAAACGAGTTTTTCATCCAATTTTAAAAATTATATTAAAATGATAAAATATTAATTTAAGAAATGTTCGTATTCACAAAACAGTAAGAATAATATTAAAAGAATGGAATATTTGTTTGAAGAAAAATGCTTTTCCCAGATCATACCCACACAAAGTGATTGTTAAATAAAATATATAAAATAAAATAAAAATACAAAATATTCACATATATTTGTATGTTGGGGTCTTCAAATCAACTATCTTTTCCTTTTTCATTTTCAATTATGTATATATTATTAATTTATTAGGATCCATCTTTAGGTACTAGTTTGCAACTGCATGCTGTGAACCTTAAATAGATAACTATTTAATAATAAAATTTTCATTTATGGATAAGAGAGTTTGAAAAAAAATTAAAAGCTTAAATAATAGAACTAAAAAGACCAAAAAACTGAATCTAAAATTAATTACAAAAAGTAATAAAATTCATTTAAAATCAAATCTAAATCATTTAATTGAAAATTTAAAAATAAATCTAAAAATGATTAAAAAAAATAATAAGAATCTAGATTTTAAAATTTTAGATAAACTAAGTGTGTTACAAATGATTTACTTTTTACATTATATATATATATATATATATATATATATATATATATATCCATAAAATTCGAGAAAAATATTTATAATTGTTTAATCTATGGCTAGATTTCTTTCTTCTACTGTGCGTGCGTGATGTTATTGAAGGTTAAAATTAACTATTTACAAACCAAATCTAGATTTTAAACCATAATTTGATTTTACAAATTTAATTTAGATTTATTATTTTGAGGTGATATTATTTTATTTTATTTGTGATTTAAAAATTATGATTTCTTTTAATCGTGAATTGAAGATTGTAATCATCAATAACTTAGCACAATTGACAGTTGTATGTACCTGATAACCAAGTGGTTTTAGAGATAAATGGAGAAAACAAATGTTTTTTCCTTTAGCCCATTTTAGATAGTATTTTAAATAGTATAGATATAATCGGATAGTATTTTAGATAATATAGATTTAGATTATTTTAGGTTTGAAATTATAAGATTTTATTTTATTTTTTAAAATAATTTATTATGATCTATTTTTTGGTGCACATATAGTGCTAACTTATCTTTAAAAAAAAGAGATATAAATAAAGTATATAAGTGATATGGACTAAAAACATAAAGAATTATAAGTGATATATCGATCTTTACGATGATAATTTTTTTTAATACATAAACCAAACACAAAGTCGTCACAAATAAGGAAAACTAAGTGGTCTATAAATCCCTACAAATAGTCGCAAGGTAACTCATAATGAACAATCTTCTATTAAAATCTCCGAGTGCTTGAAGAGACAAACGTGATGGACTAGATTATGATCGAGCAATAGCATTTCCTTCCCAATTTACAAAGAAGAATCCATGGATTAGGGCACTTCATTGTTTTGAACGAAGGGCATTATCACACAAAAACTTTGTGTTAATATGATAATTGATACTTTATTAGTTATATTGATCGATTTGTCACCTAATATATTTTTTAATACACACCCAATTACGAAGATGAAAAATCAACCTCCAACTTTTAGAGAAGAAGTGCACCTGAATTCAGAACTAAACTCACTTTTAATGAATTGAGTTGGGAATAATTTACTTTCCTTATTCAAAGAAGGTTAATTAGGGTTACATAATTGATACCTAATATTATTTAATACAAATGAATAAACTGCTTAGGTTAATTTGTCGCCATAAATAATTACGCCTAATTTCTTTTTCTTTGAAAAAATAATTACACCTAGTTATATATTTAAAAAATATCTACAAGTTCAAATTTAGTTTTTTCTTTTTTTATTTGGGAGAATAGGTTCAAATCTCAAAATATTTCTATCATATTCTCTTTTATTATCATAGTGCTTACCATACCAATCTCGAAGTTACATATTGGATTCCTCCACCGTAAAAAAAATCTACGTTTTAAGTGATCTTTAACCCTCTCGCCAACTCAAGTGTGTGTATATATATCTTAATCACGATATGGGTTCGACCATGTTAAGGAACACTTGTGACCTAAGTATCAAACAACAACACTCGTACTTCTTTTAGTACTTGGATGCATCTTGTACTACAACTATTTACCTGCAACCAACTCGGATCACAGATAAAAATAAAGATGAAATCTCAAGAAATTGTGATTAAACAACCAAGTGTATTGTGTTGTAAAAGAGTAAGTAAAATCCACTCTACACCTCTATTTTTGAAAACTAACAAAAATCCCCAAATAGAAGACAAAAGGAAAAAGGTCCAAACTTTAGGTTACAATACCATCTAACTTGAGACATTCTCAAATGAATTAGTTTGAAATTCCATCATTAGTCACAACCAATAGAATTGCACCATTTGTCGGTATCGAATTGGGTAAAATTAGTGATTTTACTAAAAATATTGAAAGTGAGTTAGCTAAATAATTGGTGAAACTTCAAAAGAAGTCTCTTAGCTTTTTCTTTGGAAAAAGCCATTATTCTAAATGGCTTAATGGTCAACATCACAAACTCCATTTTCATCTCTATTCTTTATTTGGTTTTGAGTTTAGGACAAGTTTTGAGTTTGGTAATTGGGCAATCAACTATAACTCACATCGTATTTGAATTTCACACAATTTTATGTTATGGGATGGTTACGATTCTTGCAAAGTGCATTTAAATAAACGTTTCACATAAGATTGAGTGAATGCGTTTGTTTTCGAAATTAATAATTAAGATGAACGTCGGTTATGTTTTTTAATATATAAATATAAAGAAAATAGAAACCAAAATAAAGAAATTTGAAGTATAATAATAAATTTATGAAGATTATAAATTACGCAAAAGAAATATTTGGAAAGTTTTACACTCAAGAGTAGATTCACCACCTCCATATTTCTTCTCTAATTAATAAATAATAAATACTAATTGGGTAAGTAGAAGAAATAATTTTAGAAAATATTGTTAATACATACATCACCTCATTAATATAATAATAATTATTATTATTAATTAGAAAATTAGACTTAAAAAATTACTAAATTAAAGCTGACTTTATTGGCGAAATTTTATTTTAATATGTAAAAGTAAGTAATGCCAAAAGTAAGCACTCACACGTGTATTGACATTAAACTTGGAATTCTTTCAATATTAAAAGAAAAAATAATAAATTGAGGTTTGTTTATTTGTTAAATTTAATTTTGACTATATATGTTAAAATCTTTGATTTAAAAATTATTCCAAAGTCGTATTAATTGATTCAATTATTTGTTAATTATGGAGAAAATTATGCTCATTTATTTGGTAGGAACTGACCCACGTCAGGACTAATTTCAAGTGAGCAAAAGATTCAAACACATAATAATCTTTTCTTCAACCATCACTAACAAACATCCTTCAAATTCATTTCTTCTAAATTTAACCTAAACTATAACATTTGCTCTTATCTTTTAAGTTCTTTTTTGTTAAATTTACTTTAATATCAAATCTTTATACTCGACGAAGTCGGTGACTGAATCTAAAAGCTAATAATCCACAGTGTTAGTGTTAGTTGCTTGTTAAATTTTTGTAAAAGCGAGTAATGATTAGGTGTATCCTAGGATGCACCTATCTACATGTTTCTCATCTCTTTACCACACAAAAATAAAATTAAAAGTTATTTTTAAGAAAGTACTTAGATGAGTAGATCCGAGATGCATCTAAGTTTATTCCAAGAAAACAAAGGGAATTTGAAGCAAGTAGTGAAGTTGAGAGTAGAAAAAAATGAAAAGCCAAAGACAAAAAGTAAACTCAGTAGTTTAGTCATTTATTGCCTATCCATATGTGTATGACCACATAAACTGCTTCAATCAATACCTCCTTTTCTCAACTGTGTATCTTCTCTCTCACATCTTCCTCTCTCTCTCTCTCTCTCTCTCATCATTTTTTTCTTTTTAACCTCTTTCCAAGCATTACAAGGGAAACTCTCCTGTAAAAAATGACCAAATATCAATAAAACTCACAGTTAAATACAATAGGCTACTGATGTCATCGTGTTACTTGCGTTTGATGTTTAGGGGGGGGGGGGGTGGGGGGGGTGAGGCAAAATCTGAAGTCAAAGAGAGGCTCTAAAAAAAGTCAACTCTATGTGTTCATCAACAATTCATATTAGGATTGGTCCACATCATATAATTCTCATCTTATTTATTGGTGACTTGGTGAGAGATATGCATTGACTTAAGCAAGTAGTACTGACTTTGGTGTCATTTACCACTAGGATTTGAGTTTATCAAATGCAGCATTTATTTTCCAGTAAGCAAACTTTTTGTTCTTATCCTTCAAATTGTTACTAGATGGCTTAAATGACATTTCAGGTGATCTTAGCCTCATTTCCTTTCCATGGTCAAATGTAAACAAGCAGTCCAAATTGTAATTGGACACTCCAATCTCCTAAAAAAACTAAGGGCACCTACCATTTCTCATTACAAATGATCATCCAAGCAGGAAGTTTCAAAGGTTTTGACATCAAATAGAAAGACCAGAATTACTATTACCTATTTCGCCGGGTGTCTCAAGATCTTTCGCAAACCGCTGATGTTTACAGGACGGTTTTGCCCTTCAATTCTGGACTTTTAACATGGGTGGGTTGTTTAGCAGCACACCTGGAAAACAGTAACTACCAAACAAAGAAGGCTACTTTTTAAACTACCAGTTCACACAAATATAAACCAAAAGTCAATGGCAGTAAACAATTTAGCCACCTTTCTGGAATTTTCTACTAAAGGCACAAAAATAAGACTATAAACAATGGTAGTTGTAAATTTGTTGTCAAGTTCTCATTTCAAAAGAGAGATTTTATGACCATAGCCATGACACTACTCCCCAGTACTTGTACATGACCACAATTATGAAACACTTGAAAAAAAAAAAAGATTTACTTGATCTTGCAAAGGTATATAATGAACATAAGACTTAGCAAATGATTAAGTCCCTCGACACCATTTTTCAATTTTGTCTTTAATGATTCGAAAGTCTAGAAATTGACAAAATGGTACATACATGATAAACAAACTTGAAAAAATGGAATTATATGTTAAGGGCTAGATCATATATCTAACCATACCAGATTGTTATTTTGCTTTATGTCACTTTGAATGCCCCAAAGGCCAAAAGTAGCTTTCATAAACAAACCTTTCAGGAATAAATACAAGAGGTCCAGTCTAATTTTACTATTAAACAAACGAAAGTCCTTAGTCTTAGGGGCCAAACATAGAGTTTCTAAGTTCCATATCACAAGGCAATACCATAACCATTTATAAAATTGGTTTCAACTTTGAAAATTATGTCAAGCTCCGTATCTTCCACGAAACAAAACTAATTCTAACTGCCTACTTTCCTCACCTGTGATGAACGAACAATACCGTACGGACCCCATTAGTCAGCCATATAATACATAGATTCAGTTGGAATTGAAGAACGCCATCTTTCCTTGAACTGCAAAGTCAAACAAGAAAAGCTCCATAAATATCATCAACCCAACAACTAGCTTTACTTTTTTTTTTTTTTTTTTTTACCTTTACACACGCGAGGCACACACTCATGACACGGCTTTGATACAAAACAATGCATTCTTTCTTCTACCCTGTTTAAATAAAGTTCAACATATAGAAGATAGGTCAAATGTTCTTATCAGCAATATTTGATCATCATACAACGCGTACCAATGTATTTTCTCACAACATTCCTCATACTTTTGATTTATTTATGTTCAGATTGATAACAACAAAACTTGTCTCTTCCTTCACCAACTTGTTCCATTACAACAATTGTTGCGTAATATGAATGGAACAAAACTTTCAGGCTGATTTCTTGATACCCCACCTAGAAGGAAGAGATCTATCAACCAAAATTAGGGCTTTAACAAAGGCAAAACATGAGATAAACGAGAAAAGGGATGTATGAAAAAAAAATCACTTCTGATATTCAAACAAAGAAAACCCAGTTCCTGATTTGTGCTAACTTCAAATGGTAATTGGAAATTTGATGGTGTTTTAGGACGATAATCAAATTGTGACATATGATTAGGTTTATTACCTAAAATCGGCCAAAAAATTCCAAGCATTAGAAAAGTTAAGAGGAAATTTGAAGCAAAACTAACAACTCGATGGGGATTAAGAACAAAAGAGCAATAATTATGAGAGTAAAATCCGGGGAAAAAGAGAAAAGTGGTTTACTGGTAATTGACGACTCAGGCGGACTACAAATTCTCGTCTTTCGTCAAATGCTAACATTTGGATTTACATTATACGGAAAAGTTGAATGTTCAATCATCATCACAATAATATCTTCGCAGCCTGAGGATTTTCCTTCCCTAATCACGTTTCTTCCATTGATATCGTTTTTGAGTTCGTTTATAGATGTCCAAATGAAATCGGGAAAATCTTGCGGATAATCAAAATTTTGGATGAACTTATTTGATTTCTTTATAATCATTTAGTTCGATTCGTTAATCGTTTAAGTCTCGATTTTTTTTAGCTCCATTTATTTTCTATATCTAACCATTATTAGTATTTTTTTTAAAATATAATGATTGAACTTTTGGCCAAATTTTAAAAATAAAACAATTTTTTAAAAGTTATTTTTTCTAATTTTTAAAATTCTGTTTGGTTTTTTAAACCATTGATAGAACTAGATGACAAAAGAATAAAGTTGACGGTAAAAGTAGGGTTTATAAGTTTAATTTTAGAAAAACAAAATTAAAATACAAAATAGTTACCATAGTTGTAGTTTTTTAATTTATTTTTTTAAAATTAAACCTATTTCTCCTCTATGCCTTACAAGAATTTTCATCTTTCTTAAATACAATGATCGAATTTTTAGTCAAATTAAAAAAAAAAAAACGACTTTTTAAAAGTTATTCTTTTAAAAAAAATTTAAATTTAGTTTGATTTTTAAAACTATTGATAGAATGTATATAGCAAAATAAAAAAGTAGGTGAAAGAAGTGTTTATATGTTTAATTTTAAAAAATAAAGACAAAAAATAAAATTGTTACTAAACCGGACCTATCTTTAGTTTTTACCTCTAGACACAAGACAATTATCTTTATTAAACCCTACATCCTATACATTTATCTCAATAAAATCTGACTTACCCTCTATAAACATAGAAAATAAGATTACGAAATAGTTACTATTGTGTGTTTATACTTAAATTTCATTCTCAATTTTCTAGCTACTCATTTGGTGCTATTTGCTAATCGGTTAACACGAGGTTCCATCTTAAGAGTAATTGATAATAATATGAGTAGCTAATATATCTGATAAATATTGTGAGGTTTCTTAATTTTTATCTTTCACACCCTTCACTAGTTGGGACGTTTGGAGAATGAAAACTTATAAAATTCCAAATGAGTGAAAAAGAAAATTGAAGAGTAATAATTGAGTAGCAAGAACTAAGAGTTTTAGCCCTCATACACATCAAAAGACTGCCCAAGAATCAAGAGTATCAATACAACAATTTGATTTTTAATTTTACTTTAACAAGTCATGAAAATCAGTCAAAATGAATATAGTTTTAACTAGCATCAAGTATGTACAATAGCCTCAATGTTGAAGGTTCGATCTTTCACTTCCACAATAAAAAAAAAATCGTGAAATTTATGTTTTAAAATAAACATATTATGTTTGATCATTGTGAAAGAAAAATATTTGGTTGTGTCTTGGATTGTACTCATCTTTACATAGCATATCCAAGTGACCGATCATTTGTTTTTTGAAAATGTTTTTTTTTTTGGGGAATTTGAGGGAATAACAAAATTTAGGGTGTCATTTTGATTTTTAGCAAAAATTTGGGATTAAAAGATTTTTGGCAAAAAATGAAAGGGGACAAAAATCTCATGTCAGTTTCCTGTTTTACCCCTGATTTGTTGTATTTCAGTTTATTTTGTATACAGAGTATTTGGTATTTGCGGAAGCTTCAAAGGTTTGATTCTTTTGTTTTAAAGTTTGATTTATTATCTATTTTTTAGGGGTACCGATGTATTTTAGATTTTTTAATTAATAATATTTTTTGTTATGCAAATATCTATTTCAAATATTCAAATCTTTAACTAATTTCTAGGAGAATCACTTTTCTGATTTTATATTATAATATTAATTTATTTTGAAGATAACAAATTATAGGATCTTTGGATTATTTTATAGTTTTTCAATTATCTTTACATAATTAAGGTTAATATTATTATATATTATATACATTTGTATAATACATTTGATTAAAAACGT
>JBBPDJ010000002.1:5507327-5543032 GCA_037974625.1 Cucumis cinereus | reverse complement strand
TGTTAGAAATAGTTGTTTAGGAATAGAGTTGTTGAAGATGCCTAAAATCTAGGAAAATATTGATTTTATTTATTCACAATGTTTTTATAACTAATCAAGATATTGTTTCATTTTAAATTACACTCCTAATATTATTTCTGTTTCGTATCTTTTTCCTACAATATCTCGAAAAAAAATGTAAAAGCGAGGTTGAAAGGCCGAAGGTCGAAGAGAGCAATGGATTTGGAGAAATAATGTGCATGCGTTTGGGTTGGGTAGCTTAAATGTAGTACTTTAAAGATAGAAGAATTTGAACTTTTTGTTAATTCGAGATGAATACTGTTGATATTTAGGGAAATCCGGCGTTGAAAGTCGTATCGTCGAAGCTTTGTCAAGGACGTTTGAAGCTTGTGGTGGAAGACAATGACTGAATGGAAGACATAGGCTATTTTTTGTCATTTTTGAATCAGCACAGAGAAACCGTGATATTTGAAAAGTTGGAGAGAGATTCTAGAAAGAATCATGATCAAAATTAATGTGATTTGATGGGTTTGTAAGGTATTTTAGTATTTTTTTTTTTAATTATAGTGTATTTGGAATGATTGTGTTTAAATGAGTTTTTTAGAATAGTTAGGGGGTAGAGTTGACATTTTTTAAATTTTGTTTTTAAAATTTTATTCGTTTTGCTAGTTATATAATTAAGTTTGTTTTTTGACATTTATCTTATGGCCCTTTTTTTTCATAATAATTGAAGAAAGTTGGTGGAGATAAAAGAGTCAAATAGTAATTCATTCTACACTCTCTCTGGTCCCTCATTGGGCTGGGCCTTTTATAAGCCCATTAAGATGCCCTACTTAAACTCCCTTAGCAAATTGGGAAAACTACCCCAAATTATGTTTTTAATACAAATTAGTCCCAAACTTTTATTTTTCTTCATTTCTATTTCTTTCTAAATTTGAAAATGTCTTGATCAAACTACATATACTTAAACTCTATGTTTAGATTGAGTTGTAGTCTCAAAAACCATTTTAGTAGGATTTGTAGTCTTGAGCTTTTAAAATTAGTTAGTGAACTTGAAAATCATATAAATAATTCCGGAATTAAAATAGGAAATTGTTAGGGTTAAAATTATAAAGAGAAAATTGCACAAAAACCCATTTTAAAAAAAAACAAATTAAAATGTCCCTTTGTTGATGTCATGATCATGTGAAGTTACAGTATTACCTTTTTTTATTGATATATTTTTTTCCCTCTACTTTAGCTTTACCTCGTCTTTCTCTCTCTCTTTTTCTTCCTTTGCACACTGTCTTCTTTTTCTTCTTCTTCTTCAGCATGACGAGTCCACATAAGCGCTCCGACGTGACCAACTCTAGTAAGCAAAAGCTAGAGAAACGAATAGAGAGAAAAAGAAGAAGATGACATGACTGAGAGAGCGAATGCTTTGTGAATGAGAAAAAGAAGAGAGGGAGCGAGAGGAGACGAGGAGTGATTTGTGAGTGAGAAAAGAGAGAGAGAGAGAGAGCGAGTTGCTTTCTGAGGTGCCCACAAGTATATTTTGGCAATTTCATTCGAATTTGACGTCAACAAACAGTCATTCAACATTTTTTTTAAAAAAAAAAAAACTTGATCATTTGACATGTTTTGCTTAATTTTTGGGTCATCCATACAAAATTTCAATTATAAACTATCTTATTGCTACACTTATATTTATGAAGTTACAGCTAAACCTAACTGCTAAAGGGAAGGATTTAATTGCAATCTTTTTTTTTGTTCATGTATTGTAATTGTATATTAAATTACAAAGTTCACTTTATCAGTCCATTTGTAAAGGGCAAAAACAAATGTACCAACATGATCCACATACAATTTTGAATTAAAAAACATATATATTTCCTAGATATGTTACCACCGTTGGAATTTTCAAAACTTGAACTTGAAGGAAAACATTTGTCGAAGAAATAAAATTATCGATCGGAGCTTAACTCATAGGATAAGTCACCTATTACCATCCTAAAGGTTGATATTTCGATTCTAGGAATGCATTAAAATGTTAACAGATAGAAAAATGCAGACACAAAAAACTATCAATGACATAAAGTTATAAAAACAGGGAAGTTGAAAGTGGAAATTATATCAGAGGGGCAAAGAACAATTGTGTAGGTGAAGTTTCTTCACCTCAAAGTTCCAAACAGTTTGCTTAGTTCTCCAAATGAAATCTGAGATATCATAAATAATCAAAATAATAAAAAAAGAGAAAAGGACTAGAAACAGCATAATGACCAGAGATATAGATATTGAACTATGAATTAAATTTATGTCAACCATAACACTTACATTAGTGAATAACAATTTGGAAAGGTTTTGAAGAAGCAACAACACAGATCAATCTATCAAAAGGTGAAGAAAGGGAGGAAAAGAATGTTCTCTTAGGGTGGTAACTTTCCAGATAAGTACATGGAAAGCTTCTCCCTTGCAATAGAAGCGGTATTGTCGACGAATTTGCAACTTTGTTGTCGGTAACTTGGGTCGTGATGATGAGACAAGGGCATTTCGTCTTGCACCTCGTCCTCCATATCGATCACTATATTATGAAGTAAGCAGCAAACAAGAATGATCCTTGGTAGTCTATGTTTGTCAGGCTTCCACATTACCCCTTTAATGATCTTCCACATCTCTTTCAACCTTGTCAATGCCCTTTGGGCGACCAACCTGGTGGCGAAATGCCGCTTATTGAACTCGGTTTGATAATCCGGAAGGCCTTTCCCTTGATATGGAGTTAGTAGCCATGGCAAGAGGGGAAAACCAGAGTCTCCTATAATATACTCTCCTAGTTCTGAACTTTCTGAGAGATTCATTTTTTTGCCGTTTAACCGCTCACCATCTTGTGAAAGTTTGAAAAATCCCGAGCTTTGGAGCACAACAGCGTCGCTCAAACTTCCTGGCCAACCTGTGATGATGTCGCAGAATCTCATTTCTGGGTCTACAATCACTTGCAAGATCATGCTGCAGTTTTTCTCACGATCAAGCCAGATGCCGTTTGCAGATTCTGACGTCGGCAAAGTCATCATAATGTGCGTCGTTTCAATTACGCCGCAACAATTAGGAAGACCTCTGATTTTCTTGAACTTGGACTTTATCTTATCCATACCTTCTTCTGTTGAAGGCCATGAGAGATGGTGGAGGCCTTTCTCTTCCATTGCCTCCACGAAACGCCAAGTTATTTGAGAAACTGATGATTGATTTAGTCCAAACGATTCACCAATGTTAGATAAAGATTCACCAGAGCAAAGTCGCCTAAGAGCAACAGCAACTTGATCATTTAGAGACAAAGGCTTGCCATTTAAGTCGGTAAAATTTGAAGTTTTAGCCATCATAACTTCCTTAACTAGAGAACAGATATAGCTGAATGTCTTTCTTGAAATTTTGAAAACCGATTCAAATTTTGTATTCTTTGACTGAGATAATGGCCCTGATTGGAGGCAAAAATAAGAATAAAAGATACTATCAGTCCTGCTGCAATTGTTCTGATCCCAAGAAAAACTCTTTACTGCAAGGGATTGTACTTTCTCAGGTATGAAAAAAAGAGAGAATTCATAGTGAAGCTAACTAATATCAGATCAAGACATCCAACCTGTTGACAACTAAATAAAGATTAAAGTAAAATTTTGCGACCAATAAACCAGAAGAAATGCTATAGTTATATTCAGATGAGAATCTGTCGAAGCCATTCGATCACACGTTTAGTCAAATGCTTTGGTTTTAAACTAACAGTAAAGGTTGACTTATTGCATTGTAAATCGTGGACAGAACAAAGTAACTGCTAAAAATGTGACAAAGAGCCTATGACTTCCTCAACATTGACACATGTGAGCAAGTTTATGTTACTACATAGACTAATGCTACAGAAAAAAACTGATAATACAAATTTAAAATCTTCACGTGAATTAATATGTAGTGGACATTCAGTTTAGGAAGTCCAAATCATTTTAAACTGTAACCAACATTTAAGAACAATGGAATAAGAAGATAGAATTACTAGTATCTAATAAAAGTGAACTTGAGCATGTGTTAATTTTTGGTACCTGAAGCTCATTTAGTCTTCTGATTTTACTAACATCAAAGCAAAATCTACCCACTTTGATCATGCAGTTGGGTTATCTAATAACTTCAAATCAAGAAAAATTAACCTGCTGTTTCCGTTGCCAACTTTAAGTATTTCTGGGAATTTGGATTAAAGTTTGATCCATTGTTGTTTGGTTGTCAGCTCATCTAAGGTTTATTTTCTAAAAATACAATGTCAACGCATATTAAAAAATGATCGGGTTCGAATAGCCTGAAAAGGAATCTTTGCTAAATAGTGGCCTGAAACATATTTTTAGTATAATAGAGAGCAAACTGACATGGAAGAAGTATAGGTCCAATTTGAAAAGAATACTGACACACTAAACAGACAAGGGCAAGAAAGGATGAATAAACAAGATATAAAGAAAGAATGAAGGACGTTAGACATGAAAAATGCATTTAGGGTTGTACAATTGTGTCCTTGAGTTCTAATAAATTTTGTACAAACAATAATTCCAAGGAGATCATAGGAGAACAAAATTAAGATATCTGGTTTAACATCCTTTCTTCAAGAACTGCTGTCCTAATAAAGCTTTTACATGTCAAGAGGCAATATATTAGGAAACATCTCCCTTAGTTGGAATCCAATCCCTTCCTTTAGTGGAATGTCTTTTGAGGATATTTTGTTAGTCCTTGTAATCTTTCATTTTTTCTGAATGAAAGTTGTTGTTTTCATCAAACAAAGAAAAATGTCAAGAAGCAATATTATCTGACAGGAACATGTAGAAATCCATAAAATTCTCAAATGTAATTATTTTTCAATGATGGGGTCTTAAATTTTTTTACACGTGATAAAAAAATTCTGTTCATCTGTGAAAACCAATCAAGAAACACACTAAAAATATGGGCTGTCCTAAAACTCTAGGCTTTTTGTCATTCTAAACTCCTGAAATTGTTGGTGAACAATACAGATTATAAAGAAAATATGCGTTTCTGAAATACCAAAAACAAATCTTGATCACTTATCCATATCAGTAGGTTGAAACAAATCTTGACCACGTGAAAGAGATTCAAGAGTATGGTTTCTATGATCTTTTATGCCTTGCAGCATTACTAAATTGAATCAAATACATACCCTTTCCAAGATGCCTCTAAAACAACCAGATAACGAAGTTATGAAGGGGTTGTCTAAGATACAAAAGTCAAAAAAATATCTCTAGACTAATGTACTCAAATGCCACCTAAATCAGGTTTCATTATAGTATAAAACTACATACAATGAATTGAATTTGACGGCTATCCACCAGGATTATTTCAACAATAGAACAAATAATACTAACTACAAAAAATTGGCTCTCTAGATCTCATTGTTTAGCATGCCTTCCAAATTCTAACATACTATATGGACATGAACAACATATTAATTTATTCTCTTGTTTTCCATGGAAAACACATACTTTTAGTCAAATACTGTTCATCCCCCCTGTATTATCTAAAATTCTACATTATTACTTTCAGAGACATCCTTCCATTTCTCAGTGGCCTTCTTACAAATATCAACAGATGACAGATTCTAACTTCAATATACCATACTCAAGATTGATATCATTAATATGAATCCTAAAGAAGAAAGCAAGAGTTGTGGATCACAGTGAACTCATTTCTCTAAAGATGTTTATTGCCAGCAATGCTGAGACAAAAGGTTTATAGGAACTTCTAACTGATGTTGGCTAAAGATTAATTATTTGATGATAGTACATATTTATGTTATATTGTAATTATTTACTTATATTAAACAAAATCATTGCTGCTGCTACCAAAGAAAACCAAGAGAATATATTGGGAATAAATTCATAAAATAAGATGGAAAGCCTAGTCCATGGTTTCCCAATGGTAAAGGAAGGCCTTTTCAGATGGAACTGGGACTTGTGAAACAATTCTTCTAAAATTCGATCTGTAAAAATGGATGGTAACAAATGAAGAATTTCTACACTATGTGAATGTCAGAGGAGAAAGTCAATATATAGGAAATCAATTTTAATGATTTCTAAAACTTGGTTGAATGTGACCCATAGATTAAGTTAATGCCCCAGACCAGATAATCTAGCCAGTCAATTAAGACAGAGGAAGTTTAAGCCATGAAATTAGCAAACATGGCAAAGAACGACAAAGCTCAAAATAGTAGGAGAAGCTAAGTAATAATTAATATTCATAAATCAATCAGTTAAAGTGTTAGTGAAAACCAATTCTCCAAGCACAAGCAGCATTGTCATTTTTTCTATATGAAGATTCATCCCAATGAAGATATAGCATAATAATCCAATCAATTAAAGATATCACAGAGTGAAATCGAACAATGTCCCAAAGGAAATATGGAAGACACAACTCCTTGGAAACAAAAACTTACCACACCAACTTCATTAACAAATTTCAACAATTCAATGGGAAAAAAAGAACGAGATCATCACAATACAAAACAAATTAACACTCTATAAACCAGCTAAGTGAGTAGCCACTACTTGTACACATCAATTGTCAAGTGAACTAACATATCTAAGTCAATAACTATTCCTAAACAGACTTGATCCATCTCCATAGAATTCCAAAATCAGTACTATTTGTAAGATCACTTCAACAGACTGCCCCTTCTGACCCTCTCAAAGTTATAAGATGTCAAAGAAACAGTTCAAGATTTTACAACAATATCACGGTTCTATAATCACAGAACTCAAAATTTAAACACATAATCAAAGATACATGATTACTGAACACTACATTCAACCGCCGTCCAAAAACCTCACGAAACACAAGAGAATTCAGTCGAGAGACCCAATAAGAGCAATGTCAATGCACAAATTGAAAAAAAGAGCAAGAGAGAGAGAGAGAGAGAGAGAGTAAAATTAACAAGTAAAAACTAGTTTACCAGTAATCCGTTGGGAGAACTCATCCCACCAATCCAAGGGCTGGGGTTGAGACGATAGTGAAGCAGAAGCGAAGACATTTTGGTCAACCTTTTTCTCAACCTTCTTCTTCCTCTTGAACCCTCTAATGGGTCCCATTCGAAACTCGAAAAAGAAGCAGAAAAAAGGCAAAAGATGAAACACCCACAAAAACCCAGCAAGAGAATCGAAGAATAGAATAGAATTCACATGAGGAAAGGTCTCAGATTTGAAGTTTATAGAAGAAAAACAGAAAAGGGTAGCAAAAGAAGGAGAGAAGCATTTTGGAAAAACCAAAAGGGAAGGAAAAGATGAAGTAGTAGTGGGGTGTTATTTGGGTTAAAAAGATATGTTTGGTGTTGATGGGTATGTGTGTGTTTCTTCTGGTATTGATTTCAAAGCATGCAAATTGAAGAATATGACAGAGAGAGAGCTTGGAGAAACGCAAAGGCAAAGGCAAAGGAAGTTGTAAAAACAAAAGAGAAGAAAAGTTATGCATTGGCCAATTAAATCATGTTGGGGAGAGGACAATGTAGCCGAAGAAAAGGTTAATAAATAAAAATAAATAATGAAAAAACGAGAGACGGATATGGGCAACTTCATATCTTTCCTTCTTTCCTTCCTGTGTGTGTTGTTCATGAAAAAAATTTCCATTTTTTATTTTTTTTTTAATTTTAATTTTTTTCATATGTTCTTCTAATCTTTTGTCTAAATCTTTTTTGTTGGGATAAAACTTTTCTGATCTAATCTAAGTAGTGGATTTCTATAGTGCAACAAATTTTAGTTGACATAATCATTCCAATAGAATATGAATTTTATATAGTAGGACATGTTTGGAATTAGTGTCTCAAAAAAAAAAAAGTTAATAAAACAATTTTAAAAAAAAAATTAATTAAAGATTGAAATATTGATGTTGACGTTGATATCATATTTTCATTTTGATAAAATATTGATATGGTCGTATATTTATATTAATAATTAAGTTGTTTTTACTTCTCAAACTAAGTTATATATCTTGTTATTAGTTTATATCTTCATACGGAAATTAATGAATGATATTTCTTAATGTTTATTATTATTGTTGAACCATGTGGCTTTCCAGATATTTCAAGTGTTGGTTTTTATTATAGAAGGATATAAACGGATGTTTAATCAATTAAACATTATTAGTATTTATTAATATAATGTTTTATAAAATAACTTTAAAGTAAAAACATTTGGAGCTACAATCTATCACGAGAGACGTAATGTATGTATCAATGAGGCCATGACTACTTCAATAATACTCAAATTTATATAAATATTATTTTGTTTATGTAAAACACGTCTTACATATACATACATATATGTATATATGGATATATTTTTTTAAAGAAAATTTTAACAGAATTTTGTTTAATAAAGTTTAATTATCTTCACATGGCAATGTGTTTGACATATTCACCTTTAATTTAAAATAATTTAAAGTTAAATCTATATATATATATTTTTTATCATATCTACTTAATTTTAATGGCTACTTTGTAATTATGTGATGATTATTAATAACATTTTAAATTTGTGATGGTAGATCTATATGATAAAATTAGGATGGAGAAATTTACTTAAATGAAAAAACAATAATTTCAAAATAATTTCAAAAAAAAAAAGAAATAATGTATGGTTTAAAATAATGATAATAATATAAAGATAAATGATGTATTATTTGTATTTAATAAAGATTATAAGTTGAAAAATGGAATAATAAAAGTAGTTAAGATGGTATAATTATCCAAAGCTACATTTATCAGTAGAGATGCAGTCACTCTCCAAACACTTAAGTTGATTTTTTTCATAAAAATATAATTTTTTTTTTTAAGATTCGATTATTTAATTATTTGTTTGGCATCAATATTAGATTCGATTTTAGATCTCATTTCTTTTAAGTATATGTAAATTTGATTTCTTTCACTTATATATATTTTTAAAATATATATATATATATATAATTAATTTTTTTTCACTTATATTTATCTTTATCTTTATTGTATTAAAAGTGAGAAAATATGAAAAATCTTTATTCTCAAAGTTACTATAATAGCAATATTTGTGAGTTAGTTGGGCTTGGACCTCAAAATGCTACTTGGGCCTGGGCTTAAAAAGCTCAAACCTAATAAATTTTGGATCAAGTTGTTATTGTGGTTGATATGCCCAACGTTTGGACGCAGTAATGATATGCTATAATATACCAAGATTAAAATTTAAAAATATCAACATTTGGTCGTAAGAATGAGACACAACAGAAACACGAGTATCGAAAAATTGTAATATTAAAATAAATAAAATAAAATAAAACATTCTCAAAATCTACTTTATTCAATTTCTTTGAAAATTCTTCCACTGTGTGAGTTACAAAGTCCACCAAATGTCACTCTTGACATGCAGGTAGTTTATAATACATTTTATATTTTCTTTTTAATGACATCAATTTCCATTTTCAACTTTAAATTCATCAAATTAAGCTCCAAAACTTAGTTAAATACTGGAATTTATATCTATTGAAAGTTTATTAATTTATTCACTAATTTTAACAAAATACAATTTAAAATTAGATTTAATCAATCTAAGATTGGTACAAAATTAGGTTAATAATGGTGTAAATTAATGATTGAATATCTAAAAAAAATTTCACAAATATCAACCACTCTAATAATGTCACTTTTCACTTAAATCTATTATTAGATATATGTTTATAATTTATTGAATATATGTGAGATTACTTTTTTTCTATAAATAATATTTAAAATCAAATTTATAAAAATGTTAAAATTACAATGTCGATTGCTAATAAAAGTTGAAATATAAAATTGCAGCACTTATCAAATTGTAAGATGTAATTAAATGATTACAAATTATCATGATAAAAAATATATAAGAGAAAGTAGGGATTTAGATAAGTCGGGTTGGATCGAATTGGAGGTAAATTATGGATCTAACCCGAGGTCCTCGGGTTGGCAAAAATTAAACTCTATTGGTTAAATGTGCAATGATCAACTTAGTTGGGCTGGGTTGGGCCACCGATTTTTTTTTTATAAACTATTTTTTCTTTTTTTTTTCACTAAAAATTGAATTTTTTGGAGTGAACAAAATGTCATATTTACGTAAATGACCTAAATATGTTAGGTCAATTTTTTAAAAATTATAATTAGTACCATAAAACCTAAGTTCATGAAAATCCAAGTCTATATTCAAATTCATTCAAAATATGATTAAAAAGCGTTCAAAAACATTCTATGCAAAATAGTTTACATTCAAATTCATTCAACCCAACCGTCGCATTCATATCTTTATGAGCCTTTGGGCCTTGATCATATGAAAACAAATAAGTTTGATCAAATAGAGCAATATCTCTCCATTCTCACAAATTTTAATAATTTGAAGAAACCACCCGTTCCATACAACATTGTCTAAATAAGACAACGGCCGACATGTCGATCTATCAACCACAAACCATAATATACATACGCCATTCTCTAATTTTGATCTACAACTTTGCAACATCTACACTTCTAACTTGTTCTTCCTCCATGATTGATACAAAGTCCGTCATTAAAAGCACCACCAGCCGCAAATTTATCAAACTTTGGAAGATCAATTATGCCAAAACAAAGCATTCTAGTTTTTTTATCTTCATGTATGCAAATCCAATAGAGTACTCCATTCAAATAAACACCATCTTTCTCAATACACAAAACACGTAAATAACCAACATGACTCCATTTGCTACGCCACAAATATTTTTTTTCTATTACTACAAAAATTCTTGCTAATTTGTACTCATTCGATTTTGGATTTAATCCTAATCCAAATCCGTAGGAGTGATAACATTCTTTATATTCTGGGAGTGTGACATACTAATTTGTCATCAGATTGGAGGACATTGAACATCGACCCACTACACGAAAATTGTTAGTCAATCTGGTGGTGTTGGTTAGGTACTCAGAGATCATTTCATCCCTAGGTTTGTAAGTTCATCCCTAGATGCTCTAAAGTCAAGATTCTTGAAGTTATGGTTATCTGTGAAGGTTGATCAATCTTTAACCAACTCATGTGTGTAATATATATTGAATTGGTTCATCTTTTCAATAAGATATGCTCGAACCTCTAAAGTTTCTAATTTCTTTATTGAAGAATCAAAGTCGATTGTACTGGGTGATGCCACTTTTTTTCGTAAGAAGAGGAGTCACAATTTCTTAACTCTCATTCCTTAGGAGCGAGACATTGATTTATGGTTGATAACAATAAAGAATCATTTATTTTAGAACAAGACAATGTTATATAGAGTATTCTCTTAATCGTAAGATAAAATGTTCTTATTTATCCATGGACTTCACCTAACATTTAATTTTGGATGTTACACTTGATCAACTGCATCAGAACCGTTGATGCTTTCCACCTGTTACTCTTCCCAGCCGTCCGATCCCTCAAATCCGCCGCTCCATCACAATCCACAGACTTTAATCTCTCCGTCCTTCCAACTTCAGAATTTGAAAATCCCTCTCCGCCGCATTCTTCCGCCGCTACACCGTCCGTCCATCTTCGTCGTCTCTCGCCGGTCTGTGTCGCCGCGTTCGTCCCGCCTTCGCCGGAGATTCTCGCCTTGTACACTACGTTCCGGCAAATATCTTCCAGCGAATTCCACGACTGATTGTTCCTATTCACCGCGATGGCAACGTTCGAATCCGTGCTCGAATTGTTCGTCTCTGAAGAAAATTTCGACTCCGAAAATGAGGATGACGTTTCACAAGACCGGAAACTCGAAGACGCCTCTGGCAATTGAACTTCCGATCCTTTGAGAATGTACTCTCGGCCTTGAGATGGATGTATCAAATCATCGTCTGATAGGTCTTGCCATACATATCCGTTCTTGTACTGCCTGAAATCGTAAGCGATTCCTCTATCAATTACAGTTTATGAGTTTAATTCACCTTCGATTTTAAGAAAAATCTCAGGAAATAAACACAGAATGTGAAAGGCATAATTACCGCTTCGAAGACCAGGAATACAATCTGGAAAGGCCTTCTCCTCGGAGGATATCCAGTCGTTTGATTACATCTAAGAAGAAAATCAGAGTGATTTTTATTATTATTATTTTTTTAAATTTAAAGAAATGGGTTGATGAAGTGAAGAAAAGGTTGAGTTTACCTCTGAGGAAGAGTCCGTGGGAAGAAGAAAGAGGAACTTCAAGCAAATGAGGATGCTGGAGTTGGCCATGTCGAGTGAGGTAGTAGATTACAGGGATGATTTGGGTAGGCTCTGTTTTCAATTCTGTCATGGTTTTGGTTTCGGATTGTTGAGGATGATGATGAAGAATGGTTCCTCTGATTGGACATTCACTTGTTGTTAATGTCTGTCTTCTTTCTTCCATATTGACCGCCATGAAAATGAAGAAGAAGAAGAAGAAGAAGAAGAAGAGGAGGAGGTAATGAATGATTGTGAAGCTTTAGGGTTATAAATATTACTAACTTTGTGCTTATGAATGTATAGTATTACTATCGACTATAAACCTAAATAGGATAATGAATATATGATTTATTTAAATATAAGTTTTCCTTATTTCCACCAAAAATGAATATAAATGTTTAGGTTGAACATAGTTTAATCATCGAGGCATGGTCCTATATGAATATCTATATGAATATAACTTAATTGAAATAAATTTATACTATCAACTTTGAGGTCAGAGAATCGATCCTTCCATTTTACGTGGCAAAATATTATGTTGAACGTTCATATTGTTTCTAAATTTTAACTCTATATCAAATAAGTTTGTTAATTGAAATGGATACAAATACAACTTAAGAACGATGAAGTCAAAGAAGGAGGATCCACCCAATTACGAGGTATTTTTAAAACGGGTGTGAAGTGAGAGGGGTAGGGATGTTTGTTTGGTGAAGAAGATGACACTAAAAAAGAGGGGTTTAGGATAATTGAAAAATCCCAAAAATTGAAACTTGGAAGCTGAAAGTATGGAAGTTGATAGAACAAAATTCCAAATTAGAAAGAGCTACTCAAATTAAATATATATATATGAATAAATCTGAGTGGTTATCTTTATTGGTGTCTCTTGATGTAATTCTTTAGTTTGTTTATTTATATGAACACTAAATAAAATTAAAAAAATCCAAGCAAGCTTTTCACAGGGTCTTTGTTTTTTAATATGTATATATATACACACAAATATTATGCATTTAGTCTTCTAAATATCTCAATTTTTGTATTACTACAATTTGTAAATTTGTTGAAAAAAAAGGTTCTATGGAAGGGCTTAATTGAGAAGCTTTAAATACGTAGACAATTTTAAATTTTAAAAACAAAATATTAAAACTTAAAAGATTATATTTTTTATGCTACAAAAATCAAAATTTGTGAACAACTAGTTCTAGATGAGGTAATGAAGTTAACTTTGGATGCCACCGGTGTTCTTCAAGGGTGAACATTAAAACGAGAAAATCAAATTAAACAAAATTTCTAAAGCATCAAATCCATTTGATTATAAATTATGAGGAAACTAAAATTTTCAATTCAATTCAATTTTGGCTTTGAAAGTCGAATCCAAAATCAAACCGAGCCACACATATATATAGCTGAAGGCCAACAAAATATTTGTGGTTCGATTTGATTTGATGGCTGAACCGTGAACACTCCTAGTGTTGTTGCAATGTGCATGCGTTTATTCCATTCATTCACGTTAATAACACAAGTTTAAAGTACGTAAATTTCATTCAATGACATAATATAAACTCTAGTTCAATAAAAGCATAAGCTAAGACAGATCAGAACAATTAACCTATGTTTCAAGAAGCAAATTACAGTCAGTTTGAACATACTTTCTAAGTATTTAAGAATATTGTTTGCTTTTCACTTAAAAGTTAAAACTTCAAACATATCCTTTACAGAAACATACCCTTCGCAGCTTAGCCCAAGTCTCAAATGAGGAAACAAATTCTTAGAACACATCATATTCTGAACTGACAGTGCACATGTAAATTAAAATGAGAGAAAAAATCAATATGTGATGGAACTGATTCAATGTAAAAATAATTTTTTCCACTAGCCAGATTAGATTTAAATTAACCTTTCTATAAGTGAAATTCGAAACATCAAATTACAATTAGCATACAGTGCAAAACAAAATTCTCAACAGTTCAATTTTGCTGCCAACAAGAAACAAAGAGAAGGCATTCCATTGTACCTCAACTTGCAACTGAATCCGCAAGCTGCTTATTTGGGCAGTTGGAAGAAAGATGGCCTTTTTCACCACATTCATAGCATGTTCTTCTTCTTATCTTACCACTAACAGAGCTTACTACACTTTCAGCAACTTCCTTTGTTTCCGGCATAGGCTCCGGATTCGTTTCTGGATGCGTTTCGGCTCCTCCCGCTGTTGCTGCTGCTGCTCCTCCTTCTCCTTTTTCTGTACCTTTCTTTGGAACTGCACATCTTATCTTGACGGGTCTGCCGTGAATTATTTTCTGGTCTAACTTCAGAGCCGTTTTTAATGAGATACTGTCAGAGAAATCGACGTGGGCATAGCCACGAAACTCCCCTGTTTCCTTGTCCATGCCAAAACGTATCGATGCAATCTTACAGTCTGCAAATAGTTTCTTTAGATCATCCTCAGTTACATCCCACGACAGATTCCCCAGATAGATTCTGTTGTAGCCTTCCACAAGTCCTGGAGAGAAATCAACTGCTCTATTCGTTCGAGTTCCTTTGTAGGGCTGTACTTTAAGGAAGAGTCCCCCCCTGTGTAAGAAATAATTTTTAATAAGGTGGTGGAATTAAGTAAGAAAGTATAATGACGACACAAGATCAAATTGTTCATATTCTCACATGTCGGCTCCATCACAGGCTAGTGCTCGTTTCGCTGCAGCTTCTGTCTGCGAAAGGGAAACAGTGAGGTAACAATAAAACTAAGGGAATCTGACCTCTAGAAATTCAAAATTGATTTTTTGCTAAAGTAACATTTCGTTGATAAATTATAACACCTATAGGAGATTACTAAGACAGCTGACTTAAAAGATGGTCTCTGTCCTTATAAATGCTCAATTAATTCAATCGTGCATATTAGCCAGTAGATGTACGCTAGGAAAAAAGGGGGAGGAAATCTGGCCAATATCAGTTCAGGACAAAGCGATGCACAAGTCCCAAGCTCTCAATTAGAACTTGACGGTCTGACATGCTAGTTACACAGAAGTCCATTCAAATGGCATACTATATGTTTTATAGAATAAGAAAGCTAATTGTATGTTCAAGTGAATATTCTTGGTAATGTTTCATATATGTCACAACATTTGGATAAACTTTGGAAATCGTAGTGTCATGATGCCTTTTAAATCTTCATTTCAAACCTCAATTAACTTTAAAACGGCAGTTGGACACTTGCACTCAATTTAAGTGCCAACAGTTGCACTCAGTAAGACTAAGATCAGGCACAAATCACAAATCATGAACCATTCAAAAGTTGTTTGATCTTCCCAACTAAGAGGAATGAAATTACATATTAATCAGATTACCATACCTTGAAACTCAATATAGCAATGCCTCTGAACTTCCCACTCTCCGGAAACTTCATACAATCAATTTCAGTAATAGTGCCACAGCTTTCAAAAAAGCTACAAATATCGTCCTCGGTTGAATAATATGGAATGCCTCCAACATACACTTTTGTAGCCACAATTTCACTAAATTCACTGTAGAATATTGAAGAACACTAATAAATATCCGCAAAAAAGAAAAATGCAATTTCACAGTCTAAGCAATCAAAAGGGAGGGAAGGGGCAGCACTAAAGCACCTATCAATCTAGATGACACAGGTTGGACTAGGGCAATACCATTAAAAATTCCTCAGATAAATATATTAAACACTATCAGAGTATCAGATCTATAGGCATAATTGCGTACACAATATCTACAAAGGAACTAACACAAGAGAAAGAGTTTAAAGGCTTAATCAAACTCAAGCCATTCCCCTAAGAAAGCAGCAATTTCATATTAGTAATGCAGTTTCTCCCTCCTCAAGCATTGACAGTAAACAACAAAGACAAACCATTTCCAGATCAACGTCAAACACTAACAGACTAAAACAATCAGAAGCATAGTCCCTCCGAGAAATTTTCATAAGCAATTAATCACAATTCATCAATGTCATTCAATCTAAAAGTTCAAAAGGAAATGTTAAGCTACTGAGATTTATAACAGCTGAGGCAATGGCTTAATGAACTACCTGCCTATATTATAATGAGTTTCTTCAACCTGCCCTTTCACTTCATTCCCACTTACATCTCCCTGCTTCTCCTTCTCCTCCTCGCCATTGTTTTCCTTCTTATTACTCTTCTTCTTCTTCTTCTTCTGCAGCTGCTTCTTTTTATTCTTCAACTTTTTGGCCTTCTCATTATCCTCTTCCAACCCATCAACCGCATTCTTCTCCTTCACCCCTTCATTTCGCTTCCTCTTATTCTCTCTTTTCATCTCTCCCCCTCCCCGATTCTCATCTTCCTTCTTCTCATTCTTATTCCCATCCGAACCCGTCAAAATGAGCGATTCTCTTCGTTTCTCTCGCTTGGACAATCTGGGTCCATGGCCAGTAGCGGTGCCTAATAGCTCTTTGAGGGATTGCGGCCGAGAACCTGTATCCTGTTCACCGGAAACACCAACGTTGGTGTCCTTTCCGGCGACTGATGAAATCAACGATTCGGCTAGCTTTTCTCTCAATTTCTGCTTCAACTTTTTGTTTGATAAAACCATCTTCACAATGGTGAATTCATAAATGGAGGCAGAAATCAACTCAGGCGAACGAACAAAGTAGAAATCAACCCACCCGATATTCGAACTCGAGGGTTCCCAATTTTGGTACTAAAACCTATTGGCAGCGGCTGGGGTTTATCTCTCTTTAATTTCTTTTAATTCCATATGGTTTAGCCTTTTTAAAAAATTTAGTTTTTGGGGAGGGAAAAGAAATAGGAAAATTATTAAAAATAGAAAAAAGATCAAACTATTTACAACCTTTAAAAAAAAAAATCTCAACCTTCAACATTAAAATACTAACATTACGGTTTAATTTTCTATTTGAATTTCGCACAATCGCTTTTCTCATCGTCGATTCCTCCTTCTTCTTCAGCGAATTTCTTCAGCACTTATTCATGGAATCATCTTTAAATCTTCAACATCTCTTTCTTTTTCATCTTTTTGTCGTGACATCAACATCAGGTACACATCTCTCTCTTCTTCTTCTTTTTATTTTTCTCTTCTTCTTCTTCTCGATCAGTAGTTCTTATTTTTATTTTTCTTCTCCTTCGTCTTTAATAAAGAAGAATTTTGGTAGATGTCCAGATGCACTGAGTTTTTTCTTTTTCTTCATTAGGAGCATGATTATCATCTTCCTTTTTTCTTCTTCTTCAATAAGTGGTGGGATACATCAGAATAGCAAAAATGGAGTCGATTTTGCGATTGAGGTAGCGGAATGGGAGGAAGCGAAATTAGGGTTTTTGAAAAAGCAATTGGCGAAACATCCTATGGGAAAACCAAGGCGGTGGGAGATAAATGCTGAGGCGTTTGGTGGAAGGCATAAAGTGAAGAATGTGATTAAAATGGCTAAGTAAATGGGAGAGAAGAAATTAGGCGATGAGGATTCGTATGCTCAATTTCTGAAGAAGAGGAAACTTGTTTAACTTCTTGTTTTGTGATAGACAGATATAGACTTCTATCTCTGTCTATCTGATATAGTTTATTCAATTTAGAACTACATGTATAGACAAATGGATTGCCATTAGAGTTTATGAATGATATGTTTTGATTTATTCTGGTCTTGAGTTGTAATTATTTTTATTGGCAATGATAGATTGAAGGTATTTGATTTTGAGTGTATTTATCACTTGTTGGTATCATCATACCTAATTTAAACATGTGAATGAGGAATGACTAAGGAATGATATATTATTGATGTATCTCCAATTTGAAGTTTTTATTAAATTCATTTCTTGTAGATAGATAGACAATGATAGAGCTCTATCATTTTCCTCCATCCAAGAAAAATCATAAAAAGCAACAAGATTAAGGGTTTTATGGGGGACAATGATATAGATCTATCATTTTATATCCCAGATAGATAGAGATAGATCAGTATCACTATCTGAGACAACAAGTGATAAATCTCTATTATTATTCATCCTAGATAGATAGAGACATACCACTATCACTGTCTGTCTGACATAGATGGAGATAGATGGATGATAATCGTTGGCTCGCCGTTGTGATTTGTGAATCGCGTGCGATAAAAATTGTACGGACATTTTTGGTATTTTACACATGGACTGAGCTTTTTTAGGTGGGCTTTTTCCGTTTTTCAAAATTTTTTATATGAGCTGTAATTATTTGGATTTTTTTTTCTATATTTAAAAAGATCCCAAAGAAAAAACAATTTTAATCATTAAAAAAAATTAAATTTAAAATGTTGTTAGCTTGTAATATCAATACTAAGCTTGGAGTATTGCAATCTTAACCCTAAGTTCTAACTTCAAATATCATTAAAAATGAATTCTTTTATATGTTGAGTGACTTAAAAAAACACGTCTATCGTAGTTCTGAACTTTGTATTTTTTGTTTAAAAACATCCATTAACTTTCAAATGTTTCATTAATATAACTTTAAATTTTAAAAAAGATTTAAAATATTCTTACGGTTAGTTTTTATTTTTAAGTGAGATAAATAAGCATATTTACTGTCATAATAACAATTATATTATCAATATTCCTATCATGATTTGATTCTTCCATCTCACATTTGAGAAAAAAAATTGTTATTCAATAACTTAAAAACGTATCGAGCAAGATGATATTGTGGATATCGATGTTAGATATTATATTAAATTTGCTTTCACCCACTAATTTAAACTTTTGAGTTGAATTTGTGATTTAAAAATCAAGATTTAGAGGAAAGGGAAATATTGTATTCATGTCTTGTAAGTGTTACAAATGACAATAAATTAAACAGAGAAAATTACAAGACCTAACATAAAGTAAATAATACACAATTTTTAGATCTTTTTGTATTTTTTAGTGAAACAAATATCATTTAAATATTTCTAATACCCTAATACCCTAATAGTGGGAATGAGAGTCTGAACCTCCCAATTTTAAAATGAAAGGTCATCTCATTTACCACTTAGTAAACTTTACTTTCGTTTCTTAAATACTATACTGATTAAGAAGAATCAGAGAGATTTTTTTTTTTCCAATACGAAGAATTGGAGTTTATCATTATTGTTATTATGTTTTTGATATGAATTATTCAAATATCTTTCCATTCACTCAATCTATTTTCCTCTTTTTGAACATAAAATATGATATTAAATCAAAACAACTTGACGAATCTTAATTAAATAAATGAATTTGACAATACTTAATTATGGATCCTTTCTCGTTTCGAAATATAAAGTTTTACTCCACTAGAATTATTCAAATATCTTTCCTTTTCTTATATATTTGTCTGAGTTCAAAGAGGCTTCATTTACGTTTTTATTGAAAAGTTCTTTCAAATTAGCTAATTGTTAAACTAAGTTTATAACGAGAGGCTTTCACGTTTAGGAAAACCCTAAATACAATATAATTGAGATAGTCCTCTAACAGGACAAGAAATGATACAGTGACGAGGGAGCATCACACTTAAAGAGAGTTTAAGTTATCTTTTACTAAGAGATAAGTTGTACGTGAGTCACTATAGAAGTTGTTCAATAGATAAATACTACATTGTAATTGTTTAATTTTAGAGTATATACTATCTCTAATGCAGATAAGTACTAATCTCGGTAGATCTATATTTGTTTATCGTTTATTCTGTAAGTTTGTTATTTATAACACTAAATATGATTCGTGTAATTTTGTATTAGAAACGCATGCTTTCAAACCATGAAGTTTAAAAAATTTGGAATTTCCCATTCCTAATATTTTTAATTCAATGCTAAAGAATTGGTATATTTTAAATTTTAATTGCATATTTGACTTTTACTTATTTTATGCTGATCTTATGATTGTCTGAATTTATATTCAACCAATAATATATTAGAAATTTTTTTTAAAAAAAAATATTACATATATCAAAATCAACGCGTAGAATTTTAGTTTTTTAAACGAGAAATTATTGTAAATGACAGATATTATTGTTTATCATTAGTAAAATTTGAAATTTTGTTTTTTATAAATATTTTAGTTTATTTTGCTATATTTAAAAATATTTTTTAAAAAATTAATTCTCTAAACTTTAAAATTTAAAGTGTTACCCTCTTAGTTTTAAAATTTTAAATTTAGTCTTTTAAGTTTCTTACTCTGATGGTATGGAAATTAGAATCAAAATCTAACATAAAAATATATTTTTGTCAAAATAATATAACACTTTGTTGTAATGTTAATAATATTAATTAATAAATTTAGTTTAGAACTTATCAACTTGTATGTGAAAGAAATAATTAAGTCTAATTAAAGTTGTAAAAATGTAAATTTACATAAACAAGTCCACGGCATGACTCTCGTGCGTCGTGGCAATTACGTGGCAATTTTATTTTATATATATATATATTAACGTCATTTTCATATTTGTGTGTGTTATTTATACACACATATACACACACACATTATTATTTTTTCTTTTATTTATTTTCTTATTCAAACTTCCATCCTACTAAACGATAGGGTTTATGTCGAAAATTAGTACCAACTATAAATTCGGTAATTTTGGAAAAAATTGAAGAAACGTTTTACATAATAGAGGAAAAACTAGTAAGGATGTGGTGTTTAGTCAATGGCACTCCAACAATCAAGTGAGTAATTGTTTAAGGATTTGAGAGTGGAGAGTTTAGGATGTGTTTCAGCGTACCTCAAATGTTGTGAGCTTTTTTCGATTATATAAAAATGAATTTCGTAACGGTTGTTTGCTAATCAACTTCTCAGGTCATCAATCAAATAGTTACTCATCGTGATAAATTGTTAGATTTATTTTATTAGTGACCCGAGTATGTGAAAAAATATATCATTTGAGATATAATCTTTACTTGCATGGGGCCAGGTCTTCTTAAGATCTATGGTCGTCCCCATGTGTCAGCCTCCATACTCAGACATTGTAGCTTGATGTGTGACCCTTTCATACTTGGACATTATTTTTCTTTCAAGGTTGAACCTAAAATTGACCTTTATGAACTTCTAGCCAAATACTGAACCATGATTTTATGAACGACAGATAGAAACCAGAACACTTTATCCAATTGGTCTCATTATTAATTAAGATCGCGTAAAATTTCATAAACCTAGTATATATGTAACTAGATCTTTGTTTATACATGAAAAGAAAATGAAGAAACATATTATGGCCTACATTGAATGGATATGTACTAAATCGATAATCATATGAAGCAAATATAATAATATCCACATATGTGTGTGTATGTATTCTTTGTATTCTACAACAAGAAACGTTAGATTTTATTATATTACAAGTTAAAAAATATTCTTGAAATTGGCCTAGAGGGTTTTTAATTTGTTTTTATAAATATATAGTTTGACCCCATATTATATATTTATTAGAATATTGTTCACACTTTTAAAATACATATGTAATGATGTACATGGATTTGTTTTTATTCACAAATAGGTCACACTCAACCTTGCTTTCATTCTATTAAGCGGTGGTATAAAGTAAAAAATTTGTAAAAGTCAAGGCAATTGAAGGAGTCAAAAGGTATAAATCTTTTTTTGAGTTGTAATCGTATATAATGTTGATATCAAATTTTGGTTAAGAAAAAGCGCATTGAACCTTCCTGTGACACCAACAATTGAATTGTTAATTTCAGGAGAGAACCTGCAAAAAGAAAAAGAAAAAAAAAACTTTGACGCCTAAGTCAGTAAGAAAATTATTAAATAGAGAAGAAGTCTGAAGTCTAAGTTACTTCATATGGAGTCATAAATAATGTATTTATTGGAGATTTGAGCTATGATTTATCTTTATCCAACTAGGATTAGAATATACAAGTTTTCTAATCCTAAATAAGATAAGTTATCTCTCAAGCTGAATGGTTCAAAGTGTGCCAAATAGAGAAGGTCGGGTTTGGCCTCATCTTGGCTGAGGTTGAGGCCGAGGAGGTTGGTTTGGACTTTTAACCCATACCATCATCTTTCCTCAACCCAAATGGGTCATAGTATACTCCGATCATTGGATAGAGAATGTCAGCCTCGACCTCATCCTTGGCTGAGACTGAGGTCCATCGGGCTATTTTGGCTCAAAGTTTCATTGTTCTTTTCCTTGAGCCCATTTTCATCTATTATTTTTCTTCCCTTATCTTATATTGGACAAATTGTGTGCAAATGTTTTTGGGGTTGAGGTCAACTGACTCAACATTTTTGCTAGGCACATTAGGGTTTCATCCCTTAAGGCTTAGCCTATGTTGGGTCAAGGTCGACCAGACTCAGTTTGTTCTTGGGCTCATTCCTTTAGTCTTCTTCTATTCTTCTTTGATTTTTTTAACCCTAATTCTGGAATCCACCTACAACATATAATAACTATAGAAAATAAGACACTAGAATTTGTTTGAAATTGGGATGAGCATATGAAGATAATTGGGCACATACAAACAAAAATTAGGTTCTTAACACATACTTATTTGCTTTTGCAAAAATGGCAAAAACGAAGCTCAGTCCATATGATACATCCGATATACACTCGATACACTTGGTATACCCGATATTCTTGATATACAATTGATACACCACTGATACATACTTGGTACACTTGATACGTTCGACACACTCGATACACTAATATACACTTGATACACATTTGATGCACACTTGATACACATTTGATGTGCACTTGGTACACGCTTGATACACCACATATTTGAATTTATGATAAAAGATTTTGAATTTTATTAAAGAAATGAGAAAAAAACAATGTATATTTATTGTAAAAATATAAACCACAAACACATAGTATTATAACCAAAACTAAAATAATCTACACCCCAAACTATTATAACCTATGACTATAATAACTCACTCGTTGCCCCAACTACCCCTAAAAAAACGTTTCACGTTTTTTTGACCTAAAGTTGATAAAGACCAACTTATTTACAAAAATGTCATATTGCTTTATTTTCTCTAAATGTCATTAGACATATTTACTTAGTTACCATTAACTTAAAAATCTTTAATATTTTGTCATATTCAACATTTATGTCTATAAATATATGTATATCAAGTGTATCAAGTATATGAGATGTATCACTTTAGCTGAACTTGTTTTTTTTTCTTTTTTTTTTATGTCATATTTGCAAAATGAAAAAACGTTTGTGACAAACTTACAAATTACTCAACTCAATTGCACCCACCACAATTTTTCTTAATTAAATGTTCTCTTTATTATCAAATTATCCATTTATCTTTAGTAACTTTGGAGGCAGTTAGGAAAAATATGTCTTTAGAGAAGGTCCTAAAATTATAATTTGGGTCAAAATCTTTTTTTCCAAATCTTCCTTTTTTCTTCTGATAATTGCAATAATCAAATTTTAGGAATTTTAAGTCGTGAGTATTCAAATAAAACAGTTTATTAGCCTATAAATATGTATCTTCTCTGAATGAAAAATACTCCTGATTTTCTTCTATCAAAATTTTGTCAAAGTTAGGTTTGTTTTACAAAATAAATTTCCCTTCGATTTTATAGAATTTAGTGTTAGAATTCATAAAAAAAAATAACCTCATTCCTTTGAAAAAAAAACTTTATTTATTAGACTCGAACATTAAGACAATAGATCCATGATAATGTAAATTCATTAGATTTAAATCTTGGTGTTTGTAATACTCTTCCCATTATCTTCGAAGTAATTTCGTTATATAACGTTATACAATTTCATTAATTCAAATGTTCGAATCTTTTCCTCGAAGTAAGCAAAAAAAAAAGTATGTTTATAAGTCTTCATCTATTATCTTATTTGAAAGTCAAAGGGTCAACCCTCTACTTCAAATTTGTTATTAAAGAAATCCTGACCGACAATTGGTAGAGGATAAGATATGACTTCTCTTGATTTTGTGAACCTCTTTAATAGCTATATTCTCATTTCCAACCTCACAAAAAAGCCTTCAAATTCTCCAAACTTAGAAACAAGGATTTTGATGGATCCAACTGAGAATGATTTGATAACCAATTTACCTGATGAAGTTCTTTACAAAATCTCATCTTTCTTACCCTTTGAATCAGTTCTTCAAACCACTTTCCTTTCAAAAAGGTGGAGAAATCTTTGGAATAAGATCTCAGTCCAAAATGGAGCTCTTGAAAATCTTCCAAATGCAGCTACAAACTTCCTTATCCATCATTTCAATCACTTCAATCCATTAAATCCTTTCAAAAAGCTTCAATATCAGTTTGGCAATGGAAATGCTCTGTTTCTCTCTGTTCTGTCAAATCAAAAACTTCACTTACATTTCTCTTCCCACAAACATGAATTTCCAAGTGAGTTTGATTGGAAACTGAATCTGAACTATGATCACCACCACCTTTCTCATTCAACTTTCTTTGTCAAAACTCTCTGTCTTAAATCAGTAACCCGTCTTACGACCGCATCGGTTTCGTCGTTGGTTTCGAGTATTTTTTCCCTTGAAAGCTTGAAAATCATTGAATGCAATGGATTGCAATCATTTTCAGTTAGTGCTAGTTCAAAGCTGCAGAGGTTGACCATCTTAGATTGTCTACAGTTGGAGATTCTTCACCTTGGATGCTCGAAACTCCGATCGTTTCGATATAGAGGGTTGTTTCCTCGCATTCAGCTTGATTATCATTTTAACATGGAAGATGTTATGCTTGACTGCAGACAAGGTCTTGGATACATGTATAAGAGTAATGAGTTTGATCCAATTTTGTTGACAGTAAAGAATGCTGAAACACTCACTATATGTAAATGGACTTTTGAGGTATTTCTTAGTTTATTTTGCACCTCAAATAGTGTTTGTCTTTTTTTCTTTTTATCTGTCGTGTTTGTTTAAGTTGTAAAATATATTTTTACGGGTGTGCACCGAACGGTCGTAGTTGGTTTTCCGATCAAGCTATCACTAAACTGACTATGATCGGTTTAGTAAATGTTTAAATTGACTTCTATTGTCAATGAGTACTAGCTAATCGGATTTTTTTCAAGCCAGCATCGACCGAACCTCTTCTTCTCCGACTGACTAACTTTTCGGTGTATTTTAATTTGTCAAATCAGTTTTTCGGTATATCATACTCACTCCTAATTGTTTGTTGTTTGTTGCAGGCTTTGATCTTTCCTTCTCTTTCTTGGAACTTCCAATTTTATAAGTTGAAAGAGTTGTGGTGGATTGATGATTTAAAAGAAAACTTCAATGCCAATTCATTGATTGCTTTCCTCAATTTGTGTCCTACTTTGGAACGTCTCTTTGTTACGGTACTTCGTTAAACATTTCTCGAGAGTTTTTATATGCTTAAGAGAGCCTGTTTGGAAATAACTTTTTAAGTTGAATACAACCTATGCTCAAGTAACTAATATTGTGTGAATTTTTCTGGTTGTGTAGTTTGATCCCGAAAGTTACCACAATTCAAGCACAAACGAGGAAGTTCAACTCAAGCCTCACAAAGTTGTGATCTTGAAGGGATTTACAAGCAAAAAGGATGGATTATCATTGGAAGAGAAACTGCGGATTACAGAGTTAGACGAAACTTTCTTTATGAACTTTACCGAAGTTTCTCCTTTTCAACTAAAGTTAAAAGATGAGAGTAACTTGGAAATGGTTAAACTATGGTCAGAAAAGATCAAACCATTTCCTAAACATTCTCATATAAACACACAAGGAGATACTAAAGTTTTAGATTGGTGTGTTTGAAGAGTTTAGGATTTTTTTAGGACCCACAATACTGTTTTAATGTCTACTAGTTTCACTGTTAATAGGAACTGCATTATCATAGTGGTTAAGTATTTGCCAATGACCTCAAGAGAAGAAGATCCTTCTATCGTTAGGAACAGTTGAATTATAAACGTTGATAGTCTTTGTTTCAAAAAAAACGTGTTCCATTTTTTTAAGAATAGAGATTTTGTAAAAAAAAATGAGTAATTGTCATTTGGTTTTAAAAACTAGTTTTGGTCCATGAAATTACTAATTAGTCTTCCGATTTTAGTTTGCAACTATTTAGTTCTTAAACTATTCTTATTCTTTTTCCTTTTCGCCTTTGTAATTGATACTTGTAAACTATAGCATTTAAGTTAATGAAATCTATTCATTTTCATCTACTTATAAACTATTTTCTAAGAGATTCAGTCACGTGAATATTCTAAGATAATACGACTTGAATCGAACTTTGTGACTCTCCAAATTCGTTTACCATTAATTCTACGAGGTTGTTATTCACCGATTTCTAAACCATGTATTTTTCAACTATCATTAACATGTTTTAAATTTTAATTACATATTTGACTTTTGCTTATTTTATGTTAGCCATGTGATTGTGTAAGTTTATGATCAACCAGAAAAATATTAGAAATTTTGAAATAATAAAAATTTAATAACACAGTCTTTCTTAACATAAAATTTAACTTTTAAATAATCATAAAAAATTATTTTGTTCGTAATATTTTTTTTTCAATTTTTTTTAAAGAAAAATCGAATTTCAGATTTGGAGGTAAAAGTAAAATATGTGGAGGGATTATATATATAAATGTATATATAATTTAAGCCATGTTATTTAATGGAATTTTGTTCACTTTTAAAATACATAGGTATAGGTGATGATGTACATTGATTTGTTTTTATGTCACATTCAATCTTTCTTTCATTGTGTAAACAATTTGTAGAAAGTCAAGGCTTGAAGGAGTCAAAGGTAAAAGGGGATACCCATTTTTGGGATTTTCTTTAAATAAATCTTTTTTTTAGTAACAATGTCACGCATTCTTTTAAAAGGTTGAGCTTTTGATTTATTTTTTTCATGAGATTTGAGTTTTCACCTGATAACTATAATTATTGGAAACCAAATATTGATCGTTAAAAGCAAGATCGACACAATCTTAGTTTTAAATTGCCAAAATCAGTTGTTTCCTAAGCATTCATAATGCTACCCCTCAAAGGAAAAAAAAAATTGTGAACTTTATAACATGTAGATGAAAATTAGATACCTACAAAAAAAATGTACATTTG
Organism: Cucumis cinereus; assembly: GCA_037974625.1. Taxonomy (NCBI): domain Eukaryota; kingdom Viridiplantae; phylum Streptophyta; class Magnoliopsida; order Cucurbitales; family Cucurbitaceae; genus Cucumis; species Cucumis cinereus. The sequence continues at coordinate 5,515,833 of JBBPDJ010000002.1, read as the reverse complement.
ATTAAATGTTCATAAAGTAAATTTTGGCAACAATAAAAATAAATAAATATTAAAAAAAAAAAAAGTCAACCTCAGATGCGCCAGGGATTTCGTCGGATTTAATCGGACGGTTGTGATCGACCCAGATCACTAATGGCACAAATTCATCATTGTTTGACAATATAGTGCACCAGCCGGGAATCGAACCCGGGTCTGTACCGTGGCAGAGTACTATTCTACCACTAGACCACTGGTGCTCCTTGATTATTATTTCAAAATTTGTAAATATATACTGTATGAACATAACATAAAGACTAGTAGAGATTAATGATGGAGGATCTTAATGTTGCACTAATTAATGGATCTATGAATATAAGTCTCATATTAATTATGTATAAAACATTGTTAGTCTTGAAAAAGTTAATCTGTACATAAGACTCTTAGATCTATGATTATCATAATTTCAATCCAAGAAAAAAAAAATTAACTAACTCATTAATGAAATTATAATCCTAAGAACATGTTTTTACTTGAGTCTCACTCTCGTGTCAATTTTATGGCATTTCAGAATTAGATTTTTATATTTAATTAAGTTCTTGTCAAAGTAGGACTTCCTAAATAAAATTGGAATAATTTTTTAATGGCTAAAAGATAATAAAAAATAAAATATCTGAGGATCGACTCTTTTGAGCGATTGTTTTCAGATACGAAAAATGATCAGCATCTCCCTTGCCACTTGGATTTCCTTTATCATAGTTTTCTTGTTACTCATAGAAGCAGCTTTGTGATGAAACCATGTTGGTCTCAAGCTTACTTTCTAAAGCATTAATCATGTTAAAACCCTGATCATTTGCATTATTCACAACTCTATGGATTTGGTCGTTTGTATAGATCATTTCCTTAGAGAAATTACTGAAAGATTCTCTATCTAAGTTGACCTTGACCAGTACCCTAATTGACATTACGTTTTAAATGTTATACACAAGTCATAGGAAAATATCCTAAAAATTCATATGTCCAAAAGGCTTCATGATTGACGTATTGTGCTCCCATCTATTAGACGGTGTACAAGGAGACTTGAGTAGCCGAAGTTGCGCAGATTTAGTTAAGAAATAGCATCCCTCAATCTTTCCATATTCAACTTGCTTCTTGTGGCCCTACCCTTTTGTTCACTGTCCCACATAGTCTCATTCAAATTATACCACACCAATCAACCAAGGAAAGCCATCTCATCGCTGTGAAGTCGACCTATAAGATAACTTGTAAATCTGTAATACTTGCCCGTCCAACCATATGAACCTCCTCACAATCTAACTTTCTCTTCCATTTAGCAACGGTGTGATCAAACACTCCCTGACGGAAGTACTTTGGATTGATTTCACCCTCTTAAAACTTAAAACATCACTGCATTTGGTTAACAACAAATCATAAAGTAAAGCTCAGATGCGCCGAGGGATTTCGTCGGAATTGATCGGACGGTTGTAATCGACCCAGATCACTATTGGCGCAAGTTTCTTCATCGCAATACATATTGATGCACCAGCCGGGAATCGAACCCGGGTCTGTACCGTGGCAGGGTACTATTCTACCACTAGACCACTGGTGCTGTTGCCTAAGGAATAACATTTTATAAATATATTTGTACATTTTTGTAACCCTAAGTTTTACAATTTGTATCCATCTAGTTATATGAACTTTTGAATTTTATATAAATTTAACTTTAGAACTTTTGATTTCGTTTCTTTTCATTTATGGATCTATTTGACACAATATATGAAAGTTTAACATTTTATTAAATATTAGACCTAATAAATTATTAACTTGTAAATCGATGAACTCTTGAATACAAAGTTTGAGAAATTATCAAAAACAAAAAACTAACTACAACCAAGATTCTCGTTAAGAACAGATGACACCCAAATAGGGTAAACAAACTCCAAGCAAGCAAGGCCACCTTCCTCTTTGGAGGAAGTACCCAAAAAATCCACAAAACTAACAACAACACGTGCTAGAAACTTTCTAGTAGAAAGCATAATTACAGGTTTTTTTGGGTTCTTAGAAAATTCATTTTTTTTTAAGTAAATTGAATTTCGATCTCTTCCTAGTTTAATAAAAGATATATTGTATTCATATAAGATTTAGAATGGATCAATATCAATATAGTTCACACTAAAACTAATATTTGACATGCGCACATTTCTCTAACTCTTTATTTATTTATTTGATTCCACTTTTGAATAATATAATTAGTCCATATCAAAGTAAATGGACCAAAGACCAAAATGAACAAAAGTCGAAAGTGAAATCCAAGCAAATATTAATTTTAACCCAATAGAAATATATATGATTGCAAAGTACTAGACAATTGCTAGCTCTCCATACTTAATGTTCTTTACTAACTTCTATAAATAAAATCTTAAAACAAATTTCCAAGATGGAGTTGAAAACATTAGTTCTCTGACACTCTAGTCTCTAGTTACACTAAAACTCCCAATACCATACTTCAGGGGAAAGACTCAGTATAGTAATACCATTATACTCTATAGTATGACATTCTCATTCACCACAAAACAATTGGATACTACATATTAAAACCAAAGAGAAGTTGTAAAGACCAAAATTCAGTAATGATGTAATGGAGTCTGAAGCAAAGTTATACCGAAAATGGTTGGAATGCATATTCCAACATTCCAAGTATTGTGAACCCAGTCTATCTGAGCAAACAAATACGATTACATATTAAAAAGGAAGCTAAAATAAAACTAGGGTTCTACTACAAAATACTCTCCAAAATTTAAACATGTAACAAATTGCAATCAAAATACTCGCTCCAAGCTCTGCAGCTTAGATGATACCAATCTTGTTCGCCACATCAAGAGCATCGTAATCTGGAGTTAACCTAACATATGCCTTCTTCGTTCCGTCGGGTCTGCATATCAGGAATGTTGAAGCATACATTACGACATCAATCATTTATCATCATCATCGTAATGAATCAATCAATAGAGAGTTTGTACATTTAAAGATGTTAAAAGTAAAATAATAAGCAAAATCAGGATTAAACAACAATAAAATTGTAGTTTCTTAAGTTAACAAATGTAGGTTCTAAGTTGCTGTTGATCAAAATTTATGGACCATGCATACCTGATTAAAGTGTTAACTTTCTTGGTCTGAATATCATACATCTTCTTCACAGCATCTTTAATATTTTTCTTGTTGGCACGAATGTCGACAATAAAGACAAGGGTGTTATTGTCCTCAATCTTCTTCATTGCAGACTCTGTGGTCAATGGATATTTCAGAATTTGATACTGATCCAACTTGTTCCTTGGAGTTACACTGATCCTAGGATACTTGGGATTCCTATCCTTCTTCAATGTCTTTGGCCTATGGAATGTGACTGAAGTTCTAATCTTCTTGGCCTTCTTCTTGAAAGTTGGACCAGACTTGACTGCCTTAGCAGTCTTCAAGGCTTGAGCCTTGGGATCGGCCTTTTTGCTACTATCAGCTGCAAAAGACGAAACAAAAGCCCTTCCATTAACAACAGACACAGAATCAAAAGCTCAAACCCACCCAGCGAAGTTTAGAAAGCTCAGATTCAACTAGTAGATTCAATACACTTCATACATATAAAAAGCACTAAAGCTTCCCAAAATGTTGTTCTTCCATCTAAAAGTGCTTCAAAGGAATTGCTTAAATAAAAAATTTAAGAAAATAGGGATTTGCATCCCAAACAAACCGCAAAATCTAGATGGGATTTGACTCCAATTCAACTAGTTACTCTTCTCCAGTTCTTCTTACTGTACCGTACTAAAATCCCATTCACCAATCAGTAGCTCTCTTTGGTTCAGAGCAATAGTAGATTTGAGAAACTAGATTCCGAATATTGGGAACGTATTTACGAGAACCAGCTTCGATTGAAAAAAGTGGAAGCAGAAATTGAAACAAAAGAGCATCGACTGGTGAAACAAGCACAATATCAGAATGCGAACATACCTTTAGGTGCCATTGCTGAAGATCCTGGACCAGAAAAACTTACCTGCTAGCAGCAAGAGAAACAATCAAAATGAGAAGATAATACAAAGACAAGGAAGAAGTAGGCAAAAATTAAGAGCAAGGGAAGGAAGGAGGCAGATTCATACCTGCGAAGAGAGGAATGGCGAGATGGAAGGCTGCGGCCGAATTAGGGTTTCTAAAATGGAGCTGTTAGATATGGCCTCGAATGGTGAGTTTAGGGATTGGGCCTTGAACATATGGGCCTAGCCCAATAGTGTATTTAATTGCCAAATCAGCCGGCTCATTTACGTACTTGAACCTCAATATCTTAAACTTAGGGTCTATTTAGTTTCTTAAGTTCCAAAAGTATAAGTTGAGTTATTGATTTTTCTAAAATTATTTTTAATGTTTATGATCTACTGAATAAATAAAAAATAATAATGGTTTAGCATTAAACATAGTATTCAAATTTATAAACCCAAACTTCAAATTTAATGTTCTTGAATTTTTAATTTTGATATTTTTAATGACTTTTGAATTTTATGAATTTTGTTAATGTTCAAAATCGGAGTATTAAACTGGTAATTTTACAAATTTAAAATTATTTGGAAAATATTTTAAACTTAAAAAAAAATTTAAACAAAATGTTCATTTCATCGCAATTAGAGTAATAATGACTTCAGATATATATTTAATTTGTACTTTTGTCTAAAATATCATTTTGGTTCTGTCTTCATATTTTATTTTGCATTGTTAGAAATTTTTAGAATAAATCTCAAAATTACTTCATACTATTATTTATTGTTATTTATTTTAAGGAAAGAAAAACAAAGAAAAAAACCTCTACTAATGTTCTTTGTAAAAGAAAAAAAGTATATTTTTCATTAAACTTTTTGCATTTTGATTAATCAAAATTTGTCTTATCGTCACAACCAAAAAGCAATTTTATTAAATTTAGGGTCAATTAAGAATTATTGTATCCTAATTAAATTTTGAAGACAAATAAATGACAAACTAAAAACGTAACGTAATGTGTTGTCTTTTTTGCCATATGATCACAAGAGTATGCTTATTAAATTCAACGGTGATTACGTAAAGACCATGATCTTGCCTAGCTCGGACTATAGGGGCAATGGGTATGGTGTTGTGATTCGCAATGATAGGGGTGAAGTGGTTGTGGCTCAAGCTTTTTGTAGGGTTGAAAGTTTTCCCGGTGGAAGCGAGGGAGATCATGGCCTTCAACTAGTTGAAGAAGGTCTTGGGTGCTTGAAGGTTTGGATTGAATCAGATGCAAAGGTAGTGGTGGAAAAAACTTAATTCCCTTGAATTCACTTTTTCTTATTTTAGGGTTCTTTATGCAAAAATTGTTGTCTTTATATCCAGATTGAGGGTGAGAGGGCTCGAGTATATCTCTAGGAAGAGTAATAGGGTTGTACATAATCTTATTTCTTATGCTTTGTCTAAAGATATATCTTGATTCTGGTTAAGATGACCTTCCATTTTTTATGTATATGGTGATTAGAGATGAGATGTAATTTTTGTTCTTTTGTTTGAAATGATATCCGTTTAAAAATAAATAAACTTGCATAGTGGCTTGGAATGAAAATTAGATTAGGCCAAGTAATTAAAGTTGTTGGGTCCAAGTCAACTCCAATTTAAGTTCATGATGAAAAGTTAGGTCAAATAAAAATGAAATAACGGTAGTAATGGCAAAAACGTGGGGTAGTATGGTTTTGACACGAAATTTCTGGATTGATAAGTTTTTTTTTTTTTTTTTGCAAGAATGTGTCACTCACCTGTCATATTTTAAATATATTCCTATTTTGCCCCTGTTATTGATGTATATAAGGTTGATAAGATACAATGTACTTCATGTATCATTTGTTTTAATTCAATGTATTCCAGGATTTCAATAATTGAATCAAACCCAACGAAGTCCAGGGGTGAAGTAACCAAATTATTGAAATGTATTTTTATCGGTTTCTAACCTAAAGGAATGAAGAGTAAAATTTGAGATACCATATTTTTTTTCTCTATTTTTCAATTTTGAAATTTCGGTTAGATATCATATCTGTATTTTGCATATAGATAGGTTTATTAAATCTTTAATATATTGACTACTTTTATAATTTATTTAATATATTTATTTAAATCCTTCCGCATTTCTTTATCGCTGCAATACACTCTCAATCTGCCGGTGGCCGCCGTCGCCCTCACTCTTCTCTCGATAACTGTAAGGTAAGCTTAACCAACTTCCATTCTCTTCTGTATCGTTACCGTTGCTTTTGAAAATTGATAACTCACACTTCCCTAGACTCAGTTCGGTCTTTCATTTTCATCTCACGTTCATCGCTCGGCTCATGAACAAATGGAACCCAAATTATGGAAATATCACATACTCAATAAAACATACAGTAACCAAATTATGGAGATGATAATAAGGGTTGTTTTGTTTCCATTATAACATAATTTCAAGACCAAAATGGATCTACGATAAGTCATAAGATCATTCATTTACAACACAATGGTATAAAAGTTCATTGATCTCACAGAATAAAAAATAATATAGGATTATTTATGGCTACAAAAGCCATTGAGGATAGTTCTAGACCTAGGCTAAGACGAACTACTTGTCATTTACCTTTTATCTTGCATTGCATTTTAGTATGTTTATTGGTATGGTTGATGTTTATCAAAGAAAATTTAAACTTAGGTTGCCCCATTTTGAAGGTTGACAGTAATGGAACAAACTGATGTGAGATTGAAGCTTCTGATAGACAGGAAAACAGAAAGAGTTCTTTACGGTGAAGCAGACAAGAAGTTCATAGACTGTCTTGTTAATGTACTTTCCCTCCCACTTGGGGCTGTAATTAGGCTGTTGAAAAAGGATGGCATGGTGGGGTGTTTGGGAAATCTGTATGAGAGTGTCGTAATGTTGAACGAGTCCTATTTGCAGCCAAAACAAAGCAGAGATATAGTCCTAAAACCCAAAGTCTTAATTCAATTCTTTCACCAAGCTTTTGCCTAATATATCAGTCCCTGCGGCAGCTATACCACCTTCAACATTTTATTGCAATAGTGGATCATCTAGCAGCTGCCGTGGTTACATTTCTTATAGTTCTAATGCAGTTTGTCCGAGATGTAACAACAACATGAGTAAAAGTTGTACATATGTGACGCCTCCAAATGCAGGAATTCAGCCAGCTCCTGGTGGGGGATTTGTGAAGGATTTGGCCACTTACATAGTCATGGATGACCTTACTGTCAAGCACATTTCTGACTTCTCCATTACAACTCTTTTCAAAAAGTTCAATATCAAAGATGTGGATTCTTTGGAGGAGAAAGTCATCACTTTGGATGTCGATGAGGTAATTTATATATATCCATACCTTTTTATTTGGTTGGTTATTCTAGAGTAATGTTGAGGAATTTCATTTTTTTTGTTTTGAGCAGAGTTTCTATGTTGTTGCTATTTTTTTCCCTTTGGAGTTATATTCAAAAGTTTCAAGTTTTGTCCCTCATTAGGGTTTAGGGCTAAGTGGAAATAATTAAATGAATTAGGTTATGCAATATCTAGGAACGATTTAATCAAACTACAAAGACCAAATTAGAACATTCAAACCTACTAAAGTTGAAGTCCAAAACATGGTGACTAATGAAATCGAAAACTCTAAATTATAGAGATGAAATTGAAACTTTTTTCAAATGATGGACCAAATCTATAGTCAACTGTGTTATTTCATGATATCTAATTTGATGAATAAGGTTGGTTTTTGTTACAGGGTGTGGAATTGCTAGAGGCTTCTTTGCAGTCAAAGACAGTTCTAACAAATGCGTTTCTGAAAAGACGAAGATCACACATTGACACTGATGTTAAACTTACTGAATCTGTTAACCCTCCTCCTGTTTAATTGAGGGTTGTAGGGTTTTGAATCGAAGATTTGGTAAAATATTGTTATTTTGAAAACTATTTAGGAAAATATTGTAGTTTTCAAACAATTTAGAGAAATATAGTAGATTTTGAGGAGAGAGAAGGACCCTCGCCCATTTGAGAGAGAAAAAAAAACACTTGCCCCTTTGTTATTATATAAATTAAAAAAATAATAAAGGGAAATGGGGAATTGAGGAGAACACTCACCCTTCCCTTTTTGCTTTTTTTTTTTCAATTTTTTGTATTTATGTATATATAAATTTAATAGTTTTTCTTTCTAAAAAATCATTAAATTTTATTTTAAAATTATCTTCTTCTAAATAAAATCGATTTCTATCTATAAAAAAAATAGATTACTAACAAACGAAATTCCCTACATGAAATATCAAATTCACTTCTTTCCCTTGGTCAAAGATGGAGGGAGTGACGGTAGCGAGCGAAGCGATGGTAACAGAGGTGGAGGATTGGTGTGCAAGAGAACGGCGATGGCGTTGTAAGGGAAATGGAGAATGAAAAATTAGGCTTAAAGCTGTAGGAAGGAAATGAGATCGGAAAGTTTCAGATCTTCGTAGGAAACTCCCGAATCAAATCGTTCAATTC
>JBBPDJ010000002.1:5482373-5506343 GCA_037974625.1 Cucumis cinereus | reverse complement strand
ATAAATGAAAATTAAGTGGAAGTCGTGGACCCCGTCCACGACTCCAGTCATTTCAGTCAACGCCCCACGCCTACGTGAGGCGTGACTGGACAAAGGGAAGTCGTGTACCGGGTACACGACTTCCTTGTCAACTCAACCTTTTTTTTGTCAATTCTTTTAAAAAGATCATTATTTTAAAAATTAACCCAACGGTTAGGAAAAAAAAATAGAAGGGAATCAATACATACGTCTTCCACATTCAAATCCACTAGCACTTCATGAAGCTGCCCAACATTTTCCACATTTAACTCATTCAAAATCTCAATGGTAGAGGAAAAGATAGGTTTAACACTAAGATCATCCATCACTATATACTTAACAAACCCTCCTTTCACATACCCTTTTTCAATAGGTCTTGCCTCATCATTTCCATATACATACCTTGCATTGTTAGTCATGATTCTAGTGCAATTACTACAATTTATACCAGATGTAGCACTAAAACTTCCACATTGGTTTCTACGAGAATAACATGTATAATAGTTGATCTTCGGTAGTGAAGAAGATGTGATTTGGAAGAGGCTTGCAATTGGGGATTGAGTAATGATGGTTGTTGGTAGGTTAGGATTTAGAAGACTGTTTTTGACGTGGGTTGCTTCAAAATAGCAAGGGTTCCACGTTGTGACGCTACGATAAAGACTTCCAATGGAAGGAATGGCCATGGGAATGGCTTGGCTGGTTGAGAGAAGCTGCTTAACCACAGTTACCATTGGAAGGGAAAGTATAGTGAAGAGGAAGTCGATGAATTCCTTGTCGGCTTCACCGTATAGAATTCTCTTACCTTTTTTGTCTATAACTACTTTCAAACTCATCACTTGGGGATTTTCTTCACTTTGGTTTTGGGTTGACATGGTTTTGTGTTGTTCTCTATTGTAGTTTTTTTAAATTCTGATTTCCTGATCTTCCAATTTTTGAACTAAATATACTGTTTTTGATTGGTTTCGCTTTGATTAGGTAAAGAGAATTATAACTGAATATGAATAGGCAATAGATATATATGTGTTTCATGCATGCATTTACATGCAACCATTCATGATTTCTTTTAATTTCTTCTTGGAAACCATAGTCATAAATATAGGGGATAATATGCTTTTGAATCCGTTGTTATTATTATTAATTATTATTAGGATTGAATACTATCTACTTTCGTCCCAATACTTTTAGCTTTGATTTATATTGGTAATTGTATTTTTAAAATTTTCATTTAATTCTTATATTTTTAATTTTTGTTCATTTTGATCGGTAAACTTTCAAAAAACTATCATTTTGATCCCTTCAGAATGAAATAAAAATAAAAATGAATGAACCAACACTAGAAGATAATGTACATTTCTTAATGCATACATTCTTCGGAAAATAGGTCAAAATGTTTTGTGAGTTGTCTCGGAAAATTAGTCAGGGAATACCCATTGGGAGACCATCTCCAGAGGGATAAAACACCCTTCGAAAGTTCTTGTAAACTCCCGACAAAGGATATATGTCATCGAGAGTTAATAACTCCAGACAGTGTATCAGCACATGTTGGAATTGGGCTATCTCCCGACATTTTCCACCTTGGACGAGATTTAGTTTCGATACTCATTTTTGTGGAATCGTACTCCCGACGATGGTTCGAAAAATGAAAATAAAAGAATAGTCTTATTAATTATTTAGTTAATATCAATTAGTCATTACTATCAATTTTAATTGATTATTAAATATGTATAACTATATTATTTAGACTTGATATATTTCAACTAATACATTATGTTTAGCGATTTAATATAAAATTTTATTGTTAATTGTTAATATTTTAATTAACTTAGGAAAATAACATTTTTAGTTCTAAGTTTAATGGATATGTTTGTTTGGTCTCTATTTTAAAAATGCATTTTTTTAGTCCTCATGCATGTTTATGAAAATAGACCTGTTTAGTCAATGAGTTTGAACGGTATTTTTTAGTTCCTGAGTCTTTAAAAATAAGTTTAAAACATCCCAAAAAGTATTGTTTTGTTTGATTTTTTAAAATAATTATATGACATTTTTGAAAAAAAAATAATTGTATGATATTTAAAATTAAAAATACAGTTTTAGGGAGAATATGATTTTTAAAAATTATTATTCTAATTTAAAATGTCATATAATTATTTAAAATAAAGTGTAAATTATTTGAGGGACCTTTTAAACCTATTTTTAAAAACTCATGGATTAAAAAGGTACATTTTGAAAATTTGATGACCAAAAGGGTCTATTGTTATAAACCTAAGGACTAAAAATGTACATTTTTAAATCTTAAGGACCAAACACACATATTCTTCAAAACTTTGAGACTAAAAAGGTAATCTTTTCATTAATTCATATTTATTTTAAGGGTTGTTTTCAAATATAACAAAAAATGAACCAATATATTATTTATCACTGATAAACGTTAAACATTGATAGATCTATCAGTGTCTCTATCATCGTCTATCACTAAACTAGACTATGAAATTTTGGTATATTTTTAAATATTTTTAACCGTTTTAATATTTAAAACAATTTCCCTTCATTTTATTATTTTTACTAGTTAAATTAAATAATTTAATTATGTTTAACATATAAAAATTCATTTTTTTAATTTTAAGTGATTAAATAATATAATATAGTAATATATTAAATAATGTTAAATATAATTTATGACCACATCAAATATTCTTTAACATCTAACTAAGTAATTATTTAATTTTTGTGTTTACTTACAAAGTTGGCAAATCAAACACATATATTTAAGATTCGTACATCAATTATTCAACGTATGCAAATACATACATTAATCATTCCACATATTTAGTATTCATATACGTTAAACAATATCTACGATCAAAACAGATCTTTAGAGTTTAGAAAAGATCAATTATTTTATTTTTCATCAAGTGAACATAGGTGATTGACATTTTTTTTTTTTTTTTTTTGGAAAAGTAGGTAATGGTATTATACCAATTACTTACCTTCCTCGTAAATAAAATTGGTAAGAAAAATACTTAGATGCATTCCATATAGCACATATCTTATAGTATTCCCTTCAAATTGTCCAACTATAATTTGTCATGTGGCAAATTCTTCTTTTTTTAAAAAAAAAAAATGTTTTAATTTATTTTTTATGTGAGTGATGAAAGGATATGCATGGATAAAGTTTAGTGTATTATATATTACCAATAATTGATATTGTATTACATTTTTTTATCGTGTCAAACTCTCTTCAAATTTGATCATACTAGTACACAATTGGACTTTAATGTCAGTTTAAAATGATCCCCAAATAAGAAATATCAAGATTCTTTCGTAAAATCTATAAGTTCCTCCTGAAGCTGCCCAACATTCTCCACATTTAACTCATTCAAAATTGAAATGGTGGAGAAAGCTAGTGATGGGTCTGACATTAAGATCATCCATCACCATATACCTAACAATCGATCCCTCATTTCACATACCCTCTTTCAAATTGGTATTGTGCCTAATCAGCTCCATACACATATGTTGCATAATTGTCCATGCATCTGCCACACGTGTTACATTCTATACCACATGTAGCACTAAAACTCTTACAACAAGGGTTTCTATCAGAAGAACATGAATAATACTTGATCTTTGGTGGCGAAGAAGATATGATTTGGAAGAGGCTAGCAATTTGGGATTGAGTAATGGTGGTTGTTGGTAGGTCAGGATTTAGAAGGCTGTTTTTGTCATGGGCTGCTTTAAATTTTGGAGAAAGATATGAGAAAGAAGGAAGCTGTGTGTTGAGCACTTCTAATTTTTTTGACTTAGATAAACGGTAAAACATTCTTTTATTTATACTAGTTGGCCCCTAAATCTATGTATAGAATTTTGCCTACACATTTATTCTCTAGGGAACGTTTCCACACGGGTTTGGAATCTTAAGCCTGAAAATGTTAAGCCTAAAGTTAGGTTGAGAGGTTTAAGTAGTCTGGATTTAAGAAAACTGTATTTGGAGTGCAGACTTAAGAAACGTCGAAATGAAATGCAGATTTTTAAATTTTTAGTTTGTGAAATATTTTCTTGTATTTAATCATTGATTAGATTTTAAATTAGTTTAAATTTTCCATCTTAATTATTTTAATATAGTTAAATTTAAAATAAACTAAAAAATTTAGAAGAATATTTGTTTTATTTTTTTTCTTGCAATAGAGATTGGACTAAAATTATAATGTCTTCTAAACCTTTTTTTTTACAATTAACCATTTTTTCTCATATATTTTAGATAACTCTTCAATCTACCCTAAACATGTCCTACAAGAAATATATGTCTAGAAATATTCTAATGCTTTTGGACTAGACCCGAATACTTCTGATCCATAATCAAGTTCATATTTCAATACGTAAGGGTTAAATTTTGGAGGAATTAATAAAGAAACATGTCCTACAATTGACTTCTGAAGATTTCCTGAGAATACCAAAGTTGTGTTGTGAGAGTAATGAACAGGCGTTGCAGGTATAAGCCTCTTTCTTTAAGCATTGAAGGCTGGACTGATAGAATATCATCTGGAATTGGATATTCATAATTGAGAGGGAAAGCAAACATTTAACGTAATCACAGGGAACAACTCCAAATCATTCACACACCAGACGAATGACAAATGGATGAAACAACTCCAGAATTTGCTCAAAATAAGCCACTTCAGAATTTTTGAATTAAAGGATCAATCTCTTCATCTTCCCTTTGTGGTCTCAGCCTTCGATTTCTATTGATGATGGCATATAAATCCACATACATTCCTCTTAGCTTGAATACAGTCTATATGGTACAGTACACTTGATTTTAGGTGCACCTCCATGCTGCATGGACTGCTCACTTTTAACATTCCTATTTCAATTATATATCAATACTAATTTAAAATACATTTTAAGTATATCAACAATATATCATCATTCGTTTGTAACACAATATTAAGTCTTACATTGATGTATCAATAGTTTATTAGTACTTACTTATGCAAAACTCATTTAAAATTTAATCGTGTCGTATCATCAGTAAATTGGTAGTTATGAAATATATCTTTCAAGCATATCATTGTTTATATTGAGAATTAATTTTAAATTCATATCATATATAACATTAGTGTATCAATAGTATATCAATTAATTCATTATAAATTATATTTCAAGTATAACATTAGTGTATTAGTAGTCTACTTAACATTAATTCAAAACTCATTTCAAATTTAACATTCCTATAATGAGTATATTAATACTTCTTTTAAAATAATTTATTTCAATATATCCGTTGCAGATAATTATCCATTCATGATTCAATTTTAAGTGCAACATCGGTGTATAAATAGTTTATCAACATACGTTTAGAATGGTCACTAACCAAACAAATTTAACAATCACAAAGTTGATGATAATACTTTGAAATACATGGGGTCTGTTTTGATAACTTTCATGTTTCCTTTTTCTGTTTCACTTTTTAAAAAACGAACTTGTTTGATAACTATTCTCGTTTTTTATTTTAAAATTTTTAAAAAAGAGAGCCAAAATTAAAAAAATTACAAAGTAGTTTCTCACATTTCTGCTCCTATTTATATTTCGACCTTCATTAAATAATTTTGGGTGTAGATGCTTATTGTTATTCATTTTCAGCATTTAGTCATGGGTTCAAATCCCATGGAGTGCAGTTTTTTCTTTTTTTTTTTCTTTTTGTTTTTTATATTTTTCTCTTATTTTTATTTATTATATTTTTTAAAAATTAGACCTCTTTTGTTTTGATATTGTATTTTTTATTTATTGCTTTCTTTAACTTTGTTATATTTGATCTTTGATTGTAAACTTTCCAATATTTAAATTTTTATCTTATTTTAATTTTTAATTTTCAAGTTTTTAATTTATAAATTTAATTTACAAATTAAAATTTATAATATATGAAAAATTAAATAATTATACAATTTTTAAAAAATTTAAATTTGCAAACTAATATAGTTGAAATCATTTAAGATAATGGCTCAAATGAGAGATGACATTACCAGCCAAATTTGGACAACACATTTGAATGATAGATATAACATTGTTTTTGTATTTAGTTGTGCACCGAGACTTATTTTTATTAGTTGGTATAAACTTTTGATCATTTCTTTTTTATGTTTAATGTGTTGCATCTTTTTCAAATATATATTATATTATTACAAAAAAATCGAGAAACAAGAAACTAGTAGTCAAAAAAGTATGTTTCTCTTTCTTTTTATCAAAAACCGAGAAATAAGAATAGTTATCAAATATATTCTTATATATAGTTCTTAAAAAATAAAAAACAAAAAACAAAAAAACAAAAATGTTATCAAACGAGTTATAACAAGCTCGTCCCCTACTTTCGTTCTCATATTCAAGATAAGGGGTTTGGTTAGAAAGTTTTAAATTAGAATAGTAAGAATAAATGCGCCAACAAAGCAATGCTGACCGCAAATATCCAAAAGCCAACCTGTGGTGGAGTTGGAGACATTATTTATTATTACATTTATATCAAAGTGATTTGTCTAAGTTAATTCGATGTTTAGTGTACTTTGAAATTATTATAGGCTACAAATTATTCTGGTTTGACCATAATTGTAAACGAATATTGTGCATTATAAGTTTCCCGAAGAAATCCTCGACTTCATTTCACATCAAAGGTCACAAAACAGAACCACGAGTGCTGCATGACTTATATCGTGTTTCGTTTTTGGTAGTAGGTGTGATCCTCGATACCTGAATGTCGGGTTTTGGTTTTGCCATTCATGGACATCATTTTCTTTTTCAACATATGTTCAGATTGAGAAAAAAAGAAATAGAACCCAAGAGGAGTTAAAGAAAGATTTGATTGATCCTATTAAGAAGCACAAAGTCAATAACATATGCTAGGCAAGGGCCTTTTCAGCAAATTGTTTACAAGATCAAATTTGAATTACGTGGTGGGGGTGTTACAGCTCTGTACAACTTTGTTAAGACTTGCTATAAAACGACTTGGATTTTCAAGCGTCTCCTGCAAACACAGCAACCAATGTCGAAAAATCAATCAGAACTCAGCTTTTCATGTAGTCAGAATGCTAACAAAATAGGATAATATAATTCAATATCAACTATTGCAAGTGTTTTGTGGAGGCCCCTTTGTTGGTTTGTTGTTTTTTGTTGCCCACTTTCCTAAGGTCGATAGACAAACATGACAATACAGAGTCCACACAGATTGTGTCGAATTTAACGACCAAAGGTTTGAACCCATTTGATTTTCCAGAATAATACTTGTTTTTCTCACCATCTCTTTGACAATGGTCAATTTCATCTTTGTAAGAAAAGATTTGAATTATTGGTCAAATTCCAAATATAAAATAATTTTCTAGAAACTACTTTTAGCTTTCAAAATTATACCCTGGCATAAATTTTGAAAACATCCCTGAAAAGTAGATAACAAAACAAAGAACTCATAAGTAGAAGTTGTGTTTATAAGCTTAATTTTCAAAAACTAGAAAGTAATGAAGCCTTAGAAATTTGCTTGGTCACACGTCACTGCTTGGTTCAAGTTGGAAGAAAGATGAAAAAAACTCGAGTTTAGATTTTTCAAGTTTTCAACTTCCACACACAAAACCAATTGGAAACATGGAACTATGAGCTTCACTGCTCAAGAAAACCAAGAAAACCATTAACCATCAGATAGACACACATGTGACCGTTGCAACAGATGACATGATTAATTCAGGGACAGTCCCATCAATGAAGTGCATGGCCCGACCTAATAGCAAGCCTTACTTTTTCCTTTTCTTTTTGTTTAACATGTAAGTGTCCAGACCAACTTACGCGCACCTTTGACTAATCTCATAGGACAACTCGTCTGACCCTGCGGCATTGAGATGTCAAAGAAACTAAAAAATATAAGATCTTCGGTCGGTGGCCACTACATTTTGAACTTATTCCCTCTAAGTTCTTTATTATTAAATTCATGCCCTTATTGACCCACTAAGTCTTGAAAAATATAAAAAGCAGTAAAAGAAAGAAAAAGTGAAAACAAAGCTAGGATTGCAGCAGCAGAGAATCAATATAGTCAAACAATGTAAAGCATGCTTACCTCACTAAATTCGTAAGGGGAGTTCATCTTTGATGACTAAGTTGTGTGGCTCGCTAAGCCAGCTCAACAATCGAATAACCTTCGTTATCAAATAAAGGAAATGTCTATTAGCAGCGAGACTTCAACAGACTCAATCGTGCAAGAAATTCCTCGGTTTCTTCACCTTCTTTAACAATCTGCTTTAAAGAAGTTTATAGAGAAGATCAGAACATACATCATATAATGAAAAGAACAATCACAATGTACAAAGGCTAAACCTATAACATGAAGAAAATTAAGCTACTAAGACAGCCCATTGTCACTATTATATTTAGAGCATTTCTAATTCCATGAAGAATATAGTTTAAAGAATTAGACACAAAAATCTTGTGGGTGAACTAGAGAGAAAACTAGCCAACGAATAGAATTATAGCAGTAGGCAATTCTTACAGGTATTTCCATTACGACTCTCTCATTCCAATCTTTTTTATTATTATTATTATTGCATTCAATAGGATAAAATAACCCCATGTTAGAACAAATAAATAATGTTTCCAGGAAAAAAAAAAAATTAAACCTTAAGTTGGGAAAAGGTTAATTGGGCAGGAATCATCACACATGCACCACACTCTAAAATTTTGGTAGTTGAAGATTTAGACCAATAAAACAATTTATTTTGTTGAAAGAATGAACAATAAAACAAATATTGTTTTTCCTCCTTCCTAGAATAACGGCAGAAGTTAAAAAAAGAATCAGTAATCCAAACAGTAAAGCAAGAGAATAAGGTCCAAAGTACCTTAATTTCTGTATTTTCTGGCAGATCTATTTCCGTAAGTACATATTGACCAACTTTAACCCAGTCTATCTTTTCTATATCAACCAAGTCTTTATCCCTCTTTACATGAACCTGAGATAAATCATGGTCAAAAGAACTTCCTACCCAAATATACAGCATCATGTCATCCTTCTTGCCTAAATACCTACTTGGAGAGAAAATCACTACAGCAGCTTTAGAATTGAGGTAACTTGTGTCAAAAGCTGCAATCTTTTCTAACTCCGGCCAACAGTATACCATAGGTTGGACAAACTCACCATCTTGCTTCCCATTTGACAAGGTGGACACCATGCCTTCTTCAAAAAGTTTGGGATAGCTTTTCCATGAACCAGCAGATTGTCCAGCAACTTTAGTTTCCTGCTGGCACGAGGCCACACTACCTACCCTTATTTCCATTCCATTTTCAATATTCTTGAAATTCTGAGTGGAACTTGTTCGTTCATTTTCAATCCTATCTATAGGTTCTGAGCCATTTTTCACACTAATTGATACATTAAGAGGGTAAGAAGTCTTGTTTTTCCTCTTAACATCTTCTTGAGTGGCGAGAAACCTTGAGGCACTATTTGTTGCTTTGATTTTACTAGGCATTGTAGGCAATGTCAGAGATTTTGCAGTACCTCGACGTTCTGCGAGAGAAGGTGAGAACTTTTTCGATGGGAATGAAAATGAGCGAGAACTTGATTCCAAAGGGACTGTATCACGAGTTTCTGGAACATTGGGCATAGGTGCTGAGGAACTATTGGATGAGACAAGAGACATGTTAGAGAAACTAGACAGTGAGGAAGAAACTGGAACTGAAGGTGAAGAAGCAGATGGAGAATCTAAAGAAGATTCTGAAAAATACTTGGAACTAGAACTTGAACTTGAACTTGAATCAGAAGAGATGGAGTCCGGCGAAAGATATATAGGAGAAGAAGATGACGACGACTGAGAAAACGCTGAAGGTGATGAAGATTTGGCAGAAAAATGCACCATCATCAACGAGTCTGAATAAACCCTAGAAAGGGATATTCGAGGAGCTGATACAAACTCTTTCATATTTCCAGAGGCAAGCTTACGCCTAAGCACACTCCAACTGCTTTCTCTAACAGGAAGATGGGTTTCATGCTCGTTCTCAGATGAAGGAAATGGAGGAACAAAACCACCAGTAATAGCCTTCTGAAAAATTTCAAAATCCACATCATAGGACTTAACTTTCCTCTCCCCTGGATAAGGCTTAACTTTTAATTCCCCAAGATTAATTTTACTGTTAGATTTATCCATTAAAGGTAACAGGTTTGCAAAAGAATCCCAAAAGTTTGTTGGCTCTTCCCCTTCCTTAATTACATATATAGGCCCTTGCACTCTCTCATACCGAACAATCTGCACAACGGCTCCCCTTGCATCTCTTTCCATGATTGCTTCACAATTTTTACCAATCCAAACAAATATGGCAGAAGGTATATGAATGATAAATGCACCTCTAGAATCAAGAGCAGATGGCGAAGGATCATTTAACATTTTGGGAACCAAATGCAAAGGATCATATGGTGAGTGTGGAGCAATTCTGTACATCCTCAACAGTGAACTTGGACTAAGAGGGAAAGCATGGACCCTCTTTTGACACTGTAATAACTGACAAGCAAAACCCATATTTGGGTCGGCAATACCTCTTGCTGCCTTCACATATTGAAATGCATCATCAAAACTCTGCCCTTCTCTCCACATCAGATAGGCAATCACCAAGGACGTCGACCGAGATACTCCCTGGCAACAATGAACAAAAACCCTTCCATTTTGTTCCCTAACATCTTCAAAGTAGTCAAAAACATCATAAAGAATACTAGTAATATCCTCAGACGGGCTATCCTGCAACCACAAAGTTCTGTACACAAAATCATCTTTGAAGTACTCCGGGCAAACAAATCCTACACAATTCAATACATGAGTTATTCCATTCTGTTTAAGTATATCCCTATCTCGAGCAACCGCGTCACCACCAAGATATACATGTTCTGCCACTTTTGAACACTCTTTGTCAAAGAAAGCAATCTTATCCCTCTTCACCAACCCACAATTCTTATCCGGGTTTCTCTGAATTGTTGACAAATCAAGTTTCAACCTCTCGCTGTTTCCTCTGCCACTTGGAGTAGGAGGTTGCGGCCACTCACCAATATCATCCGACCCCGCCTTTGGCCATTCATCCAAGCTTCGCCGAGCAATCGACAAAGGCTGTAAAGGAGGCAAACACGACCTTGCTTTGCAATGCTGCTGTGATCTTGGAGTTAATGGAGCAGGAAAAATTCGGGTTGGTCCATTAGCATCACCAAGATTCCCATTGGGGTCTCCACCTTCTCTGTTCACTTCAGGATGGTGAAGTGAGGAACGTGATGCAGACCATGAGGCCGAGCGCCAGAACATTTTCCGACTGCCAGAGAGCTGCACCGCTGCACTCCCAGAAGTACCAGAATCCTCCTCAGAGCCCACCATGCCCGCCCAAATTCCCCGGACAACAACCTCAAAGAAGCCCAAAAGGTATAGAAACCCTAATTTAACTTTTTTAATTTCACCGGAACAGAAGAATGAACATATTGGGCTGAAAATCATATAAAAAGATATAAAACAGTCAGACCCATATCAGATCAACATCAATAACATCAAGTAACAAACAGAAGCAAAGTAAAAACAGTTAAAGGAACTAAATTCAGGAATGCCCACGATTCATTTCATAGCACCCAGATGAAATAACAAGAACCCAGATGCCAAATTAGCAAAGAAAAAAGAAGTCATAAAATCTGACTATATAGAACTCCTGGGAAATCTAGAAAAAGAAAAAAAAAAGGAAAAAAGAAAAATCAAAGCGACGACTTTGAAAAAAGGGAAGAAATTAAAGTGGTTGATTTCTAGGGTTTGCAATTGAAATAAAAAGGGGTGAGAGAAAAGGGGATGAAGAGATGAGATTTGAAACTTACAGAATCAAATGAAAGAGGAGAAGCAGTGGGGGAGTAGAGTGGAGTGAGTGAAAGAGAGAGAGAGAGTAGTGAGAGCAGAGGAGAGCAGAGGAGTTTTTAGAGAGAGAGAGAGTGGTTGTGGAGAGGAAAGAGGGGGACTGTTTGTCTCTATTTTAGAGAGAGAAAGTAAAGTATTAAACCAGATTTCAATGTGTTGGCCCTTTGGGTTGTTGGATAATGTGAGTGAAATTGGTGGACTTTTTTTCTTTCAATTTTTTTGGTCAAATTTTTCATATTACTTCTTACATTTTATGTAATATCTAATTTCTTAATTCTTAAAATGTTATAATTTTATAGTTTAGGATCCAATTAAACATAAAATAGAATATCGAAATATTAGAAGCATAATCGATGACTTATAATAAACTATGTATTATTATAATTTGTGTTTGAAGTGTTAATTATTTTAGTTTGTGTATTGAGTGCATATTATTATAGCTCAAATTATAGGAGTATGTAAATTAAAGGTAGGTTATTTTAGATGGTGTATAATTTTTTATATTATTATTTTTTATTATATAAATAATTATATACATTAAATATTAGTATTTGAAAATATAATTAAAACTATATGTTTTACCAATTTTTAAAAATTAACTATATTTTTAAATTTATGTTATAAAAAACTATATATATATTCGTCATTTTGGGAGATAACTTAGTCAACATGGAATTGTTAAAAATGTATTGTACGGTTGAATTCATGTATTACATTATAAAACTCCATTTAATTAAAGTACAAATTGGTTCTAAAATAAAATATATAATTCATAATTTCATAATTAAAATATTCACCACCCAGATGATATACAAGAAAATATTTCAAACTTATTCTCTTTGTATGGAGCAAAGACAACAAACATGTCTTCTCAACGGAGATTGTATATCACCTGGTTACCTTCATAAACTCTGCTTGAAAACGGTCCATTACTCATAGTATTAAATTTTCATCGATATTTTTACGTTTGCATGGATTTGATATCAATATTTTCGATGAAGAAATTGGTAGTGATTCATTTGGGATATATGTTTGGCTCTCCTCTACTATTTATGTGGAGACTCGTGAAAGTGTATCAGATTATGATTAGTTTCTTTATAATAGTAACGCATATTCTCTTTAATAAAATGCATAATGACTCTTTAAGGGTTTAGGGGTAAGAAGTGAAATAGTGAAGAATAAGTAGTTGTGAAGTCTGGGTAGTTGTGAACTCCTCAGACTCACATTGTAAAAAGTTGATAAGGAATAAAATTGATGTTTTCTTTAATGGTGGGACCCACTAACTCCTTGGGTTGCAAGGAGTGAAGTTCATAACTTCATACTTCCTACTCCTACCTCCAAAATCTTTGGGTCAAACCACCCTAAAGAATCATTTGGGCGCGAGAATTATGCAAGATTATAATATTTACATTTATCTACTGTAACTTATATTTAAAAATCCCTAATTAGATACACTACACATTATTTCAAAACCTTTCATTTACTACCGTATTTACTTTTTTTTTTCTAGTTTTTACTATTTGACATTCATCATTATTTTTATTATTTGCTACAATGTTTACTATTTCATTCTCAAACTAAAATAATCTACACCACAAACACATACTATTATAACCAAAACTAAAATAATCTACGTCACAAACACATACTATTCTAACCAAAACTAAAATAATCTACACCACAAACACAAACTATTATAACTCAACTATAATAACGTAAGATTATAATAACTAACTTTTTACCCCAAACAGCCTTTAAGTGTTGTCCTAAAACAAAATTTAATTCATTAAAAAAAATTCAATTCAAAATTTATATAATTTATGTATTAAAATAGAAACAAATCATATGAAAGTTTATTCCACTCTAATTTGAACAAGCTCCATCGTAATATATATATATTTTAAAAAAAACTTTAATTTATATATGTGAATAAATTCATAAATTATTTTGTTTAGTATGGTAAAAGAAAAACTCATATGAATAACCCTTTACTCAAAAGATAATATATTAAAAAAAAAAAAGTGGATATTATATGTTATATATAAGGAGGACCAACAATCATTAACTTATTTGTCATGTTCGACTTTGGAAAATAAATATTCACATTCACACATTTAATAAAAACAAAGACCTTGTATGCCATTTGTTTTATTAATTTATTTACAATCACTTTAATTCTAATTTACTTTAATGTCCAAAAGGCATCTACATATATGAAACCAACTTTAGTCAATGTTATAATTCTAATTGGTAGAAATTGTATGATGAGAACCAACATGTTTGTGGTTTTAATCCTTTTATATCTAATTTGTAATTAAAAAAAGATTTTAATAAAAATTACTATCCACGTACTCTAAATTATAATTATATAGTGGAAAGTGAAAATCAAACGTCGAACTTTGAAGCTGATAATACAATAATAATAAGAAATAAGTTAGATTAAAAAAACCAAATTTAAATCATAAATAAGTATCTTATTATTGAAATAACAACAAATTGCAAAAATCACCCATAAGGTGGTCGTTGCAATTATATCTCAAATTTTTAAGGTAAAAATTGAGCTTCATATTTATTAAATTGTTAAATTTGACAATCTAACTTACATAGTTGTAGAAATTATAACAATCGTATAAGTTTGAGAATTTAATTGGGTTTTTAATCATTTGGAGTCCAATTTCTACAACTATTATAAATTTGAGGGCAAAAGCCCAAAAAAAAACACGATAAAAACTACGTAGGGAAGAAAATTTTACTCGAAAGATAAGAACTACGAAATAACGTCGTAGTTAAACAATGTGCAACTCCATTGCATGAACACGAGTACTTTGGAGGAATTAAATAACTCTACTTAGCTTTGCTAAATCTATGATCTATTTGATAATGCATAAATGTAAAAAATAAATCACTTATCTTCGAATCCAATAACAGTATACAAAATGCGACCGTTTTATTTATAGAACTTTTTTCCTATTAAAAGCATGATTTGAAATCACATGATACTAAACCCATCGATGATTTGAAATCTCTCATAGTTATGAGCATTGAAACACAAAATCATCTTTAAAAAGGAAAAATTAATCAAAATGATTTTCTTTTTCATTTGAAAAATTCAAAATGAGTTGATAATTAAATTATTCGTAAATAACATTTAAATTTGCTAAAAACAAAATGATAGAAAATATGATACATACCAAAAATGAACATAACTCAACTAATATAAAATTTATAATATTGATCTCAAGGTCAAAATTTTAGTTTTTACGCTTAACATATGGTACAAAAATGAAAGAAAAAAGA
This sequence comes from Cucumis cinereus, assembly GCA_037974625.1. Taxonomy (NCBI): domain Eukaryota; kingdom Viridiplantae; phylum Streptophyta; class Magnoliopsida; order Cucurbitales; family Cucurbitaceae; genus Cucumis; species Cucumis cinereus. Next base: position 5,491,137 of record JBBPDJ010000002.1, on the reverse strand, counting down.
AATGTGGTACTTTATTTTTTAAATAAAATAATATAGTATTTGACTTAGGCTACCTTGTATCGAATATAACTTTAATTATTATTTTTTTTCTATTTGTCATCTAAGCATTATTATAACTCTTTATTAAACTTTTTAGTACTAGGTTGTACACTTGAATTTTCACTCCTATACTATAATATAATATTCTTATAAAAATATTCATTATTTTTGTTATTTAATTCATTGACATATTCTCATTTTATTATATTTTAATTGGTTAAATACTAAAAAAAAAAAAAAACATTAAGGTGTTATACATTTATTTTAAAGGTCAAATACTTGAATTTTCACTCTATATAGTTCCAACTAAATTAAAAATATATATATATATAATAATAATAATAATAATAATAAAATTATTACCTTTTATATCTCTAACAATGAACATGAACTTTCCTTTCTGCAAAAGTTGTCAAGCACATTCAAATGTTTAGTCAAAACCTTGGATTTGTCTGGATGTGTTTATTTTAATATATGATTTATTTTCAAGATCATGGTTTTGTCTCAAAATATTGCTCTTTTTGTAAAACCATTTTAAAATTCAGTCAAAGTTAGTAACTTTTAGACTCAATTTTCAAACAACAACTTGAACTCAAATAGTTCATTGATGTTTGATGTCTTGGAGGAAAAAAAAAAAAAAGTTTTCTACCCTAAGTAGCCTAGAAGAGTCTTGAAGTATCCTTAATATATCATTATTGTGTAAATTAGATTTTTCTAGAATTTTGTTCAAAGATGTAAATAAATATCTAAAAGAAAAAATTTAAAAATATCCTAGATTTTTTAGGTTTAGTTATTCATTTAGATAAGGAAATGAAATAAATAATATTTAGAATAGTTAGAATTATAGGAAAATCTTCTTGTTTGGACTTCAAGGATTTCTTGCGTGTAAATAGGAGTTGTGATCCTCATTTATGAACCAAGTAAGTAAGGAAAGAGAGGAAGAAGGAAAGCAAGAGAGTATTTCGAGAGTATAAAAGAGTGTTATGTTCTTTTTTAATAAAAGTTTTTTTCTTCCGAGTGTCTCTTTCTTTTGTGTCAATTTCTTCAACATGCCTACCATAAATACCTTCGTATAGGTCACAAATAGAAACAATGTTGCATGTCGAGTTGAGCTCCCTACCAAATCGCCACCTAGTTGATGAGGAGCCTAGCTTTCTTCATATACAATTGATTTACCTCAAATTGAAAAACGCTACTAATTTTAGTTTTAGTTTTTATTAAAATCAACTTATTTGGGGATTTTGTTCATTATGTGGGTTTCTCATTGCTTTGAGTGGGGGGCTTGCATGGTGGATTTCTCATTTAATCTGTCTCATAGGTGATATTCGTCTAAACATTATTACGTGGGTAAATTGTTTATTATGAGTAAATATGTTTTTGGAATGAAGTTTTATATTCCACATATATCCCTTTGTACTCTTCTTATATACATTGCTAGGATATATACTAATGTGTACATGTTATATGACATGTGTAAGAAACATGGTTCTAAGATACTTTGTAATATATTGAATATATGTTAAGGTTTATAATGGAACACAAAAATCAGACAAGATACACATTGGAATATACTCGACATACATTTATTATTTGCATGAAGGATTCTATCGATGAATATAATAGACAACAAACTATACTCATATATATTCTAGTATATCTGATATTTAATCAAAATAACATGTGAAATAATAAATGTATCAAAATAAAGATAAACCTTGGCTAAGATTTTTTTTTTTTTTTTTGAAATTCGTTGGAAGAAGGAATATCAATGAAATATGTTAAAAGAAAAATTTAGAAAGAAAAAAAAATCAAAATATTAACTAAAATGATGGAAATGGAAAGTTAATTAGTTGAATGCAAAATAAAATCTTTGCAATTAAAGAAATTATTTTATTGAATTAAATAAAAACATGGAAAGATGTACCATTAAGGAAGATAAAAATGAAGGAAAACAATCATAAATATTGAAATATGGATTATTAAATAATAAAGAAATTTAATATGTGAGAAAATATGTTATAAAGTTAAAATTCTCATATTATGCAGAAAAATACTATGGAATATATATCGTCTCATATATAAGCCCTATAATTAAATTATTGATGGTGAAGTAGGTTAATTTTATGAATCTTTTAAAAAATAAAAATGAACCTATTATCATACGTTACTACTTGCAAAATATATGTCTAACCAAGTTTAACGCAGTGATATAGTTTACCAAATATTAAATTGAAGGTTTAATTTAGAGTCTTATTTAACATAAAATTCAATTTTGTATTAGTTAATTTTTAAAATTTTGAACATGCAAATATTTATTAGACATGCATTTATATAGTTTATAGACAGTATCAGTCACAAAATTGAATGTTCAGAATCTACTTCATTTCTAAAGTTTGTAGAACTTTTAAATTCAACAAACTCGAAACTTTAGGGATTAAACTTGTAATTCAAATAACTAAAAGTGAATATAATATACCTCGAAGACAAAATCATATATTTAGTCAAAAAGAAAATTGAATGGTTTTTTTCTTTTATATAAATTTTTTGTGAGAGCTTCTTGTCTTTGGCTTTATTCAATCATTGGTTCTTCTTACTCATTTCTTCAACTATTCCCTTTGTATTTTAGTATTCATTTTCTAAGATTATACACACATATATATAAATACATATGTGTGTATATATAGATATAGATATATATATATATATATATATATATATATATATATACAAGAATAATATTTTCCACAACTTGATTCTTTTTGTTCATATTTTTCTTCTTGAAAGTTATATATATTGGTTAAAAAGTCTCCACCTTTTTGATGACCATAAGAAGATTAATCTCAATAATGACCACAAAACTATTATGAAAGGAAATAAAAGATGGGGTTGAGAAGAAAAAATGGAGAAATATAATGAAAGTGAAACAAAAGCAAATCAACTTGGTTTTATCCATTATTATTATTCCATTTGATTGATACATATTTTGTCATTTGCATGACAAATTTTCATCCCTAATAATGCTACAAAGAGAAAACTAGACTCAACCATCATGATACTCAAATTAAATCAAAACCACTCATTTTGAAAATGGGTAGGGCCATGCCAAAGGTTTCTTGGTAGCATTTTAAGAATTATATACAACAAAAGATTATTAAAAACAAATCAACTCTATAGTCTATATAGTGTTTTACAATGTTTCTTGTTGTGTTTATATATCATTTGATTAGGTCTCCTTAATTTCATTTCTATAAATGAGAGAAGTATGTGAATTTAACCTAAAATGGAATAGGTTGATATTTAGTTACCCTTTCTACTTTTGGATTTGTAAAATAATACCTTAAAACACAACTCAAATTCATGTCATACAACTATTTTATCACTTCAAATTGATTCTTGTTAAAGTTGAACAACATGTTGAGTGCGAAGATTATTCGAACAATCTTTGGACGCCCTTAGCTTAAAAGCACATGTTTTAACTAACTTAGTTATGTTTTAATTGACGGATGTCTAGTAAGTTTTAATAAAAAGAAAGAGATCGACCATAAGAAAACTTATAACTAAGAAATGTCTAATAAGCATATTAACGATACAAAATAGTAAATAAGATATCTGAAAATCAAAATTAACTAAAAATGATCATGGTACATCATTTACAAAGAGTGGATTAGTTGTAAATAGTGCCACTCGAATTCCAAGTTAGTTGTTTTTTGTTTCTTTTTTTGCAAAGGCAATGTATTGTTAAAAAAGAGAGAATGATCCCCCACCCTAAAGTCAAAGCACAAACAAAACACACTCTCCAAACCTTACGAACCAACTGATTTCCTTTACTAAAATGGCAAATCTTAAGTGATTGAATTATTTGTCCCAATATGATATTCAATAGAAACGTCGACCTCATAAAAACATGTCTTCCTAGATAACCTTACTAAAAAGATATACTCAAAGAACAAATGATCTCTAGACATCAACCCGTCAATATACATAACAGAACATAGTCATTAAGGATATCAAAAAACTTCCCTCTAACCCAATCAAGCTAGAGTTAATCACTACTTAAATAACTCTTTTAACTGTATTTCATAATCAAAATCCTTGATTAGTACAAATACACATTGTCCACTTAAACAAAAAATTGACATTTAAAACAAACAAACAATGAGTGTCCAAAAAAGAAGAGTAAAGAGAGCCGTGTGGATTGGTTTAAACAATTGTACCTACCTTTTTGTGGGGAAGGACTTGTGAGTTTTCTTGTAGTGGTTCCTTCAAGTTCAAGTAACTAATTATGATTTGGATTGTGCAGTGGGAAAAAGGGAAACTTCTTGTAGGACTATGGAAAGACCAATTTTCAAATTTAGTCACCAAAATGTCCACCCAACATTAAGGTCATGGCATGGCATTGATGTTGATGTGCCAACAACAACAAAGCAAGCCCAATAAATGTATGTCAAAACTATCCCAATGTCCTTCTAAATTCACATTACAATTTAGATTATAAGAGTCGGAGTGAACTTCACTTACATATGATGTGTTGATTAAATTTTAGGAAAAATAATTAATTAAATAATACTTTGATATTGTTTCTTCTTCCCCATCTTTTCTCATTATGCTCAACATTTGCAATGTTTTCCCCCTTCTTGTTCAGCAGTTTTGCTGGTAGCATTGCTGTTTGTTGGCAGGATCTCTAGACCACGTCGTTCGCCCCGCTACTCCCTTGTCGTCTTTGGTTCCTCCTCTGAAATGTGTGTTTTGAAATTGTTTTACTTCATTGATCTAATGTTTTTCCTCCCAGTAGTGTGGACAGCGGCATGACTTGAAATGGGTGAATGAGTGAGGGAAGAGAAAGGGAGGGAGCGAGAGAGAGGAGAGGGAAAAAGGAAATAAAAAATGAAAAAAAACATTGTCAACTTAACACTGTCACGATACTTTTCTGTTAGTCAAGTAACAGTAAATTTAACATTTATCACTCTCGAAACTTTGTGAACTAAATGGACACTAAATCCAAACTTATAAGACCACAAACGTATATTACTTTAAACTAACATGAAAGATTTTAATACATAAACAGCGTAGGGTTTTAAGTTTCTCTAACCATTTTTTATCTCAAATAAGTTGTTTGGAAAAATCTATATGAACAAATTTTAAAAGTGTTCTATAAAACTTTTGAAACAGCCCCTAGAAATGACAAAGCTGGCAAATGTTCAAAAACAGTAACAAAGTGGAAGATAGTGAACAAGAAACAATACATGAACAAGCTCTTAAGTCTTTAGAACATACCAATCGAACAGATCGGTAAATGTCAAAGAAGGATGGATGACGGGAAAAGATGAGGTCTGCAATGGCACTAATTTTATTGCAGGCAAGCAGATAAGTTGGATGCACAAAGTTAAAACCAACCACAAGTTTCATAACATGAATTTTATTGGTCATAACATGACCCTGGACCAGTGGGAGGGCTTCGAGCATAGAAGTTCTTGACTGGAGCAGCCTCGACTCCGCGCCTGTTTAGGAGGCACCTGAAGTAACTCAAACGCGGTAGTACCGACAAGGTGATATTTCCTGAGACCGTCTCATTCTTACTCCATAGCCTCTCTGGAGGGGAAAAGGGAAATGGGGTCAGTTTGGTGCCCTAGGAGAAGAAATAGTATAGCCTAATAAGCGTTACTGGCTGATAATGACATTGATTAAGAGTGCAAAACATACCTGCAGCTGTAGCAGCTCGAGGCCATATCGTTTGCAGCACATTTGATGCGTCGGCAGTCTCACCCCACATGCAAACTTCTCCTCCAATGATAAGCTTTTGCTGAGAAGGATCTGATATTCCTTTAAGGGGATCAGCATGGTATGCACGATCCCACGGCACATCTAAATGGTCGAGATACCAAACACCTTGATCGCTAAAGATGCATCTAAAACCATCGGCAACAGCCTTGGAACAAATCCCATCAACCAACCTATTGATAGCAACACACTGAGATGTAGCTCGAGGGAGAAGACGGACAGAGAGAATATGCCAGTTTCTTTAACATGATAATTCTAAGTTTCCGAACAACAGTTGAACTTACCAATTATGCACTATCGTCCTAGGATTCAGACCTTTTTCAAAGTTAATGAAAGTTTCTTCCCTGAAATGAGAAGATTAGAACCATTCAAATGGCTGGTGAATAAACAGTACCATTCCTTCTGCCATTGGTCATGACAGAGAAGATTGGCACAATTTTTTCTGAAAAGTTAATCAAGAAATAATATAATGCATTTTAATTTTTGAAAGTGATTTCTTTCTAATATTCATAACACATAATGTCTCTATGATGAAAAACCTTTTAGCAACGGAAGAAAAAGAGTATACCAATTTACAGGGGTCCAATTTTTGGAAATCGCAATTTCTTGAGCTCTAAGCACGAAATATTCGTATGCATCTTTAGTAGTCATGTTCTGATCCAAAAGCCTGCATCAGAAAAATCAGGATAAACAAGCAATATACCACAAGTACCCAGCTATATGCCGACTTTTAAGGCATGACTTCACTAAATAAACCCAGCTAGATCACCAAAACGTTTTGTAGCTTGTTGGCCAAGTGGCAGTTGTGTCACACATCACAGGTTCGATCCGTTTGGTACAGAGAAAGAAAGAGAAGAAAAATAAACCCAGCTAGATCACCAGAATTTCAAAAAATAGAAATTTTTCAACCACGTGATCTCATTAAACTACTCTTTCCCTTGATTTATCATTTATGTAAAAACTGGTTTGAAATACTCCCTTTGTAATGTAACAACCATATGAAACAACCCTATTCAAACTGCTAATAAGAATAGGGTGAGTATATGGTACTAATTTACTAAATCATCCTCTCGTCTGATCTATTAAGTATGAATTACATCAGAAGGCAGCACTCAAAGTAATGATATGATTCAACTATCCTGAAAGTACAGAATATGATAAATTTATTAATTAAGATGGACGAAGTCATACCACTGTTTCACGTGTGGAACAGTCTCCCAGCAATCTGCCAAGTATGCAATGACAATTGCTTATCGTAGAATTAATTTGTGAAGCTTTTGAGAGAGCTTAGTGTAAAGTTGAACAATTTTATTGTTTTAAATACAGTACTAATAAGATGAGCCAAATATGTAAGACAAACTGGCTGCAGGTTGAACAATTTTATTGTTTTAAATACAGTACTAATAAGATGAACCAAATATGTAAGACAAACTGGCTGCAGGTCTAACTTCTGAATGCCAGAAAGTTCAGAAATAAAAATATGATCTAACTATGAGTATTGCTCTAATAATGGAAGAATATTTGCCTACACACTTTTGTTTTTAAGAAATGAAACTGGTGAGATATATTTTTACAGGTTTAATTCTATTGCAATTAATATATAAAAGACTTCATTTACTTTAAAAATCTATGAGTGGCTTGACCAATTGGCACACACCTCAACTAATCTCACAATACAACTGATCAAATAATTGTCCCATGAGGTTAGTTCAAATGTAATCATGTTATATATAATATTAAATTTGTAAATTCAAGCTTGGAACACACATATCTGTTTGTCTTGCATATCTCATCCTACAAAAAAGTTCATTATGCTAATTTAGTTTCATCTAAAAGAATCTACAAAATGAAACCCATACACTAAATCTGGCTCAATTGTCTGCAATAGATTGTGTGGTCAATGCATACAATCACTGCCTATTCCTATGTATTCCCAATAGATGAGTTGCACTTGCATTAATAAGTGTAAAGAGTAATAGTTTTGTGCAATTGTTTGTTTAAGAGAACTTTAAACCTTCACAAATATTTGATTTACACACCAAATTTTCCATGATTATTCTAGAAATCTTCACCAGTATCCACATTTTTCTTAAAAGTAAGAAAACTATGCATAATGTCAACATTTCTATCCTTACTCATCGAGATCAATTTTTAAGCAATCTATAGTCACCATTGTCTGTTAGTCAGGTTACAGAATGTCAGTGGAGGTCGCAACTATTTGAAAGTAAAAATGGATGATAGAGCATTTTCATCTACTTTGGCCATTGAATTTGAGTACGGAGTAAACTGAATTTTCTTTTCCCATTCAAGTTGGAATTATGCCAATTAAGGTGAAGCTATAGCAGATTCCAAGGTACAACAAAGATGCCAATAAATATACTGACCAGTCTTTACTTCATCACCACCCAAGTGGAAGAGCTCGAATGGGAAAACTTTTCTCAAATCTGTAAGACATTGAATTGAAATGAAACTTGAGGGCAGTTCAGGGTACGTAGGTAACAAGTGAAATCAACTTGCATAAACTATAGGTAACAATCATTACAATGATTTTTTAGGGAACTAACCTGTCAATATACCGGAAATCAAATCAAAAGTAAAATTTTTTGTAACATCAAGTGGTTCTTTACATGAAGGAGAAGGCCATAGATCTGGATATCCAATCCCCCTACATGCAAATTAATGAAATATACATCAATCTCATCTCATCGTAAGTTTTTTAGCATCCTCTACCACAAAACTACGTTAACCATTCTCATCTAAAATGATAACGAATTCTGTTAAAAAAGAAACAATTCCAACAAAAGAGATTATTTTTATAAAAATAATAATAGAAGAAAAGAAAGAATAACACGGGGTATACGTGGAAAACTCTAGTTCAGGGAGAAAAAACCACGATATGAATATTTTGTATATCTCTGTAATAAATTAAAAGACTACAAGGGAGGAC
>JBBPDJ010000002.1:5350129-5482273 GCA_037974625.1 Cucumis cinereus | reverse complement strand
AAAAACCACGATATGAATATTTTGTATATCTCTGTAATAAATTAAAAGACTACAAGGGAGGACATATATATAGGCCAAAGGAAATAAATAAGGGTATGACAATTACACAAATACCCTTAGTACAATTATTTTCAACAATTTTTACATGTAGGCTATTGGCACTCATGAGATAATGAATTTAATAAGAAGGGTAAAGTGAAAAAAAAATTGGACCATAAAAAGCACTTTACCAAGATTCAGCATGTCCCGGGACATCCAACTCTGCCATAACATTGATGCCTAAAAATTAAAATTTAAAAAATTAAAAGAATATTAAATAAACCAGAAACCCTAGGTAATAATCAGCAAGATGTCATTCGACTTGCAGGAAAAATCCTTAGATATCACTCGGCTGAATGCAATTTTAAGTTCTAGAATATTAGACAAGTATTATACACAAGCTTTGGAAGATGAAGCTTACCCCGCATTTTGGCGAAGCTTCACAAAATAAAAACCATGAAGCAAAAAACAAAATGTTAGTTATCGACAGATAAGCAATATAAGCTGTAAATCTTGTCGCTAATGTATACAAAATATATTTCATTCTTCCCCTTTCATCTGAAGTAAAACTAAAAACTTTTAGAATCATTCTAGCCTTCGTAATTGAAAAAACCATTAGAAAATTTATAGGGATGGTAAACAGGCCAAGGGCAATCATACAATCAAGTGAAATATTGTTTCTTTGCTAAAATCTGAGAGGTTTGATCCCAAAAATAAAAGGTACAACTGGCAACAATTAAAACTGCAATATGCTCTATGATCAATGAAATAGTAGAAGAGAAGTTAAAAGAAAGACAGAAAAGCACTAAACTAGTGTAAAGTTATGGGAGTTCAAACAGCTATGGAACTCTTACGTGACAATTTCATATGCATCCTCAATGGTATAACGCTCAAGTTTTGTATATGCTCCTCTCCACAGATTTGGATAAGAAGGTACTTCTAGAGGAAATGATTCCTCATCTACTATGTGCCAATGAAGGACATTCTACTGAACAAAATTCTCAGTATCAGTATAAAACAATCAAACCTAAAGGAAGAAACAAAAGTGATATAAAGTCAATTAAAAGTTGGCAAGAGTTTATAATAAGTGAGGATGCATCCATTTACTCACAAGTTTAGCATAAGACATCGATTCAATGATATTCTTTATTACATCTATCGGTAGAAAGTGCCTTGAAGTATCTGCAAGGTAATACATTGGGCCCAAAAATGATAAATAAATTGCAAATTGTTTGTTACGTTAGTTATGTAAAAAGGCTTACCTATGAGAAGTCCACGAAATGCGAATCTTGGATTGTCTTTGATGTACCATGGAGCTTGATATATTTGTACATCCTTAGTCTCATAGTTGAAAGTACAAAGTTGACTGAATGTCTACTCTAACATGTAGCACAAGAAGATAAAGGATCTAAGATGATTCAAATAATGCCTACACCAGTTATAAATTCCTTCACAGATCACAAGATATCTTAATGTTTGAAAAGAGAAATTCTAGAAAGAGGCATTTGTAGAAATATGAGGCTAGAAAAATGGAAAGACCATGCACCATCCGAAACTATAGGACCTAAAACAAAATGCGCTACAAGTAGCATATATGTGTACAAGTGATAGAATTAAAGAGCATGAGGGAAGATAATGGAAGTGATAATGTAAACCAAGGGCAACAGCCATGTGATAATGCAGCTAAACTTTTGAAACACAACTAACTGTTATGCTTTGTTTTGGCAGATGAACCAGAAGAAGAATGAAAGGGAAATATTCGGTACCTCCAACCCTCTCAATGCACCATAAACAGTAGCTGCCTGCACAATCAGACGCTCAATATCAAGCCAAAAGATGATTGGATAGCACACACCAGCATACTCAAATATGAAGTATTAACGATAAAGTGAACTATCATTTTTCTTTAGTAAAGTATGGCAATGGTTGGATTTGAGGAACTGATTACTCGAAGCAAAGAACAAGTATCAAGATGGCTTTACCTTTAAAGTAGGATAATTCGCAAAGCAATTCCACAGAGACAAGTAGAAGCTTAAGATGACTGTGGATTTTTATTTTTTGGTGAGGATTCAAACTCTAATGTTTGTTTTGGTAGATGAGCCATTTCGTGTGTTAAGAATTTGAAACTTGGAACTTAAACAGAAATATCAGAATATTCGTGGATGAGAATCAGGGGAACCCATATACAATTAGATTGGATTTGGACTATAGACTATAGTTAAGCATATATTAGCAACTAGTAAATCTTATGATTTTCCTTCTAAAGCATATCGCAATTTCACTGGTAACTCACTATAATCTCCAGTGATCAAGAACTTCATTACTGTTTTTAATTCATTCTATTTCTAACATAATAACAGCTCGACTTTTGCTAATATCTAGAACTCTACCTCGATTGTGGCTTCCCCAATAATCGACTGAGCATCCTTCTTCGATACTAACAATGTATAGCTCTCATCCACACCAAGATGAAGCTGGAAAAAGAAAATGGTAATAATCATCAGCTCAGAAAATGCACTTAATTGAAGAAAAAAAAAATCACCCATCCAGCTTACTTCCTCAGAATCCGATTGAACATAAATTTTCAATTCACTGATATCATAACCAAATGTTCTCCGCCTTCCCCAAAGCTTGTCAAGCATGGAAACCCCAGAAGCGTGCTTGAATATGATTCCCCTGTATCGATCAAACGCCGCTTTAAGAATCTCAGAGTTGCCAGCGTTGCCAGCAGCGACGAGCGAGAGGTGAGGGTCAACTGAGAGCGTGGCGTTTCCGAAAGTGAAATCCGACGGCATTGGCCATAGATATGGGAGGGAATCATTGAACCCAGATTGTGAAAGAGCCCCCAGAGCAGAAGGGATCAAAAGGGCAGGAGGGAAGATGAGAAAAAGGAAGAAATTTTGGGATTTGAACATTTTTTTTTTTTTTTGGTTAGGAATTTAGGATTGCGATGAAAGGGTAGTCAAATGCTCAGACTTTATGAGCTAACGAAACCAAATGATTAGAGTTGCAAGTGTCACATTTTATCCATTTTTCACCAAAAAAGTGTCATTAAAAATATCTTTTCTTTTTCAAGAAGTTGAAAATTCCGGTAAGTAACGTTTGGACTTTGTAAAAATAAAAATTAAAAAAAAAACACATTTTAATATATGAATTTTGGTTTAGGTATTTTATACTTTTATTTATATCTAAATAAATATTTAATATCTCTAAACTTTACTTTTGGTAGCACTTTTGGTCATTTTTTATTTTTCTTTTTTTTTTATTTTCTGTAAGAGAGTTGACGTAGTACTTATTATTATTTTAAAAGGAAACCTAATTTTTTTAATTATTTAACTTAAAAATACATTTTAAAATTTTTCTTTTCTTTTTTCTTTTTCTTGTCACGCCTATGAGGAGATAGGATTGAAGGTGAAAATGTGAAAAAAAAATTGAATAAAAACATTAAGGTCGCGTTTACCAAATCGTAATGAAAATTGATGTAATCGTAATTGATGCATCAATAGTAATGAGCTTGAATCGCAAACGTAATTAGATTGTTTTTTTTTATCGCGTATACTTGAAATTATGAAGTTTGTAAAATTTACCGTTATGGTTATCATTACCTCTACCTTTGAGGGTCAAATAGTAAAGATGTCAAATTAAAAAGAAAAAAAAATCAGTTGTAATAGCAACGATGGTCATAAAGTAACTATATCGATGGTAACGATAGGACGTAATTCTAAGACGTAATCAGATTGAACACTCTCAACTCATCAATCGAATTGAGTTATTTCATTACAGATTTCAACGTGAGCGCCATGTGTCAGTACAATTGCATAACACAAATAAAAAAAATTCAAAAAGAATTAAATGGGATCCACTTTTTATTTTCATTGATCTATTACGTTTCTAGTGACCTAAAATGTTTTTTATTTAATATTTTAAAAATAGACAAATAGTTTTCAATAATAAATAGGCGTCACCTCAACTTTATGTTACAAATTAACATAATTAAAAAAGAAATTATGGGGCTTTTGATTCTTTAATGTTATGTCCAATCATTAATTTACCTAAAAGTTTTATCAGATATTTGCTTCTAATCGTCCATTCCATCGTGTTTTTAATTAAATCAATACTTCAACATCAAAAAATATTCTTCATGATTTGTTCTCTCACTTCAATAATTTTAGGATTAAATTATAAAATTGTTCTGAAAAGTTTGAATTTTTTTGGCATTATGTTTGTCATTTTTAATAAAATAATTAAGAGATTAGCAATAATTAGTTATTGTGTCTAATGTTTTGTGTTTGTTGCCTTTCCCATATTTGATTCATAATTGATTTGCTGTTAATCAAAGACAAAATCACATATAAAACAATCCCTCCAAACTCCAAACCCTAATTTACAACAATTATTTTTTTTATTTTATTTATTTATTTTTAGTTCTTATCACAAAAGAATAAGAAATGAATGTTACCTTCAAAGCTACTTCAATTCTTGGAGCTCAAATTCATAAAATATCTATAAGTTTAATCAAAGAGATATTTTTTTAAAGTTTTTTTTTCAAAATATTTTCTTTTCTAAGAGTTAACTCAACATTTATCAAATCCAATATCGTATTTGATAATATGAAGTTTCATCTTAAAATCAATTAACAATAAGAGAAGTAGTAGTTCATCTAACTAGGAGTGTGAGTTCCCTTGATTTTTTTTTTTCCACCTGAAATTTTCAATCTCTCTTTTCTTAATAGATAAATATATGGATAGAGTTTAGATATAAAAAGATTAAAAAGATATAGATTAATTTTTTCTAATAAAAAATGAGACAAAACATCAAAAAAATATTTTGAAGGAAATATTATGGAGAAATTAAACAAAAATAATACAAATATATTTGAAAGAGAAAAAAAAATTGTAAAGATAAAATGATAAAATATCATTTTTGTCTTTATACTGAAGCCCTCTCGTAATCATTTTATTTTATTTTTACTTAAAAATTAAGTTTATTTTTTCCTAATATCTTACAATATGTCTTTTTTAATACAACTACTTTCTAATGACTGACAAAATTAACAAATACTTTTCATGGCTAACAAAATGATTATTGATCCGGATTTAGTTTTTAGTTTGATCCCAACATTTATAAATAACTTCTAAAACTAGTCTAATGAAAAGATTAATCTCATAAATATGTGATAAACGATATCTCTATGTAATCTTAATCCGAAATTGTGTTTTTCTTTCTATGCAATGGAAATGAAATATAATGTTTATTATTACTCTTTATTTTCTTAATTATGTTTATGACGTAGAAAGTTAAATATTTGCGTTTTTATAAAAAAGTAAATTAAATAATTAGTTATAGAGATTAAAAAAATACCTTTTACCTGAAATAATTAACAATAATAATTTATACTAAAACTTGTTGAAAATAAATAATATATTTATATTTAGGGTTTAATTAATGAATGTGAGATAAACAAATATAAGAGTAATGATGATAGTGTAACATCAATCAAAAATTCACGGTCTGTAATAAAAAAAAAATTGGTTTTTATGAGTTGGAAGGGACCGCGCGAACGCAGGTCCCCACTAGCACAAATTATGATGTAGGCGCCACCACTTGGGCAGGCCTTAAGCCCACACCCCTCCTTCGTGCAATGGAGGTCATGGGCCTAGGACATGGGCCTTATTGATCACCCAACATCCCCATCCAGGTAAGTGAGTTTTCCAGTGTCTCGCTTCCCATTATATACCCTCCCTCCTCACTTCCTCCTTCGCGCCTCATCGATGTGGGACAACCATTTTTCCACCTCCAAATTTTGTGTTCAAACTAAAAAATTATTTGGAATAAAATCCTGATTTTCATGAATTTAATTCCAAAGCTATGATCATCAATGTTTGATGTTGAAAGTGGTCCTTTTTATCCTAAAACAACATTTTATTTGTCTATTCAATTTGACCCTAATCCACATACATACTATCTCTTGCTTTTATAATGTTGTTTGAAAAGCCACATTCATATTATCTAAACATTTAATTCATAATTTATCAACCACCTATATATTTACATATTCCAATTTGATAACTAAACTTGTAGTTTAGCTCGTTAAGATGTTCACAAACTTTATCAAAATTTAAAACAAAATAAATTGAGAGGTATAGTTTTTGTAATATTTGAATTTTAGTTAACCTTTGAGAAAACCATTTTGGAAAAACTACGCTGAAGATGTATATTTATACTATGAAAAGAACTTATGTCTCAAGTTAACTGAGTCAAGTTGAATTTTGCATATTACATTATTTTTTATAAGAATATGTTTTTAATGTAACAAAAGATAGAAAAGTGATCATTAACATATATTATATATCAGTTACGATGTACTCACTTTGATTTTATGCGCTTAATTTTATTTTAATTTCAATAAAAGAAAACATTTATTCACTTAAATCCTTAGCGAATATATTTTGGTTTTATTTATTTATTTATCCATTTCAATAAAAATATGTCTTAATCATCGATAAATACTCAAATTCTTAGAGAATATCTTTCCCCTCATCCAATGAATGGTTCTTTTTTATTTTCATATTTTTTTAGGAAGGATAAGGTACTAGTCAAAGTCAGTGTTAGGTGAGCATATTATTCATATTAATGCAATTTTTTCAAAAAGAAAATCTATTGATGGAATTTTATTATTAACTAAGAACAATCTCTCGTTTTAAAATAAGTTTCAACCATTGCTATAGTCATATATTAAGATTTGTTTTCACTCTCTACCGTCTAGAGGAAAATTATGTCAACTTCAACAACTTTGGAGATGCTTTCGTGAAGAGTGCTTCCTTAGCACTTCAATTTATCAAATTGAGTATATGTGTGACTTTTCAGGTATTATCATTTGATCATTAAAATCAGGAACAATAGTACATACATTTACATCACCATTCAAATGAAAGCCAACAAGAATTTAAAAGTCTATCACGGAATAATTTCATATTTTACTGATTGTGGTTGAGAGGCTCGCATATTGTATATATATGGATCAATCTTACAACAAAATAACCATGATAATAACAACTCAACTAATTTAGACACAATAGACTTTAAAATGGGTTACAACTATCTTGTTAATGAGTTTCAATCAAAATCACATCAACATTCACCTTCACTGCAAGATTTTCACTTTCCTAAACGCAAATATGTGTTAGGAAAAGTCACTTTAGGGAAAGTCACTTGACCGTCAAAAGAAGTTATGCTCGCAATAGCATCACATAGCCTTCTGAGTATTTCATGATAAGATATTTGATATTTTTGTTGGTGTGATTTTTGGACCAACCTAACATTCGGGTTGGTTGATTGGGCAACTCAAATGATTTTAAAATAGGATCTTCAACCCAACCCAACCAACCCTTAAAACTTGGATTGAGTTGTTGAGTTATTTTGAGTTGGATCGAGTTGTTGAGTTATTTATTTTTTCTTTTTTTTGTTTAGTATAATTTATTTATTAACTTGAAATACTTAAATTTTCCTAGAACGCATATTATTAACTAAAAATTGATAAAAACATAAAAGTTAAATAACAAAATTTAACATATTTATTACAAACTTCAAACAAAACAATATGTATTTATGAATTATATATATATTAAAATTTTGGGCTGGATTTGGTCCAACTTTATTTATTTTTAAAATTGTAACACAAACCCACCCCACCCCAATCCAAAATAAAAAAACTAATCCAATTTTTACAATTTTAATTGATAGTTCGAGTTGTTGAACTATTTGAAGACCACTCTTAAGAACACGTTGTAAATTATTACATGATATGAACATTGTTGAAACAAATACACAATTGAATAATAGGTTTTGGAATATAGTTTTTCTTTTTTATAAGAATAATCTATATTATAAAGTATAAATTTAAATAAAACAAAATTAACTTTTTTTTTATTTTTAAAAAAAGTCGTAATCAAAAGGATCCCATGCGATGTAGACACCACTATTTGGTTATTATTCTCACGTGACCTGACCACATTTGAAATGACTCTTATCCACATTCATTACTATTGCTATCCACGTCACCAAACACATTTTCTTCCATTAAAATATTAGCTTAACCCGCCCTCACTTATACTTACAATAAATTCTAATTATATATCTACTCCGCGTGGGCCCCAATAAGGTCTCTCAATCCGACGACTCATGTTGAGTTTCACCAATCCAACGAACCGCAGTAAACGAAGATCCACGAAGCTTCCGTGTGCCTTATTAGCACTTGAAAATTTCTCATACAAAAGATCTTCCGTCCGAAAAGGTAGGGGCAGATTGTGGGCCCAGTTAGTTATAATATTACTGATTGATCGTGCGGCTCAGATCCTGTTTCGGTCCTTCGTTCTCTACGAGTCTAAACCAACTTTTACAACAATATTGGGATTTGGATCGTTTTTGGCTCTTTCTAACATTTTTTAAATATAGAATTACAAAATATACTAAAATTTTATATTTAGATGATACAATCCATAAATTTAGTATAGGTATAGGGGTTTGAATCCTTATCAACTTTATCCTCTAAAATTAGGAGTTAGCTTATTGGTAAAATTGTCTCTTAGCTCTATCTAGACATAGGTTCAAGCCCCACTATCCACCACTGGATGATAAAAGTCTATCTAGGACTATTGATGTTTATATTGCAAAAATTTAATTTTACTGTATTTTATAAATATTTTCATCAATTTTTCAATTTACAATATTTTCTCCTTAAAGAATGTCACCAAATATTATATAACTTTCGTGACCAAAAGTTTGCATCTTTTTTAATCTTTTTTTAGTATCATCTTTTTTTTAAACATATTCATAAATCATAGGTAAACACTTGTATTATTCCAACAAGATTTAATTTATAATAAGAAAATATATAAAAAAAATAATTTACAATAAAAAGATAGGTTTTTTAGAGTATAACAAGGATATTGGATTAAACCTCTCACTTGATTATTTAGTAAATAGTTAATAGAGAGATGTGTACAAATTAATATTTATTTAATAAATTAATATTTATTTGATCACAAATAATATTTTTTAAAAAAGTTAATTTAAAATGAGCTCAACTGGTGCTTGTTCTAAAAATAATTTATATGGTTTTTAGAATATATATATATATATATATTAAAGAAAAGTAAGAGCTTAAGTCAATTATAGAAACAATATTTTAATACAAAGCCAAATGGAGCCGTACACGTGGCACTTGATTTTTTTAATGAAAAAAAATCAATTACTTTTTGTACTGTCACTTTGCTGGTTCAAACGTTCCGAACTAGACGAACCACAACAGTGAACAAACCCAACTTCTTATTTTGCTAAAATGCCCACATATTCTCATTAAATTTACCATTTGCACCACCTAAATTCCATTTCCCCCCTTCTTCACCTCTTCTTCTTCCTCCTCTCAAATTCCTCCATTCCTACATTTCTCACATTTTCACTTCTCTCAAAAATGGTACAGCCCGTTGTGTCCATCGAGAACGACGAAGAGAGCTCGCTGTTGCTCCAGTCCACCGCCGGCGATCTCTCTTGGCGTTTGAACTTCGATGGCTTTCAGTTATCTCCAGAGCATAAAGAGAAGAAACCCTCTCGTCCACTCCATGATTGCCTTGGGGTTTTGAGTAATTTCCTACCCACTCTCTCTTCCTTCTCTTCTGCCGCTCCTTCTGTTGGCTGAATCATTTTTTGTTTCTCATCCATCTTTGTTTTGTCAATATCGTATTCAATGCTCTTCCTGCCTTGTTCTTTACTGGAAATATTCCTTTTCTATGTCTTCGCTTGTTGTTTTCTTCACTTTCTAATTTGCTTTTAGTATAGCTGCTGCATATATTCGTTTTATTTCATTTTATTTTTCTTTTGTTTCTGAAGAGTATTTATTCTTCTGCCACTTTGTTACTTCCTCTTTAATTTCTGTCCTGACATAGTGCGATTTTTCTTTTCATTCGCCGTCTCTTTTTTTTTTTCTTTTTGCGTTGAATAATGGGGGAATTGTGGGTTCCGTTGGCTTTATTTTGTGTATTTAATGAGCTATTGACCTAATCATTCTTTGGATGAATTTAAAATTTGGAGAAGAGAATATGTAATTCAAAGTTTCAAAGGCCTGAACGGGAAGCTGGAGCATTATTTTTTTTATTTCTTTTGCTGAAATTGGATGTGGATGTTTTGTGGTTGATTGATTCTTACAGTTTAGTATTTTTTTTTTCTCCATATTTAAGTTATGAAGTTTAGCAGTAGTTGCCCAATATTTTGGGTTTCCACTTTGAGTCGGCTAGTTTATGGTCCTGAGTCCTGCTAAAATTTTCTCCTTTCTTTTGCCTTTTTAAAAGCATGTGTATGTCTTCATGTTTCTGTTTGTATAGCTACTATTATTTTTTGTGATTTGGGATTGACATAGAGCATAGTTAGATTTCAGTTTGTTGAGGAAGGAAGAAAATAAAGAAGCAAAAGAAGCTTGGAAACTTCATTCATCTTTTTCTCTCACGCTTTTCTTGGTGAATGAATTCAGGTCCGGAAGATTATGTAGCTGAGTACTACCAGCAGCAGGTAGAAATGCTTGAGGGATTTAATGAAATGGATGCTTTAACAGATCGTGGTTATGTTCCTGGAATGTCAAAGGTTGATATTGTTCTGTACTTGTATGTTTTTGATGATTAAGACATTCTTCACTGCTCAAAACCAAAATTTGTTTATGGTGGTTGCAGGAAGAACGTGAAAAATTAGCAAAGAGTGAAACGTTTGCAATCAGAATATCAAATGTTGCCAATATGGTTTTGTTTGCATCTAAAGTATATGCATCCATCAGAAGTGGTTCCTTAGCTATAATTGCATCCACACTGGATTCACTTCTCGATCTTTTATCTGGTTTCATTCTATGGTTCACTGCATTTTCCATGCAAACACCAAACCCCTACCAGTATCCTATTGGCAAAAAACGCATGCAACCTTTGGTCAGTTCTCTTGCAACTTCCTCTCTCTACTATTTGACGTGGTGAAAAAAATGATCATACAGATATATGTTTATTTTACCCCAAGCCCATCTGCAACTGTGTGAAACTACCTCCTTCATCACTGGCTTGTGTGAAACGTGTGTTTCACCTGTGGCTTTATTTTTTCCCCAATATGGGGGACTAATAAAGTCTTATGGTAAAAATTTCTTCTCTTCAGTAGTTTGATTCAGGGTTAACTAGATTTGATTGGAAGTCACATAACTATTATTATTTGACACCTATCCATTGACTCTTAAAAATACTGTTGTCGATAATCGCTACCATCGAGTCCCTCTATAAGACTCCTTACATTTGAATGCCCGTTTGAAAATAATTTCATTTTTAGTTTTTTATTTTTGAAAATTGTGCTTGTTTCATCGCAATTTCTTTACTATGATTATCATTTTTCTAAAAAAAAACATTTGAATTCTTAGCCAAATTTAAAAAACAAATTCAAGTTTTTAAAAACTATTTTTTGTAGTTTTCAAAATTGCCTGTATTTTGTGTCAAATTCTTAATTTGCCTTAAAATTGGATTCTGCCTCTTGTTCATATTTTTCTAGCGGATTATGGACTGCAGAACATGGACAGCTTCCAAGGCTATACAATATACGCCTTCCAGCTGGAATCGACCCATACTTTTCGATCTTTGAACTATGGATTTGTTTAAGCGTAAAGAACTACTAACCCTATTTGAGGGTGGCGGAGCATGGGGGAGGGTTTAGTGTGTACACCTTGCTTCTGGCCAGGGGTTGGAGGATACTTATAAATCCTAATTCACTTCTATTATGGATCGTCAAGGATAAGTACCACAAATTGAATATTTATGGAAGTGAAAATAGGGTCAAAACTTTGTGGGGCTAGAAAAGCATCTTTGAAGGGAGGAAAGTGCTGGGAGTTGGTTTAAGATGAAGGGTGTGGGATAGGAAGGACTAAAATTTGAAAAACCCTTAATACCTTGCCCAAGCACCATTCAAGTTCTTTCTACCCTTAGTAATGCATCGGATAAGGTGATCGATCTATTTTATCCAAGCATGATACATTGAAATAAAAGCAAAAGTTACCTTTTGGATAGAGGACTAGGCTGATTCAGAGATTCTCCTCGGTATGTATTGGAGGTAGTTCAAGTCGCTGTACAAGGCATTTTAATCCACCTGATAAAACTGTTTGAAATCTCGTTTCTTGTTTCCTTAGACTTAGTTTTAGAAAAAGGGGGAAGAGGAGAAACCGCTTATTCTCATTTACACGAAAAATGTTAGAAAGAAACATGGAAGCTCCAGGAAATTTTTAGCTGTCAAATGGAATTTCAGGAAAAGGGAAACGGAACTGGATGTTGTTGGAATTCGATAATGCTAAACAATTTTGGTTTCCAAATCCCTTACAGTTGGATATTGGCACTTAGTAGATTTTCTCTGTAACTAGCTTTCTAAATCTAAATGAAGCCTCTACTTCCACTACCCACTTACATGCTTTCTGTCTATGAAGGATGTAGAAATCCAGAAATTGATTAGTTCTTTAGCATACCTCTACTGATCCTGCAGAGGGAGGGACAGACGTCCAAGCTATAGCTCTCAATTCTTGAATGTGATCCGAGAGAACGAATCACAGACCTCGGTATTAGGATTTTTGTCGATGCAGAGTCGCAGACAACGAAAGCAACCACCTTGAGCTCAGCTTCCCCTCTGTTTATAGATGCAGCTGGGAATGCAAATTTAAGGATAGCTAGGCTACAATACAATGAAGGATGTTTTGAAGCGTCTAGATGACCCAGTGGTTGGGGGTATTCTGATTAGAGTGTAATCTGATTTTCTCTCCACCGGTCAAGCATACTTCAGATGACAGCTAGCTAATATGACAAGTCCAACACCTCCGATATTTTGTCTCTTACCTACGTCTTTTTTGGGATGTGTTATATAGATATATACATACTATAATTTTATGCGTGATGGGAGTTGAATGGATAAACCCACAATCTTGCTAAAAATTGGCATGATGGTTCATTATCCTAGCGGTTGGCCCACCCAGCTTTTCATCAATTCATTTCTTGCTTTACCATTTGAAAAAAGTAATAGCTCTCTTGAATTGTTGTATACTTGTATGATTTTAAATTTTTTAACTGTTCCGAAGGCAAGTAGAACGAGAATTAGATGAGTTCTCTTGCATTCAAGAGAAAAGGGAAAAGAGAACTACCAAATCCAAACTTGATTTTTTTCATACGATTCTATCATCAGTCTCTGTTGGTTGATTTAAAATAATAATAATTATTATTATTATCCATCTATTGGTTGTGTGCTGTCACTACTGGAGGATTAATATTCTACCTTTTGTTCTAATGCAGGGCATTCTTGTTTTTGCCTCTGTTATGGCAACTCTTGGATTGCAGATAATACTGGAGTCAATTCGGACTCTCCTATTAAGTGTAAGTAATTAGAGAATCATCTCTCTTTCTCATGAGATTCCCCCTAAGTTTATCGCTTAAGCAGAAAAGTTATCCCTAGATAATGGACTGGAATAGTTTTTTTTTTTCCCACGGTACTCCCCCAGACTGCTCAGAAGGTTTGACAGCTATTTTCTTTATTAAATTTCCTACTCTTCTTCCAGGATTCTGCGTTCAACTTAACCAAGGATCAAGAGCGATGGGTTGTTGGCATTATGATTTCAGTTACTATAGTGAAACTAGTCTTAATGGTCTATTGCCGTACTTTCACCAACGAGATAGTCAAAGCATATGCCCAAGATCATTTCTTTGATGTAGTCACCAATGCAATCGGCCTTGTTGCTGCTCTCCTCGCTAATTATATAGCTGGCTGGATCGACCCTCTTGGAGCTATTATTGTGCGTAACAACCTCTGTTTCTCCACATTATGCATTATTTGCTGAATCTGAAACTCCCTTACTCTACCATATCTATTTTAATCTGCATCTTGGTTATAAAGGTCCAAGAATGAGTTCTTTCTTGATCACCATTGATATGTACCCGGATTTGTACAAATGGTTCTTGTCCTTCATTTTAGTTTCTAATATTGTTTACTCTGTGAATTGCTACAGCTGGCTTTATACACTATACGCACATGGTCAATGACGGTATTGGAAAATGTGAACTCCCTTGTGGGAAGATCAGCTGCCCCCGAGTATCTACAGAAGCTCACCTACTTATGTTGGAACCATCACAAGGCCATCAGACACATTGACACGGTTCGAGCATATACATTTGGATCACACTACTTTGTCGAGGTCGATATCGTGCTGCCTGGAGACATGCCACTGGAAGAGGCTCACGACATAGGTGAATCGCTGCAAGAAAAGCTTGAGCTGTTACCAGAAATCGAGAGGGCGTTTGTTCATCTTGATTACGAGTACAAGCATAAACCAGAGCACGCACAGGCACACTCGTAGAACAAGGCAAATTGGTGGTCTCTTCAACACTAAATCCCGCATTGTTCATTTATGTGGTAGTAAAATTGCAATAACGACGTCGCTTTCACTTTTGTAAATTTGTGCCTAATTCTGCCTGAATGATGAGGAATTTTCTTTGGTGATTTTAGAAGAAAATTTAGAACAAACCAAAGAGAAAGCTGGCAATTGTATAAAAATAGAATATTCTGTAGCCATGGTTTCTCCTTAAATTTTAAACTTTTGAAGCACAGGGTGAATCTAGGCTAGGACTCGTAATTAAGCATGAACCAATTACTTGGCCAACACACCTATCTTGAATAGGACTCATAGTTCGCTAAGTTTTGTCGGTTTTGGAGTCATCCAAGAACCCTAAACCAAATCAATCAATTTTACAAAGAAAATATCTAAATCAATGTCTAATAAAGAACAACGGTAATGGATTCGTTTTATTTGGATAGTAATCTGTTTAGTTTTTTATTTTTGACATTTTCTTTTTTCTTCCGAATTTTTTAATTTTATTTTTCACTTTGTTTTGAATGGGTTCATTTTGTTAATTATGAATTAAACTTTGATCTTTAATTTTAAGGATATATATCAAGATGTCAATTTTTTAAATCAAGATGTCAATTTTTTACTAAAAACCAAACCAAACCATTGGATCGATTTGTTGCACTCGTGCTTAAAGACTAGTCGCGGACTAGGGCATAGTTGGAGGAGGAACTTACTCCAAAAGTGTTGGGTATCTTTAAAAATAGTGGTTTTAGTAATAGCATCTCATAGAAATCTTGGACATTTGCATTTTTGTTTAAAGCTACCAATCATATTATCAAATATAATTTTGGAAATAAACATTTGATTGATGCTAAATGCGATATTAAATAATTTTACATACCATAAAACCTACTCTTGATGAAATGAAAAGAATTAACATTATAAATTAATATAAAACCTTACCTTATTTAAAAAGAAAAACAGAAAAAAAAAGTCAACATAAGATCAACAATTTATGTTTTGAATGTAATACAAGGTTGTCATATTTTGTGACATTTATTTGAAAACATATGGACAAAATAGCTGCCCCAAAGAAATAAAACGAAAATGTGTCCCAATGACTATAATGAGAATGTCATGTCCATTTGTTAGGGAATCCCCTTTTTTCTTTATGAATCTTTATACGGTAGATGACATGTTTATACATCGTCTATATTTTAAATATCGATGCTGACAAAAATATTTGTGAAGTTTGATTTCAATCATAACAATGATAGAAATATTTATGAAGAATTATGTCGGTTGGTTGATGGATATTTTAGTAAATTACAACAATGAAAACGAGAAATTGTATTACATATTTGGTCTTTGAAGTGTTGTATTTGAGTGTCTTGACTTTTCTAACTCAAAATTTTTGTTATGTTGGTAGCATCTTAGGGCATGTTTGATAACATTTACATTTCTTGTTTCTTGTTCCTGTTTTTCATTTTTTAAAAAACATATTTGTATGATAACTGTTTCCGTTTCTTGTTTCTAAAATTTGAGAAACATCTCTTAAAAACGGGTCAAGATTGAGAAATAACAAAAAGTAGTTTCTCATGTCTCAGTTTCTATTTTTATTTTATCATTCCCATAATGAATTAATATGGGGTTTTGGTGTATTGATTTAGGCACCCATCAATATATATATTTTTTGTTTCAAAAAAAGAAGAAAAATAAGAAAAAAAACAAGATACAAGAATTAAGAAATAATTATCAAACATATTTATGTTTATGTTTTTTTTCTTCAAAAAACAGAAAACAAGAATAGTTATAAAATATAGTTTTGTTTCTTGTTCTCAAAAGAGAAAAACAAAAAACAAGAAACATGAAACGTGAATGATACCAAACGGGCCCTTAGTTGCTCATGTGGTATCTATTTCTACTAAAAATATTATCTCTTATTATTAT
This sequence comes from Cucumis cinereus, assembly GCA_037974625.1. Taxonomy (NCBI): domain Eukaryota; kingdom Viridiplantae; phylum Streptophyta; class Magnoliopsida; order Cucurbitales; family Cucurbitaceae; genus Cucumis; species Cucumis cinereus. Next base: position 5,465,892 of record JBBPDJ010000002.1, on the reverse strand, counting down.
TATTCTTTTAATTAAAAGAATAATAATTTATATTTTTTTTATCCTCTCTTTCCCTTCCGTCGTCTTTCTGATCCCTCTCCTCCTTTTCTCTTCTTTCTTCATCATTCATCCATTAAGTTAAAAGACAAGTTGCAGTTGTTCATTGTTGGCCACTATAATTGTTATTTTCAACCAAATCTCAATTCTAATTTTCTCAAATAAAAATTATACAAAAGTATTTAAATTAAGGTTATATTAGAAGTTTAATCAACGAGCTTTCGTATTTGTGATAATTTATACGATTTTAACTTAGTATTTAATAGGTTTATACGAATATTCAATTTTATATCTAGTAGGACAAAATGATAAAATCATTTGTTATGAGCGATTTTTGTGTTAGGTAGAAGCTGATAAGGAAGTTACTAACTAGGCTAAGTGACAATAGTAAATAAACAAACAACTAGGCTAACAGAATGAAGTGGAATTAAAGAAAATGGCTAATTGAGCTTTTAGTCAAAGAAGCTCGATCGGCCTTAGGCAAGAATGAAATCAAGCCCAACTTTCTCTGCATGATGAACAAAGTAACTATGACATGTTTGAGCCTTGAGAAAAGGGTATGATTTGAAAAAAATAGCTCAAATCCACCTCCTCGATCTGGCCAAAGATGAGGTTGAGGTCAAGCCTAGAAATTGGATGAATAGAGCATGCCAAATGCATTCCTTGATCCGTTTAGCTCGAGAGGTAACCTACTATGACTCAAAATCTCAAATAAAAACAACTTAGGTCAAATTCAACTAAAAATATATCATTATAATCTCTAAACCATATACACTATAAGTAAGGTCATTGTAATACTACATCTCTCTTGCTACACATATACACTTTTTAACTTAGAATCCATGTGGCAAGCAACATATACCAACGTGCATATCTTTTCATCTCATAGATGACATTTTTGTTTTCGAAATTATAAACTTATAGAAACATCATATATATTCTTTCCTATCTAAATTTTGATATCAACATCATCCATGATTCTTTTTTTTTTTTCTCCTTATATGGGATCTAATATTCTAAGAAAACAATCTTAGCTTCTAAATTTGAAAAAAAAAAAAAAATTGTAGTAAAATTGTAAAATATAAAATGGGGGAAAATGCAATTTAGTTTAGTTAACGTGATTTGAAATTTAATGGTTTAATTTAAACTAGATCAATAAAACAATGGTAGATCTAAGCGGATTAAAAGTTAGATCGAATTGAAGATCACATTAAACCTAAACTAAGATCGACGAGACAGCCAACTTAGCTAGCGAGTGTGCAGCCACGTTACAAGCAGGCGGGCAAAAGGAGAAAGAAACAGACCCAAACTGATTTGCCAAGAATAAAACAGAATCAGTTAATGCATCAATTTGGTGTTTATGTTTTTAGATGTTTTAATTAATTTGGTTTTGAAAACTTAGATTTTAGTTTTAATTTTAGTCCAATGTACATTAAGTTTTAATTTAATTTTTATTCTTCTAAAGTTTCACATTAATTTCTTTTAGTAAAAAACTATTAAACAATAAATGATAGTAATTTTCTTGTTACAACTCACCATCATATTTAATACTGTTCTTTTAGGATACTTAAAATAAATAGTTTTGGAGTTGTAATCAATTGTATTAAAGACGTGATTGGTCACCTAATTAAAAAAATATGAAACTACGTAAATTGAGATATGAGTTCATGAGTCATTTGTGTATAGGGAGAATGTTACCACCTTACAACACTTATGAAAACGTTAACAAATTTTATCTATTATTATTATTTAATTAAAATAATAATAAAATACGTTCACGAAATGTTATTTTGCTTTCTTTCTAAATATCTCATGTTTATTAGCTCACATTTAGAAATAAAACATAAACTAATAATTATGAGTGACATCAAAATTATTAAGAAAAATAAAAATTTATTTTGGATTCTCAAAATTATTTCATACACCTCAGGAATATTATAGCATCAAACTTTCATGTTTTAAATCTTCAGAGAAATTTTATGTATTTAAAAAAATTCCAAAGAAAGAACAAAACTCAGTCTCACTTCTAATTTAAAAAAATGTTGTTATTGATTGTTGAAATCAAATTTGTAATTTTATAAAAATGATTTCAAATTTAAAATTTTAAATTAGAAATGTTTTATATATTTAAGGAATTTTAACAATAAAATCCAAACCCCGCTTTTTTTAAAAAAAAATGTACTTTTATATAAAAAAAACAATTTATCGAGAGTTTTTATGTACATAAAGATAACACTACTATTCTCAAATTTAATTTTGATTAGGTGTTTTTATGTATTTATGAAATTTTAGCAAAAACCAAAAGAACAATACTCCACCTTGAAACCAAAAATTTATTTACTTCAAATTTAAACTTTAGCAAAGAATTAAAATAATGGATCATTTTGCAACAGTAGTTATACGTACCTATATCTCAATCAGATCTAATATAAAAGTCAAACTAAAATATTAATATGCGACCAAAGCAATGCAGATGTAGAGGATTGCACTCATTGTAAATATAAAATAAATCTTCAAAATAAATATAGAACCAATCTTTGATGCTCAACATTAATTCATTCGAAAATTAACATGAAATGAGATTAAAAAACAATAAAATATTAGAAAATTAATATGAAATAAATATAGATCGTAACGAATTGTATCCATTACCAACGTTTAGTTGAATGAAAAGAGTATAGAAGGCCCTGGTTCTAAAATCAAATTGGAGACAAACCGATTTTTTTCCTCTTAAAAATTGGAGGTTTCCAATCTCACCCAATTTTCCTAATATAGTAACGTGAAATGTTATGGATGAAGAGTTTTGATCCTAAAATTAGAGACTTTAATTTGACAAAAATCTCATCTAATTTTTATTCTCTCATCCTCGTTAGTTCCTTTATCCTTATGAGTTCAATAGAAGAGAAAGGAAAAAAGATCGATAAGGAAGGAGAACCTGAAATTGAGAAAAGAAACGGAGAGAAAAATGGAAATGAGAAGATGATGGTGTGAAGTTGATTAGAGAAAAATAGGGAAAGAAAAAATACGTGAGACTAGGAGAGTGCGAAGAGAATAAAAAAACGAGAGATTAATTAAACTTTTTTGATTTTTTTATTTTAAATATCTTCAATTCAAATAATTTAAAGTTCCCTTTTATATTTTGTTAAGGAAAAATTATAGCAGTAATCAAGAGAAAAAAGGAAATTTTAGAATATATACTAAATAAAAAATAAAAAATAAGTCGAACAAAATATGATATCTATAACAAATATAACAAAATATTATCGATAGATATTGCTAAACACTGATAGACTATTATTATCTATCAATAATAGATTATGAAAATTTTACTATATTTGTAAGTATTTTCAGCAATTTTGGCATTATAAACAATTTTCCTAAAAATTATGGTGAATAATTGTATTTACATCCCTAAATTGAAAAAATGGTACCATTATCAATTATTTGAGATATTGTAAGATTCTCGAGGTGTTTTGTTTATTTTTCCTCTCATTTCCTTTTCGAATTATTTCCATTTTTTCTTCTACCATGTGACTTATGTGCGTAACTAAAACGTAGAATATTTTAAGTTATAATCATTAAACTAAAACTATATAATTAATTAATTTGAATCCAATCGAATCGAAAGTGAAAGTTACCCTCTTAATTATTTATTTGAAACCAATTAAAGTTAATCAAGATTATTAAAGTTAACCGACCTCTCTAATTATTTGATTAGTTATGTATTTTAAAAAGGGAAACATATTTATATAAAGTTAAAACGTAATCAATTAATGATTACTCTTTTTCCATTTAATCTCCAACATAATTTACCCATAGGGTGGGGAAGAATGCAAAAAAAAAAAGTAGGATAGGGGTCAAAATCAAAGGAAACTTTCAAAAGTGGTCCGAAGTGTAAATGGAAAGGAAATTTTAGAAGAGAAGGGTGGGTCCCAGGGAATGGATGGGGGTGTTGGAGTTGCATACGCAACCATTTGATGTAACGTTTTCTATTTTGTCACTATTTTCTATTCCTATTTTATAAACATGGCAATATATTAATTAATATTGAAAAAAAGTATGTTTTAAAATTTTTGTACGGGTTTCAATTTTGTCCATAAATTTTAAAATATTACGATTTAAATTTAAGTTTTGTTTTAATTTGATCGGCAGAGTTTTAAGATTTTATATTTTTAACATGTCTTTATTAAAATACTCACAGTCAAAACATCAATGTCTATTAGTTAATTATGAAGTAAAAATACTATTTAATTCGAACTATGATGAAAAATATTAAAACTTAATTCATTAATATTTTTTTGGAAAACCATTGCAAACGGTAAATTGTTGAAAATATTTATAAATATAGTAAAATTTTAAAATTTATCACTGTGTAATATTGATAGACACGGATGAACTTCTAGTAATGATTATCATTGATAAAATCTAAAATTTTTCTATATTTTATAAATATTTTAGTTCATTTTGCTTTTATTTGAAAACAATCCTACCATTTTAAAAAATTATTTGAAAATTTATTGACACGTATTAATATTAAAGATGCAAAACGAGTATTTGGTGAAAAATTGAGATTCAAATTATAAATCTTAAAATCTAGGAACAAAACCGAAACAAAACTCAAATGTCAATGATGAAACTGTAATATTTAAAAATTTAGAGACCAATTTGAAATCAAATTCAAAACCCAAAAACTAAATGTGCAACATTTTGAAATTAAGAATCGGTTAGGTGTTTTTTGTTTTTTGTTTTTTAAAATTATTATTTTTTTAAAAAAAACATGCTTCATAACTAATTTACTTTTTTTTCTTTTTAAACGTGAAAATTGTTTTTAAAATTATGAAAGAAAATTGATATATATATATATATATATTGTTTTCTAAAAACAAAAAATAAAATCTAACTACCAAACATATATAATTTTTATTTTTAATAAACAAAAATTTAAAAACTTAATTTGAAAAACAAAAAATATAAAATTAAAATAGTTATCTAACAAAACGTAGGAGATTTGAATTGAAATTCATCCCACAACGTTGGACTAAAAGGTTATTTGTCTTGTAGACTGTGACCCAATGATATTTAGTGTGAGAAGTTAATTAATTTGTAGGGTTATAAGATTTATATAGTAACTATTTGCTCTTTTTTTTTTATTTAAAATTTAATAATTATGCAATTTTTTTTCTTCATCTTCTGTAAAAAATTTGAGTTCACTAATGTGAATTTGAATACATATGTAATTGACAAAGAACTATATTCATTTTAAATGTTGATAGCCTCTAATCTCATTCATACCTTATTATAAAATTGATATGGATTTATATTATAATATTTTACTTAATCACGTTTGCACACTTAAAAGTCCAAAATAATTTTTGCCACAATAAGAAAGTTTTTTTTTCCCTATAAAAGGAATTTTTTTAACATGCATGCTACGCAATGCGACAGTTAGAAGAAGTACTCCAATTTCAAAATATCAATACCAATTTACGCATTAAACTAATAATTGTAGTAAGTTAAACCCTAAACTTTGAGATTGTATCAATTTCTAAATCTTTAACTTTCATAATTGTATTAATTTAAATTCTCAAATTGTAAGAGAGCGAAAGAAGAACAAAAAAAAAACATAAAAAAAGAAGTAGGTTTAAATTGATACATTTGTGAAAGTTAAAAGTTTAAATTGATACAAAAATTATTTTAAAATTTAGATTGATACGATCCAAAGTTTAGGGTTCAAATTGACATTCGCACGCTTTTCTTCTGTTGATGTCAATTTCAATTTACTGTATGCACTATCTACATCAGTAATTCAAATATGAAACAAAGAGAAATTTTCCATTAATTTTCAGATCTGGAATAATATATAGCTTCTTCTTTATTTGTTTGTATGTTTCACGTACAGCAAGAAAGCAAAAGAGAGAAAAGAGATGGTAGCACAGCCACCAAGAAGTTACTCCTACAATTTATTGTCTTTACATTAGGTCAAATCTTCCGTTTCTTTAATGACATATCGTGTCAATTATTGTTAAGTTATGCTCACTCTAGCAACATATGCATATCTTTGTGTTTATATAGTATTTTTAGAAATATTAATGAAAATAAATGGACAAGAAATACTAAATATAGATGGATGGACGGAGGTTTTACAAGCGAGTAAAAATAATTTGGAAGAAAAATGTAAGAAGTGAAACATGAAACTAAGATTAGAAGGAATTAGATGATTGTTTACCACTGAACTAGCTATTGATATTGTTATTATTTCGATTATAAATGCATATATATTATTAAAAATAGCATTAAATGGAAGGGCGTGCGAGCCCCTGGGCCTATTACTAGATTTGTCCGTTTGTACATATATAAAGTATAAAAATGAAATATATTTGGAAAATTGTAGCGGGTGGCAATTTGAGTTTAGAGATTTGCAAGTTTGTCACACATTCTTTCCATTTTACAGATATAACAAAAAAAAAAGACGAATTCAACCCAAGTGATACGCCCGATATACACTTGATGCACCTAATGCATACTTGATATACCATCTGATATACGATTGATACACCTAATAAACATATTTATATACATAAATGTTGAAAATGACAAAATATTAAAAAAAAAATTAATCTAATGACAATTAAGTAAATATGTCTAATGACATTTGGGTCAATAAAACAATGTGACATTTTTGTAAATAAGGATCAACTTCAGGATAAAAAAATATTAGACATTTTTAGGGAGCGTTTGGGGTTAAGAATGAGTTATTATAGTCCTAGGGTTATTATACTTGGTTATAATAGTTTGTGTCTTAGGTATAGATTATTTTAGTTTAGATTAAAATAGTATGTGTTTGTTGTTTATATTTTTACAATAAATATATATTTTTCTTTTCCTAATTCTTTAAGAAACATTCAAAAATCTTTTACCATAAATTCAAATATTTTGTATTTCAGGTGTGTATCAAATGTGTACCAAATATATATCAAGTGCATATCACATGTATCAAATGTGTATCAAATTTATATACATTGTGTACCAAGTGTATCAAGTCCTTATTAGATGCGTATCAAGTATATCAAGTGTAAGGATATTATGTGTATTAATGTACATCACTAGTGTATCTCAAAGGTGCATCAAATGTATATTAGTTAGGTATCGAGTGTGTATCAATGATGTATTAAGCTGTATCATATGTATCATGTAGGCAGGACCATTTTTCAAAATTAAATAAATATGCGCTATAAATCTACTTTTCTAAATTTATTATGCACAAGAAACCCCATATGTTTATGGACACGTAGGTAAATCTTAACCTAGGTTTACCCGTAAGCAAAGAAAAAATCGGCGGTTGTTACGATGGCGGCCGATTGGGGGTGGGAGGGGTACTTTTGTCAGATTCGGAGAAATTAACATCCAATGGGTCCCATCAATCACGTGGTAAGGAGGCTCACTCCCAATTCCCAAAAGGAGACAAATGATTGGTCATTCAGGAATCCTCTTCAATCTCCTCTCCACCAATCATCACCAGTTGCCCACGTGGTACGCTCCTACTGGCTGACCCCACCACTCCATTTCCTTATAACTCAACGCCTTCATCTTTCCATCGCTACCCATCGGTGTAACGTTATCAAATCCCTTTTCACTTCCAAATCTATTTATTATATATACACATATATCATAGAATCTATCTCTTTTAAACACCTTACTACCTAGATTGTGTCATATAAATATAAATACAAAGAATTTTAATGGCTGATTCTTCTGCTGCTTACATTCACATGGTAACCTATTCATTTTCCCTTTCATATTAATACAAATGTCTATATAAATTGTTTTTATATTATCATATCCCTTACAGGTACAACACTTGATTGAAAAGTGCTTGATCTTCCATATGAACAGAGATGAGTGTATCGAAACTCTCTCCAAATACGCGAACATCAGTCCCGTAATCACTTCTACCGGTTCGTTCGTTCACATTTTTTCTTCTCTTCTTCCAATCCGTAGACGACAGAGAAATTGTAAACATGTGGTTATTAGGTACTATATGTAGATTTGTCGATCTTACGGGTCGTTTTGTTGTTACAGTGTGGAAGGAACTTGAGAAAGAAAATGGGGAATTCTTTGAAGCTTATTCAGAATGCAGGGGGAGAAATGATAGAATATTGGCTGAAGAAGAGACAAGGAAGTTGATCCAAAGGATGATGTCTAAACATAGTGATGACTAGCTAAATATTTGATCTATACACATGCATGCACCAAATTGCCTAGTGATTATGACTTTTTCATTTATTTCTTTTTTTCTGTAGACACATGTTAAAAATATATATATACAAATATTAGAATAAGACAATTTATAAAAAAAAAAAAAAAATTATGATAGTACATTTTCTTTCCATTTTACCCTTGACGCATAATTAAAATGATATATTATTAGACTTTGAAGTTATTCAATTTTAGTTCCCGTATAAATCTTAAATTTAATCCCTTAACATTATCATTATTTTTTTCATCGAAAGTTGTTAAAAAATAATAATAATATGTAAATAAGTTTTAAAAGTTATAGTAAAAACACTAAAAGATATTTAAAGTAAAGATCATCATGAAAAATCAACAATAAACCAACAAGTTGATGGCAAAATATATGATTTATTGAAAGTACAGAGACTAAAAATTAGAGATTCAAAAGTGTTGTGACTAAAATTGAACAAATTTCAAAGTATAGGGACCGAAATGACATTTTAACCTATATAATAATAGACAACTAAGGAAATGAGAAAGTATGGATCCTTTTAATTTATTCTTTTTCATACTCGTAGTACCATATATATATTCTCGATAAAATTGTCATTCTTGTCAAAAGATAAGAGTGGTTGTGTAATTGAGTCGTATTCGTAATGCCACATGGCAAGTAATGATTAGATTTTAGAGCTCGAGGATACCGACTATTTTATGATAATATACATTTAGAATGGTATGAATTTTTAATTTTGGATAAAAATTGTAGGGTAATTGAGATTGTGACTTAAGAGTCTTCTCCAATCGTCCAATATTAATGTTGAATTGAAATGCAAATAGGGCTTGACTCGACATTTGTCTTTAATAGTTATTGATGTTCATGTGACAATAAAATAAATATAAATGAAGCAAAATAATGTAGGGAGACCTGTAGCTTTCTTGCCATCTAAATCATGAACTTTTCTTTTCTAGGGACATCGAGTGTGAGGTTTAAATTCAAACATTTTTGTAACGTACACGAACTAATTTAGTATTAAATTTTCACTTTTAAGTGTAATTTTCATATTATCAAAAATAAATTTTAAATGATTAAAAACATGTTTTACAGTAATTTAAAAAATGACAATTAACCTATTAGAACCTCTCCTAGATGTGCTGTTAGATTGATTTGATTGGTTTATGATAGTGTTTCGTCTTGTTTAGACAATGAAACAAAAATGGTTTAGATTTCATTGATTATCAAGAATTGAGTTGAGAATTAATAGAAATGAGAATCAATCGAAATAAAATAAAAATGTTATTCGTTTCATAATCAAAATCACACATTGTTAATGTTATTGATTTACTAGAATAATATACATACATAAATTAAACATATGTAAAGGAGCATTCACCATGTTAGTGATCCTCATTGCTCAAATATGATAAATGTCCAATGATTTTGAAATAAAAATATTGATCATAAAGTCAAGATTTGTCACTGTTACTTGCCCTAGAATCAAGGTAAAATTGGTGTGATCGAATACAAACTAAGATAGGTCGATGAGAAAACATTATCACTTGTCGTGTCACCAAAGTATATAAATAATTCAACATCTAAGGTAAAATATTTGACATGTATATTTTGAATTTTGATATATGATGAGGACGCTAAAAGAGTGTCAACCTAGTCGAGATACCTAGGTATGTCTACTAATCCCGTGTCTACCTCCCGTCCTGTTATTTTGAAGGCGTGAGAGATTCATATTAAAAAAAGAAAAAAACCTCTTCTGCATATCAAGATGTTGACTCTACATATTTTACTGTGACGAACTTTATATGCCTAAACTTAATATTGTTGTTGGGGAGAAAAAAATAGCGTCCCCAAAAATTTAAGAAAGAAGTGCAAATGGTCCTATAAAGTTTCAATTTAACTATCTTAAATCAAAGTAGGAATTTTATTAGTGCAAAAACAGGACAATTTGTACTATAATATCGTCTTATATACCGAACATATATGAGATATATATTTATATGTTCTATTATATTTGCAAACATATAAAAAATAAACTATGATATATGTGATATATATTTACATTCTTTCATATATTTAACATACTTGAGACCTCAATGTGGAGGTGGTCAAATTTTAGCCATGACTGTAGAAAAAAATAAACAGTCTTCCAAAATGAAAGGAAGATATTAGTTGAAATTATTACACATTAAATGATTATAGACAAAACATAATAAATAAAAAACATAAAGTCCAAATTCAAAAATTATATTAATGAGGAAAGAGTTAAATATTTAAAAAATTAATTGATGAGAGATAAGTAATTAATGATATTTTTAAAATAAAATCTTTATATAATTAATAAATTAGAAAATGGTATATTTTTATTTAAAAAATTCATGAAATTAAAATATGAGAGAATATAAAAAGGTTAAAAATGTCGTTCAGTCAAAATATAATTAAATTTCAAGTGGTTAACTCCATAAATCTTTCAAATTAACTATTTTAGACCCTAATTTGGGTCCCTAAATCTTCAAGATAGAAGTGCAAGAATTTAAAATGCAAGGATCACATCCTCGTACATTAAAATTTATAGACTAAGTTTTATTATTTTAAAATTTAAAATACACTGAGCACTAAACTTTTACAAACTACAATATAATCACTAGATTAAATTATTACTTTCATAAAAGTTGAGGGATGAAAAATATTTTTTTATCCATATTAAAAAATAAATTTCAAAAAAGTACTCTTGATTTACCATTTTGATTCATTTTAATATGTATTATTTTAACCATCTAATCAACGAGAGTTATTTGAATCGAAGAAATCTATAACTCGAACAATTTGATTGGATCTAAAAAGCACTTCAAAATCCAACCTAGTCCACGAACAACCTTATTTTTACATGTATATTTGAACTATTTGAGACTGCATTATAATATTTAAATTTCATCTAACACTCGAAAACGCAATCCGAACAAAGATTCAGGGTCTGTTTTGTTCAACCAAAGCTCTCACAAAATGGTGGGAAAAGAAGAATGGTGAAGACGAAACACAGCCTTGACTAAAACAAAAGGCAGCCTTAAAAGATGAGGCATAGTGATATTAAACTGTTACATTAGATCACATAAGAAAGATACACAATTTATTGAAACATAGGAAGATAGCAAGCACCACAGCCAAATTCTCAAGGGATTAAACCCCTACAATTATTTCATAACTTCGGATGAATGCATCCCTGGATTCATGCAGGATTCACCTTAGGCTCCCATCCGGCAATTACATATTTTGGGGCAGCTTTTGTCTTCACGAAAGATTCTCGTGCGAAAAGCAACTGCAAAACCCACAAATCCCACCACCAGAAGTTCATCAGACCATCAGATAATGCATCTATTGCATTCTTTTTCACTCCCGAGCTACTTCTTCAGATCCCCCACCCCCTCATTAGGATTGAACAAATATAGATCCTGATAATCTCGAAGTAACGAAGCTGAACTCGCATCCCACTCATTAGGATTATAATTTGGAGGGATTGTTTTAAAAGACAAAACTGCTGGAAATATTTTCAAATATAGCAAAATATCATTGTTTATCAATGATAGACAATAATAGACACATATAAATGTCTACTAGGGTATGTTGTTGACTATCATCGATAAACAATGACATTTTTCTATATTTGTAAATAAGTTGACTCATTTTCCTATATTTGAAAACATCACTTATAAACTTACATTTGATTTGAGCATAACAACCTTAAATTAAAGAACAAAGTTTATCCTATGATCCTCCATCACTTAGACACAAACCCCATTACCACAGTTTTGAGTTTAGTAGAGCAAAAACCAACCAGCTTAATAGGTTGCAAACTGCAGGTAATCTAAGAAGCTGGCTTAAATGACTTAATTGAATTAAAAGTCACGAGTTATATAGCTCTTTGTGCGACAACATTGTACCTCTTTGTAGGCGATTAAACTGGCCAAGTCTTTGGGAATAGACCACTTCTTAAAATGGCCAAGAGCAACATCAACATGATACAACTTCGGTGCCAGACTCAAATCAACAGCAGTTACCTTCTCTCCAGCAACATAAGGTCCCTGGCACCATGAAAAATTGCATTAAAAGAGAAAATAAAATGATACACACTTTAATATAGTTGTTCTACATATTACACATACATACATGAGCCTTAAGATGCTCATCGAGCGCCTTCAACTCTTCAAGCAAATCCTGTTCTGAACGATCATTCGGGTCCTTGCTTTTCAAGAATTTTACAAAAGCACCAAATATCTTTGATCCCCTATTAGCCAAAGGAGAGAGGACAATTTTTTTCAGAACAAAAGCATAGTTTGTGATTTAGTTGAGGAAATTCTTCACAATTAGAATCTTGCAAATGCCACATTCGGAATCGAAATACTACTGAGAAAATATTTTAAAGAAGAGTACAAAATCAAGCAAACACTTACATAGATCATGAGTTTATTTCAACCATCGTTATAAGTTCAACCTCAATGCGGGATCATGCCTTAATCGTGCAGTAAATTCTTGATCCATGACATGACATGACAATTGTAGAATAAATTCACTCTTTCTTTGTTGATTAAAAGTTAGAGAAATAAGAAATTCAGGCAAATAAAAAAAAAGGAATCGGGATGTTAATTATTCATCCAAAACCATTTGAATTTAGAGATGTTTTTGGAGTGATTTCAAAATCAGTGCTCCTAGCAATAGTATTTCAATTACAAATAAAAGTATTTTCCACTTTAGTTCTACCCAGTCAATCACTTACAAAATCAAATGTGAGCACCTACGACTTGGGGGAATGGAATGTTGACCTGACCCTACTCAAGCTTAAGAACTTGGGTGACAGGTACCACTACATCAGCCAAAAATCACTTTACAAGTACATTTTCACAAAGCGTTTTAAAGTGCAACTTTTTTTTTTTCCAAACCCTCATATGTTACTCTGAAACATGGTGATTTCATGTGAGAAGTGTTTTCGGTCCTTCAAGATTTGCTCATCTTGATAATGGATGTAATGTAATGATCTTGAACCTACCTAATGCCTTAATGTAATACAAACATGCCCCTCCAAAATAAAAACATTCAGCTCCCTCTGAAAAGAAGGCTATCTGTTTTAAGCCATTCGATGAAAGAAACAATTGGATCAAAGAGACAAGGTGGGGATATGGAAGCACTTCGGAGTTGGGTGTTTTGGCACACTTTTCCTTTATAGCTTCCCACTTGATTTTTTTTACATATTCTTTTTCAATCCTTGGAATCCTCTGTACATGTTTCTATCAATGAAATTCTAGTTTTAAAAAACCCACTACCCATCAGTCTGACTCCATACGAAAAGAAAGAGAAACATGGTTTCCACAAATCGCAAGACAAAATTCAGCTTCAATACAAGTCTACAACAAGACGAGACCAACCATTCTGGTTTTTTTTTTTTTTTAATGACCAAAAAAAAACCTTCATAAAGAAAATAACGAAAGAACACATGGGCATATAAAAGACTAAGCCCACGAAAAAAAGGAGATTCCCTTTACAAGAAAGAACCCAACATGAGTAATCACACCTATATTATAATTACAAAATGTCTCTGAAATTGAAGCACAAAGGCAAACATGAAAGCGAACCAAGGACCCAAGCTCCCTAGATCCCTCTCCACACTCCTAAACACTCTACAGTTCCCCTCATCCCAGAAAACCCACAAAACTGCACAAACGCTACCAAGCCAAAGAAACCGACCTTTTTCCTCAAAAGGCGAATTGAGGAGGAACTCCTCAATCATAGCACTAAGGTCTCTATGACGAACACAAGCGTCTGGAAAAAAGAATCCCAAACTCCACTTGCAAAGTCACAGCGCTAGAGAATATGGTCCCGACCTTCCTCCACCTTCCGAAAAAGAATACAACAAAAAGGCCCTACAAGCGAAGACAATTCCCTAGCAAGCCTATCCAACATGTTAGCACAACCGTGAAGAACCTGCCAAGTAAAGAACCTTACCTTTCTAGAAACCTTAATCTTCCATAACACCAAAAAGGCCGACTCACCTAAGGGGGAAGGGTCAACCAAATATTGAAAGAAAGACATGCACGAGAACCCTTCCAAAGGATGGGGACTCCAAAATCTAATCTCCTCAGTCTAAAGGGGTGACCCTCAAGTAAGGAAAGAAGAGCAGCCACATCCATAGCTTTCCTATCAGAAAGAGAAGGATGGAACACGGAAGAAAAGGAACAAGGGCTCCCAGACCACACTGAAAACGACAGATTTTTTCAAGAGATAAATGATGCAGCGAGGCAATAAAACACAAAGAGGTCTGTCCCCTACCCACTGATCTTCCCAAAAGTAAGTATCTCTCCCCTCCCCCGACCACACGACAACCAAGTGCACAAAATAGAAGGGACCAAACATTCTGTTAAAAGAAGGGTCAAACAAGAGGGCAGTGAGACATGAGAAAAATGGACACATCAAACAAACGCAAAGGGGTAACAATCATCCCTACCCCCAGAGGAATTATCACAAAACAAATAAAAAGTCCAAATATGAACTGTTGAAAACATTAGTCAACATAAAAAGAGAAAACAGCAAACACAACACAGAAGGCATAAACTTCATACATTAAGACATCTTCACACATGGAACAAATGATCAAATCCGAAAAGGGGTTAAAGAAGAAAAAAAAAGGCTTACACAGAAGAAAATTGAGGAGGAGTAACAAGAGAAGGCTCTGGATACTTCTCCTCAAGAATCCCCACAATGACATCGGAATCAGCAACCCATTTGTCATCAAACTTCACCGCTGGCACTTTCCCTTCTGGGCTCACTTCCAAGAACCTGCCAAAATCATCAACAATCAACACACAAAACACAACCCCATTTGCTTAAAATCCTCTTTCTGTAGCTGCAACCCAAATACAAGCCAAATTTCGTGATATTACCAACTGGGTTTGTCGGATAGATTGATGAGATGCAATTTGTAAGGAACTTTCTTCTCCTCCAAAGTTAAGAGAACCCTCTGGCTGAAAGGGCCTGCAAGAGAAGAAAAACAAACCCCAAATTGCAAAATTGACAAAAACAGAAACAAATTTCTAAAGATAGAGGGAGAGAAAGAAGAACATACAGTCCCCAAGCACGTCGGGTGCACCAACGGCAGCCTTGACCGCAGCTTCGATGGCCATTCTCTTATAAAATCTGGAAATTGCAGTAGAAGAAACTTGGGTATGTGTAACCGATGTAAAACGGAAACGTGGGTTATATATCTTGATGCTCTGTGGCCTTGTCACGTATTGGGGGACTATTTCTTGCAATTACCCCTTTGATATTACAATCATTTACGTTGATCATGCCTTTCTAAAAGTCGAAATTAATAAGAAAAGGGAAAAAAAATCAACCTTTAAATGACTATTGAATTATGAACCACATATATGCCCACGTTTAAAGTTTAATGTCATCTTCTCCTTGGCCATAGCGCATCCTTTCTCAAGTGTTGATTCCCCGTCTCATAAAAAAAAAGTAAAAAGTAAAAAAAAAAAAAAAAAATGATGTGACACCACCTATGGAACCCATGTTAGTTACACAATTTTATTGCTTCACCACAAAATAAGTTATTCTGGAACATCTTCTTCTCCGATAAATGTTCACTTTTCTTCTCTTTCTCTGATTTCGTATAAATGATTTGTTTTAATAAGTCAATGGTAATAATCTATTAAAATATAGAAATGTTTTCAAATATAAAAAAAATTAATGAACCAAAATATTTACAAATATAACAGAATGTCTATTGATAATAGATAGTGATAATAAAATTTTGCTATATTTTTAAATATTTTCAACAGTTTTGTCATTTAGTTATTTGATACTGACTGCTTTGTGATTACTATTTGATTATTGTTTGATAGTAAACCAATAACGATAAGATTTAAACTAAATATCAATAACGTGACAATCAAATAAAAATCACAAAATACTTAAGTATTGTTGACAGTGTCTAGTCAGTGTTGAAATGACTTGTCATCAAATTTGTTTTTTTTTCCTTCTATCCCAAGTTGAATTATTTACAAGTGTTTAAGGTCTTGTTTGGTAGAAAATTTAGATTTTGTTTTATGTTTTCAGATTCACTGAGTTTAGTAGATATGCCCTTAACAGACAACTCAGATTTTGTTTTTGAAAATTGTTTTCGAATTATGTGATCCAGACAGTAAAAATTTCGAAAACAACTTTTTTTTATATATATATTTTCATTGTATCTAGAATTTAAATTTTATATTTTAAAAAGTATAATTATATTATATCCATATAAAAACATTTAGAAATACAATATACCATGTTATAAACTCAATTTATTTTTTTAATATAATATATTATGTAATGTATTATAAATTATATAATAATACAAAATAATAATTATATAAATTTTTAGGTTAAAGTACAAATTTGGTTCTTATGGTTTTAAAAAGATAGAATTTAATCCTTTTGTTTGATAAAATCATAGAAAATAGTTTCGCTCACAGGGACTATTTATGAAAATTTTCAAATCATAAGTATTATATATGAGGTTTTATCAAATTATAGGTTAAACTTTAACTTTCTCAAAACATTATAGACTAAAATCGCAACTTAACCAATTTTTTAAACATAAATTATATATATAAATAAATAAATAATAGCTTGTGGTCAACTAAATCTTAATGGATAAGTAAAACTAGTTTTATAATTTATAAATATATATATATATAGTATGAAACACATCTAAACATTGTTTTTAAAAAACTAGAATCCAATTTTTGAATATGCCACGAAAAGCAAATATGAAAACATAAAATACAATTTTATTTTCATTTAATAATTTAATTTCAAGTTTCTATTTTCATATTCTCTACCAAACAAACCCTTAATTTCGGTGAGATTTAAAACTGTTTCTATATTTATTCAAGTTTGAAAACGTCTTCTTTTACTAATTTAAACTTGAAACGTTTTCGAGATTTGATTGAAAAATAATTTTGTTTGGATTCTTCTGGAGGACTCCAATTTTGGTAATTATTATTTACTTTTTTTATTTTCTACTCTTCATTCTTTTAATTCAAGCAAGGTTTTAACTTGATTCTAATCATTTTTGGATCAGGGCACGTTTGAGAAGGATGTGTTAATATCAAGGAGCAATCGATAAAAATCGACTTAGCATCGACTTCGTGCCACAATTTACTTTTAAAACAATGGTCATACCACAACACGAAAACAAAAATTACTATATACAATACATAAAATTCTTGTTTGTGTATTTGTTTACTAGAAATTAGAATATTATAAAGGAGATTGTTTTATTAAGAAAACAATGAGTAAGGATGAAATACATAAGAAAAAGACTGCAAATAATAATAGATATATGAGATGAGGATGAACCAACTTTTTCTTTTTCTTTTATTTTTAGGAGTTTGGGGAATATTTCTAGTAAATACCCATTTCATATTTCCCATCATTTTTTTAATTGCCTTTGACAAAAGTTCAAATGTAAAAGGGAAGTTTCTTGCATTATTATTGGACATGGACCACGGAATATATACCACGTTTAAAGTGAGGTGTTATCTTCTTCTCGAGTCTCAAGTGTTATCGATTTTATTCTTCAGATTAAGAGTGTGTTTGGAATTCATTTTCAAGTATTTAATTTTAAAAATAAATTATTTTATAAAAAAAAATAGTGTTTGACAACTTTGTATAATGACTTTTGAAATGTATTTTAAAGAGTTCTGAGAATTTAAATAAAAATTAGTTTTTTTAATTAAAGAAAACAGTCTTTTATTAAATAAACATTTAGAAAATGTGGGGAATTTTCAAACAAATTGTAAAAAAATAATAGGTAGGAAGTCAATGATGTATATGAACTCTTTTTTTTTTGTGTGTTGGTTAATTATTTACTTTTTTTTCTTTTGTGTTTTTTAATTCACTTTTTTTTTGTGTTTTTTTTAAATTACCAAGAAAAAAAAGTAAATTAACTTAATTAACCAACACAAAAAGATTTTAAAAGGAAATCGAAATTCCAACCTCGCTGCAAGTCATAATGGCTAACTTGTTTTAAATTTAAATTTAGATCGATGGAGATTATTCGACATTAAAATTATAGCATTTTAAATTTCTGCACCAATTGTCTAAATGTAATTTAATTTGATAAAATTTAAAGTTAGATACAACTTAATAAACTTAGGGGTCAAAATTATAATTATCCCATAGTTTTAGCTATTTTGATATTTGTACACTTAAGCCATTTATTTCAATGTTCAAAACAAATCTCATTCAATCTAGTTGTTTTTATCATCGCAAATACTTTAAATATTATTAAAAATTGAATGACATGCATAGGTTTAAAATAAAAAATGAAAATGGTTTTGTAGTTTTAATCAAAGTCAAAGATAAACGTGGATATGGATATCTACTGAACTACTAACTATTTTTTGGACTGATTTTCGGTCTGATTACCTATCAATCAATTCATGGAAAATCAATTTTAGTTCATGTCAAATACCATCTTTTTAGGAGGAAATAATTTTGGAAAGAGAAAAAATAATTTTGACCTTTTAAAAACCATTTTTAATGTTTGAAGTTCCATCCATATCCCTATTATATGTACAACATTATAATGTTGTACAACGATATAGAATTTATCAGTAGAGATTAAAATAGTATACTTGTTTTAAAATAGCTTATAATTTAAAATAAACAAAAGCTTAACATTGAGACAAATTTTTTTGTCTTTTTATTTAATTAAAGAGTCGAAAATAAAATAGAACTACAATTAGAAGAAAGTTAAAAAATAATATTGTTTTACTAGGTTGATGATAAAAATAGAGTAGATAGAAAAGAATAAACAAAAATAGGATTAAAGTTCAAACTATTAACAAAAGTTGGACAGTTTTGATTTAGAGCAAAGTTGTGTACGGCTACACGACTTCTCCTAATCCAATCTCAATCTATGTGGCCAGTCATGGTCAGCACGTGCGTTAGTGTTGTCAAATATTAAGACCAAAGTCATTGATCGGGTCCACTCTTTAGTATTTTTTATTTTTAATTTATTTAATTGTTTTTAATATTTTTTAAGTATTTATTTTAATAGTGAAATCCTATATATTTAAGTTAGTAATTTCAAAATGAAATTAAATTAGTATTTCAATAAATCCACATAAATGGACTAAATTACAACCTCAATTTTCATCGAGGTAGCACCAATTGATGTTTCTTTTTTCTTTCGATTTTGTTCTTTTGTTCTTTAAGCTTCTAAGGTTTTTCTTCTTAGTTTAAAGATAATTTCTCCATTTTGTTATTTTCTTATTTAAACTTTCATTATTGTCTATGGTGAAAATGATAATGTAATTTCATTTGGTTTTTAATTGAAAATGAAAGTTTAAATAAAGATAAAAGTTTGAATTACTAACTAATTATAGTCCACATCTTCCTTAGAACATTCTAGTTTTGTCATTCTCGTCCACATCGAATATGTCTTCAACCCGTGTCAGCAATATTAAGTCATCTTGTTAATATAGTCTACGTCTATCAAAGTTTGATCACACACATTGAACTCAAATCTGGTAAATCGTATTGCACTGAGTATTACTGTACGTCTTGAACAAAATTATTTTGTATGATTAAATACAATACTATTAAATAATGTTCATATCATATAATTAAAAACATATCATATTAAAATTCTTATCATACAATAATAGTAAGCGTCGTTGGGTGTGATAAATGGCTTTGTAATTGAATTGTCCAAGAAAAATTAATTATCTGATACAACCAGTCCATGTGTTGCTTCACATCCAAGTCGACTTTATGCATGTGAGACAACTGGTAGTCAAAACTGTTACATTGGTAAGTCAGCTGACATGGTAGCAAACGTGCGTACAAAGTCGTGTATCCCGTACACAATTTTTACGACAAGTCGTGTACCAGATCCATGACATTATATAATGTTACCGAGTACACGACTTCACTACTATATTTTTGTCAATTCCTTTTCTACTGCTTTATTTTTAACAATATTTATTTAAATAACATTATTGTTAAAAATTCCTAAAATTATATCGTGAAATCAATATGATAATTACTTACCGTTTCCAGACGATTATATGGGGAAGGAGTTGAGAGACTATGCAGTGGAAAGTGATTTTTGAATAGGTATTTTCTTATATATATATATATATATATATATATAAGTGATTTTTATTTTACATCAACAAATGTATGAATTGTGAACGAAATTAGGAAGCCAAACCTCTACTAGGCAAAAGCCACAAAATTAAATTGGTTAATTTGTTAAGTCTCTATCAATCATTAAATGTGATTGTGTAAAGTGCCCCCATGTTTTGTCCTTTATAGGATTTCTCACTCCCTTCTATGCATTGTATTCTACAATTGTGAAATGAAGAACGGAAGATTCAACGTCGACAATATTTAACATTTTAATTAATGTAATTTGCATTAATTACCAACTAAACTATGAATAGACTGATGAGAAATTTTGAACTTGCATTGAATGGTTGTTGTAATTAATTAAAGTAAAACCGATTTTACATGTGCAATTACATAACTAAAACCAAATTACTTTTGTCATTAAATTTGATATATTAATTAAAAACACGCACCATAACATTTCATTCAAATACACATATGATTAAAACACCAAACCCATCTTCTTCAAACACAAATCAAACCCCAAATCCTAAATCATTCCTCTGTTAGATAAACACTAAAATGAATGATAGTATCCACTCCATCTGTTGTGTGTTGATCCTCTTGATTGTGAAGCATCTCTACTGTTGCATACCCTCTTGCATTCTCATACTTCCCTGTCCCCCCCACTACCGCAATCTGCGATCCCGCCATCGCTGTCCGGTGAACCCCAAAGAAGCTTATGCTATCCTCAACTACGTGCTCGTGCCCACTTCCGTGAAACAATGCCGTTAAAGCCACTGTCTGGCTGGTCCCATCCAACGAGCTAGCCAAGTAAAAACCTTGTGCCCGACCCACCACTGCTGACCCGAGCTCATGGCCTTCGGTCAGCTCGTCGTCAATCACGGTGACAGAGCCGAACATGAGCTGTTGAAGAGTGACTCTAGAAGGGAGTTGGCCAGCGGTGACGAAGGGCTGGTTGTTGTCTTCGTCGCCATTGAGGACACCATTGTTGGCGCTATTTTGGAGGAGCACGTTGTTGCCTTGTGCGACGCCATTGAAGCCGGCGAGGAAAGGGAGGTTGTTGTTGTTATTGATGATGTTCTTCAGGTTGTCGTTGTTGAGTAGAGGAAGGGTTCCTTGGATTGGGAAGAAGTTGTCGTTGGGCTTTGAAAATGCAATGCCACTACTATCGGAGTTGGCGACAATTCCGGTGACTACTCGGGCGGAGGGATGGGATCCTCCGAGGATGTCGTGCATGTAAAATGAAATTGGTTCTGGACCCTTTACTGCAGCCGGAAGAGGCTCAGTTGGGGGTGATGGTAATGTGGGTACGGCGGCGACCGGTGATACCGCGGCTGGAGTAGTGGTTGTATTGTCATCTTCTTGATCATCTTGCGTTGGTCCTAGATTGTTGGTTGTTGCCACTGGTGGATTAGTTTGGGGTATTGTAGAGTTGTCTTCCTCGTCATCGTTGGTAGCAGTCGGAGATGGAGTGGTTGTTGGAATTGAGCTCCCCGGGGTTGATGGTAGTGTGGTTGTTCCACCCTGATGACAATGAATCAAACAACTTGTAACTTCTCTGAAATCATTTAGTTTAGGTTTCGTTTGTAAACCATTTAATTTTTTTCAAAGGAACCATATGATTTTTGCAAAGAGATAATCTTGAGTTAAACTTCAAAAACAAAAATAAAATTTTAAGGATTATTTTTTTTAGTTTTAAAAAATTAACTTTGCTTTTTAAAAATATTAGTAGAAAATAAATAATAAAACAAAAAATTTAGAAAAATTATTTCAATTTTGTTTTTTGTTTTTTGCTTTTCCTATTTTCTAAATCCAGTTTTTAAATTTTTGTTTATTAAAAACAAAATGGTAAAATGGTAACTGATTTTGTTTATTTTTTAAAAACAAAATATGCTTCCTCGAAAACTTCATTTTTTCATTTTCAATTTTACTTAAATTTAAAAATAAGTTTTTTTTTTTTTTAAGAAAACAAAAAGTGAATTAGTTACTACTTGATTTTTAAAAAAGTTAATTTTAAAAAACAAAAATCAGAAAATAAATAGATTATCGAATACGTCCTTGAAGGATGAAATTGTTACTTTTTTTCTATTATTATTTGATAATGATGAAATATTTATATTTATACTAATTGAGTTGTGCAAGTTTCCTAATAAATCTTCAAATGACAACATGTTTAAAAAAAACAAAAAAGATAGAAAAAGGGGGAAACCTGAGTTGCCGGAAAAGTGGTGGCTGGCGAGGGAATGGTGGGCAGAGGAGGGGTAACCACCGCCGTTTGTGGCTGAGACTCGGCGTCGGCGTGATCATCCATTAATACTCTGGCAGCAATGGCAGATCTTAGACCACAGAAACTCACCAACAAAAAGAAGAAGAAGAAATAAAGAGGAGTTTTAGCCATTTTGCAAATTAGGAGAGAAAATTTTGATTGAAGTTTGAGAGATTTTGATGAAGAAGAAGGTGAAGCCTTGTGGGTTTTTATAGTTTTTTTTTTTCAAAAATTATTATTATTATTATTATTATTATTATTATTATTATTCAAAAGAGAAAATTAATAAAAGTTGTTAATATTGGAGCTAGTAATTTAATTAATTATTAAACAAAAAAAAATGGAGTGGGTTTTTGGATTTTATAAAGAAATGACCTAAACCTCCAATTAAATATGAAGGTCTTTTCTTATTTCCAAAGTGATTTTGTTGAGTAATATGTGTTTGGTGGGGAATAGGATTTGGTTGAAGTTTTTGAATTAATTATGATACCAAAAACACACACAAATTAATTTAGTTTATAATATTTTCTTACTTTGAATAATGTGTCCAATATATATTTCTAAAACTTTTAATGCTATGTCAAATTCAAGATTAATTTATATATCATATAAATTAAATTTTAGTCTAATCAACCCTAAACGTTGATCGATGAATGCAAAAATGTTTAATTTAATCTTAAAAAATCAATTAATTTCCTCACCTTTTTTTGTTTATAACTTAGTAGTTTTTCTAGTTTTTTTATAAGAAAAACACTCTCAATAAAAAAAAATGTTGTAGAAAGAATTAAAAAAGATGTTAATTTTTTAGTTGTATTAAAATAATGACAGGTATAAAGCGACAGTGAAACAACTACTATTGATCATAGCATGAGCCTCTTTGAGCTAAGTAAAGGTTTTGGTTCACAGTTGCATCAATTTAGGCATACAATATCAGTGAAAGAATGAAGATTGTCTAACACACGACAAAACTTGGTACACACGACGTTACAACATTTTCAAAGACATCACAGACGAATGTAGAAAACTAGAAACCATAATAGAATACAAAGTTTGGTAATCTAGTTCAGTGCAATACCATCTACGTTTGGGGACAGTGTGTCCGATGAAAAGAAATATTCACTAATATAATTTCAAACAATTATAATAGTGTACTTATCTATAAATAAACGACAATTACAGTGACACTAGAATAGCTCTGATCACTTAGACTCCCCAAGTTTGTGAGACTCTCTTTCAATGAAACTCAGGTTCCTCAATGTGAGAGATTCCCTCAACTTCAATATAAGGATATTAGTGAAAGAAGACTTAGCCTCCTCCTAAGTGTAAGACTTCTTTTCTACTTGTATCTTTCCACCTTAATTGTGAATATCTCTTCACATTATGAACTTAGACTCCCCTAAGTTAGAGAATCTCTTCTCAAGAGATGATGTTTTAGGCCCCCCTAAGACCAACTGATCTTCTTTACCAAGAACGACACAATTTCAAGATCAACAAGAATTCAGAATCAAACTTCAACCACCATAATAACAATACTTGTTATGAACGAATCAATAAGATCTAGATAATCACTCAAGATCAACAATGGCAAAAACTCCACAATCGCATATGACAGACTTGTGTTATTTGACACACACAAGACAATGGCTTGAATATTCTTAAAAAACGACCAATCCTAAATTGAATCAAAACATCATATATATTTGGTAGGCTTGAGAATATATTAAAGGAACGAATATATTTGGTAGGCTTGAGAATATATGCAAGTAAAAATACAACAGTTCTCGAAATCTGAAAAACCCTGTTGCCATCTAAGGAATGAATATTTTGCAAATTTTTGTCTTCTCATGTAATAATATCACAACTTGTTGTATGACATAACACAAAGGACAAAAAAACATACTAGCAAATATGCATTACACGTATCATCATAAAAACAACCAATCTCATGGTAGAATTAGCACGCCACGAAACAAGTTTATGATATTCAAGCTTTGTCTGTAATAAAATAAGTCAATCATACTCCAATAACAACACCCTAACAATCGATTTAAAAATTACATTGTAAAGCTAACCAACATGGTTGCAAATCGTTACTACGCGTGTTCACATGTTGTGTGTGTTTATTGCCATAAAAGCATTTTCACTATTCCATGATAAACGATATAGAATACATTACTAGCCAGGACATCTTTGTATATGGATGAACACGTTTTAAAATGATTAAAATGAACCTAGCCAATTAACATAAAATTTGTAATATCAATATCAATTTTAATGTCAGAAGCCCAATTTTTCCACCCTACAAATTGTAAAAAATACACACACATTATTTCATAAACGATTCAATTCACTCTTTAAAGTAAACTTAATACGAGGGATAGAATTTTAACATTATTAACACCTTTAATTAAAATGAAAATTGTATTCTCAAAACACGCTACATCTACATCTAGTTCTAATTTAATTTTTAAAAGTTTCTTCAGTACAATAAAAGAGCAAAGATTTGAACGACATACTTTTTTACCGTTAACAAATAACATATGCTAGTTGAGTTTATGATTACTTTCACTAAGAATATTTTCATTACATAATACTAATGGGTTTATTATAAAAAAAAATGTACAATCACTAAATATAATTACCAAAATACCATCAAAACACTATTTGCTCAAGTAAACATTGAATTCTATGAACTTATTATATTTGCCTTCAAACTTTGTTCTAAATGATTTCTTCAAAGTTGCATAACCATTAGCACCATGATACTTGCCAAAGCCACCAATTATAGCAACATGAGACTCCTTCACATGATCACTCCTATACACTCCAAATACCCTTATTCCATCCTTAGCCTCACCCTTACCAAAATACATTGTCATAGCCATCATATGCCCACCACTATTCTCTTCACTATTTTCTACATAAAACCCTTCTATTCTCCCAATTATGTGAGGTTTACTCTTTGAAATCTCAAACAAATCCTCATCAATCCCTCTCACCATTCCATATTCCAACTCTTGGAGAGTTGATCTTGAAGGAAATGATATTCCAATTGTTGAAAAATCAGGTGTTTGAGAAGAGAATGATCCAATGGTGGGGTAAGTTTGAGGTATAGGGATGCCTTTATTGGGAGGGAAAAAGCCTAAAGGTTTTGAAAATGGTAATTGCTTGTTAGTCGTCGTTGTTGATTTGGTTGGAGAGTAGTGATGTGTTGTTGAATTGAACACATCTCTCATTGCAAACGAAAGCTTGTGATGGCGGTAATGGCGGTTTCGAGTCAGGTTCTCGAAGGTTCGAGCGGCGGAGGAGAGGGTGCTGATGGTGGTGAAGGTGAGAAAAGTGGCTACGATTTTGATGAGTAAAGAATGAGAATGGAGCTTGGCCATGTTTCTCAAAGGGGATAGCATATGCATAAGAGAGTTTTGGGATTGATTGCTAGTTTTGTATAAGAAGAAACAAAAAGGCAAATGGGTTTGTTGGTATTGGATTGGGTTTGGAGGGGGATTCATGGCAAGTGATTAACTAAACATTATTGGTGGATTTAGTGTACCATTTAATAACCATAATATTCCTACAATAAACAAATCAAATAGTGAATAGAAAATAATAGAGTAATAAAGAATCAAAATGATGATTTTTCTTTTAAATTTAGAGACTAAAATTACAATATTTTTTTAAAAAATAATTTAAGAATTCACCACAAATGACTATTGCATGCTAAAAAAGATATAATTTTGAGGTATTCTTTATCAGTATATTTAAATGGAAAAAATTAATTTTAATGAGCAATTTCTTGGATAATTGCAGTGAGTAATACTTTTAAGATTTAAGTGTTAATAAAAGTATAAAAAAAAAGATGAATATTGCAAAATTTATTTGTGATAAACTATATTGTTGATTGATTCCGATTATTGATAGAGTCTATTATTTAAAGACTTTTTTTTTAATCATTTTTTAGAGTAGAATTTAAATCTAGTTATGTTTTCAAGTGTGCAATATATGTTAATATTTGAGACATTGTCAGAAATAACATCATTAAGGTTTTGTCTTATAAAATTAGCACACTTTTTGAACAATTGTTGAAACATCTTTTGTCGGTCCATCTCGGGCCACCGAGATTTAACTAAAATATCAAAATTTTACAACTAATGATTGTTTTGGGTTTTGTCGGAAGATATTACACCCAGATTCTAATAAATTTTCAACAACATTTTTATGTAAAATATGAAAAGATTACAATAGAAAATTTGGCAAGAGTTAACTATGGTAAATAATTTGGAAAGATTATGTATAATATTTGAGAAAGATTATGCTATCTTAGTTCATCCTAGATAAAATTGTATCAAGATTGTCCAAAATTATTAATTTTTTTAGCTTTTTCAGTACATTTTTGCTTGAGATGAACTAAGATCCATAATTTTTTTTTTTAAATATCGGTTATGTGCATAGTTTACGAATTATTTTTTTATTTGATAAAGTAGCTTTTATATTTTGAAAAGACAAAAAAATTAAAATTTAGTGTAAGATTGAGATTTGAAAAATTGTAAAATATCATTATAATGTGTATCGAGAAAACCCAAAATAATCGTAAGTTTGGAAAATTTTAATATTTTAGTGAAATTTGGATGTTCAATCTCACCCAATGGATTTTAAAAATGATAGTTTCAAACAATTTTTAAGAAAGGTGCTAGTTTTAGGTACGTAGCTTTATTTCTTACAATTTCCTTGATACCTTAATTTATTTGGGTCCCACTATAATCGTCTATATCATGCCCTCATAAGCTCGGATAATTTGCAAAACTCTGAGCCGTCGGATTCGAACGGATTCGGCAATTGCCCAAATATCTTTTCCGCGCTCACCGTCTTCTTTAATCGAGCTAGGGTTTATATCGCACTCGAATTTTCTCAATTTTGACGCATTTTTCATTTTCAGGGGTTTACACCTTCAACTCCCATGCTCTAAATCCCTCTCCTCACCTTCGTTTTCATGACGAACTTCTTCTGAAACCCATCAAAACCCCCACTTTCTTTACCTTTAAGCTCCTAAAACTCGTTTCTCTCCACATTTTCCCGCAAAATTTTAGTGCACTCACTTACAGGTGTCTTAAGCTATGTACCTTTACAGTCTCACTTTGCAACGAGCTACCGGGATTGTCTCGGCTATAAATGGAAATTTCTCCGGTGGTAAAACGCAGGAGATAGTTGTGGCCAGAGGGAAGGTCCTGGATCTCATTCGTCCTGATGATAGTGGTAAGATCCAAACTCTTCTTTCTGTTGAAATCTTTGGTGCGATTCGTTCTTTAGCTCAATTTAGGCTTACTGGGTCTCAGAAAGATTATATTGTTGTTGGGTCTGATTCGGGTCGAATTGTTATTCTGGAGTATAATAAGGATAAGAATGTATTTGACAAGATTCATCAGGAGACTTTTGGGAAGTCGGGTTGTCGTCGTATTGTTCCGGGGCAATATTTGGCTGTTGACCCTAAAGGAAGGGCTGTTATGATTGGGGCATGTGAGAAGCAGAAGCTTGTTTATGTTTTGAACAGAGATACAGCGGCCAGGCTTACTATTTCTTCACCACTGGAGGCTCATAAGTCGCATACGATAGTATATTCAATCTGTGGAATTGACTGTGGATTTGACAATCCTATATTTGCTGCAATTGAGTTGGATTACTCGGAGGCAGATCAGGATTCTACTGGAGTTGCAGCAAGTGAAGCTCAGAAGCATTTGACTTTTTATGAACTTGATCTTGGTCTCAATCATGTCTCCAGGAAGTGGTCAGAACCTGTTGATAATGGTGCCAATATGCTTGTTACTGTTCCTGGAGGTGGGGATGGTCCTAGTGGAGTGTTAGTTTGTGCTGAAAATTTTGTGATTTATAAGAATCAGGGACATCCAGATGTTAGAGCTGTCATTCCTAGACGTGCAGATTTACCTGCTGAACGTGGTGTGCTTATAGTTTCAGCAGCAATGCATAAGCAAAAAACAATGTTTTTCTTTCTTTTACAGACAGAGTATGGAGATATATTTAAGGTTACCTTGGAACACAACAACGACAGTGTCAAAGAACTGAAGATAAAGTATTTTGATACAATTCCAGTTACAGCTTCAATGTGCGTTCTGAAATCAGGATTTCTATTTGCTGCCTCAGAATTTGGAAATCACTCACTATACCAGTTCCAAGCCATAGGGGAGGACGCTGATGTTGAGTCTTCCTCGGCTACTCTGATGGAAACTGAAGAAGGTTTTCAGCCTGTCTTTTACCGGCCTAGGAGACTTAAAAACCTTATGAGAATTGATCAAGTTGAGAGCTTAATGCCTATAATGGATATGAAAATCATAAATCTTTTTGAGGAGGAAACACCTCAGATTTTTACTCTTTGTGGGCGTGGTCCTCGATCTTCTTTGCGGATATTGAGACCTGGCTTAGCCATCAGTGAAATGGCTGTGTCAGAACTTCCTGGTGTTCCTAGTGCTGTTTGGACTGTGAAAAAAAACATCAATGATGAGTTTGATGCATACATTGTTGTGTCATTTGCCAATGCAACACTTGTTCTTTCTATTGGTGAGACAGTTGAAGAAGTTAGTGATAGCGGGTTCCTTGACACTACCCCTTCCCTTGCTGTTTCTTTGATAGGTGATGATTCTCTCATGCAAGTCCATCCAAATGGTATTAGGCATATCAGGGAAGATGGGCGTATTAATGAATGGAGAACTCCAGGCAAGAGGACCATTGTTAAGGTTGGTTCGAATAGGCTTCAAGTGGTGATTGCCCTAAGTGGGGGAGAACTTATTTATTTCGAGGTGGACATGACTGGTCAGTTAATGGAGGTGGAGAAGCATGAAATGTCTGGAGATGTGGCTTGCTTGGACATTGCACCAGTACCTGAAGGAAGGCAACGTTCACGTTTTCTAGCAGTTGGTTCTTATGATAACACAATACGAATTCTATCATTGGATCCTGATGACTGTATGCAAATTTTAAGTGTGCAAAGTGTTTCTGCAGCTCCAGAATCGCTTCTGTTTCTAGAAGTTTTGGCATCAGTAGGTGGGGAGGATGGTGCAGATCATCCTGCTAGCCTTTTCCTGAATGCTGCATTGCATTCTGGGGTTTTATTCAGAACAGTAGTGGATATGGTGACAGGCCAGCTTTCTGATTCCCGATCCCGCTTCTTAGGACTAAGAGCACCCAAACTATTTTCTGTTGTTTTGAGGGGGAGGCGTGCAATTCTTTGCCTCTCAAGTAGACCTTGGCTTGGATATATTCATCAAGGCCATTTTCTATTGACCCCTCTATCATATGAAACACTTGAATATGCCTCCTCATTTTCATCAGATCAGTGTGCAGAGGGTGTAGTTGCTGTGGCTGGAAATTTCCTGAGGGTTTTTACCATTGAGAGATTGGGAGAAACATTTAATGAAACAGTCATTCCACTTAGGTACACCCCAAGAAAGTTTGTGCTACAACCTAGGAGAAAACTATTGGTTGTCATCGAGAGTGATCAGGGAGCATTCACTGCAGAAGAGCGAGAAGCTGCTAGAAAAGAATGCTTTGAAGCTGCAGGGGCTGGGGAAAATGGAAATGGCACAATGGAGCAAATGGAGAACGGTGGAGATGATGAGGATAAGGATGATCCTCTATCTGATGAGCATTATGGTTATCCAAAGGCAGAGTCTGAGAAATGGGTTTCATGCATCCGAGTTCTTGATCCTAGGTCAGCCACTACAACTTGTCTGCTGGAGCTTCAGGACAATGAAGCGGCATTTAGCGTGTGTACTGTCAATTTCCATGACAAGGAGTATGGAACTCTTTTAGCTGTTGGTACTGCAAAGGGGCTGCAGTTTTTCCCTAAACGGAGTTTACTTGCTGGATATATTCATATTTATCGTTTTCTAGAAGATGGAAAATCTCTCGAACTCTTGCACAAGACTCAAGTGGAAGGTGTTCCTCTTGCTTTAGCTCAGTTCCAGGGAAGATTACTTGCAGGAATAGGATCCGTGCTCAGATTATATGATTTGGGGAAAAGACGACTGCTTAGGAAATGTGAAAATAAGTTGTTCCCGAATACAATTGTGTCTATTCAGACATATCGCGATCGAATTTATGTTGGTGACATTCAAGAGGTATGCAATACTATTATATTAATCTTTGCTTCAATTTCTGCCTTCTTTGATATATTCCTTTCCTTATTAGTATTTTTCAGCACAATACAGCAAAGGTGTTCAAATTTTATTTTGGTTGAATGACTAGATCATGCAAACCACCACCCCAATGAATATTATAAGCATTTGCAAATGTGCTTCATGTATGATCTATTACCGTGCAGTCAATACTACATTTATATTTGAGACTACTAGATAGACAGCATTTTGGTCAGATGATTTGTCAACTATAAAAATCTTTTCTTCTCGTAAAAAAAATGTGAAATCTTATCGGGATCTATCTCTTATGGCAATAATTTAGTTATTGACTGAGGAATTAGTTTTTATAACAGCTTTTATGTGGTTGTTACATCCTAACCTGACATTCGACACTGCCTTTTCCTTATTTTCTTTTGCAGTCATTCCATTATTGCAAGTATAGGCGGGATGAGAATCAACTATATATATTTGCTGATGATTCTGTTCCTAGATGGCTTACAGCATCATACCATGTGGATTTTGACACCATGGCTGGTGCTGATAAGTTTGGAAACATCTATTTTGTGCGGTTACCACAAGATGTCTCAGATGAGATCGAAGAAGATCCAACAGGTGGAAAGATAAAATGGGAGCAGGGAAAGCTTAATGGGGCTCCTAACAAGGTAGAGGAGATCATACAATTTCACATCGGTGACGTGGTCACATCGTTGCAAAAGGCATCTTTGATTCCAGGGGGTGGAGAATGCATTTTGTACGGTACAGTGATGGGAAGCTTGGGAGCTTTGCATGCTTTCACCTCCCGTGACGATGTTGATTTCTTTTCTCACTTGGAGATGCATATGAGGCAGGAACATCCACCTTTATGTGGAAGGGATCATATGGGTTATAGATCAGCTTATTTTCCTGTTAAGGTAAATTCTATGCTGCTCCTGATTCTTGTTTATTTTAACCTTCATTTTAATTCGTTCTATTTTTGTGGTTCATGTAAGATGCATTTGATTGAAAAATTGTGGAAGTTGCAATAATTGCTATTGTGGCTTCTTTTCTTACCCCGTTTAACTTGCTAGTCACTATCAATGTGCTCTGCAGTCACTTGATCTTGGCCTGCTCTGCCATTACTCAACCGCTGCTTATTTTCTCATCATGTGTGCTGTTCGTAAGTTAAATTTGTTTATTTGAGAACTCAACCAATTTTCTTCCAAATCTTGGTGGATTTATGTAGGATGTGATCGATGGGGATCTGTGTGAGCAGTTCCCAACTCTTCCCTTAGATATGCAGAGAAAGATTGCCGACGAATTGGACCGTACTCCAGGAGAAATACTGAAGAAACTTGAAGAAGTACGAAATAAGATTATTTAAGGGACAAACCGCCAAAGGTGAATTTTTTTCCTTGGCATTTGAAAACTACTGCATGATTCATATCATAGAAGGGGGCAACGTTGGAAATTTGTGTTAATTCTTCAATGGTTTCAATTTGCCGGACAGAGTTGACGCAGCTAGCTTTAGATGGGTTTTTAATGGCTTTGAAGCTGACATTAGTGAAGTGAATTAACAACCTTTGCACTTGTGTCACTCCATAGGTAAAGGGGCAGAGGATGCAAATGACCATCTGATTTGAGAAAAATGGAGATATGGCAAAGAGGAGTTGTATTATTATTTGAGATGTGTTCTTCAGGGTACTTTTGGTAAAGGAAGTGGCCTTTTTTGAGGGGCAATTTTTATCATTCTAATAGAGAAGAGGTCAAGCAAGTGGGATACTTGCAAACTGTAGAATGGTTATGTCTTAGAATGTAGTTGTTTATAGATTTAGCCACAATTGTTACTGATGTTATTGAGTTAATATTACACTTGCCCTTTCTTCAGAGCTCTGCCTTTTAAATGTGAAGAAGCCTTTTGTTGATAAATTTCAGGTGCAATGTTAAATCTGATCTGTTTTGTGCCCTTTGAGGCTTTGAAACAGGATGGGAATCTCATGTTCTAGTGTGAATGATGGAGGTGAAGAAGAATTCGTTTTTGTTGTATTTTGATGTTGTAGACTAGGAATGGGAAATGTATTTATCCTTTATCCTTAATATCATTTCTTTTACCAATTTATGCCTGACATGACAACCATCTCAAAAAAAAGATATTTACAACAATTTGATACACTATTTTATGAGGATGGGTTCACTTTTTGTAGTATAATATTTTTCAGAAATATGAACTCATATATTTACTAATATTAAGGGTTCTTGTAATGGATAGCACTTTTAAAAATAATAGTTGTCTATATAGCTATCTTTTAAATCTATTAGTGATAGGTTGTACGCTGATAGATTCCTCTAGTGATATGGTTATGAGTGTTAGGCTCTATCAGGGATATAGTCTATCAATGATAGACTTATATACTTATATAGCTAAATTTTAATTTCTCAATATTTGTAGATTTTTTTTTGTATTGTGTTGTGTTTTTTACTATTTTGGGCTTAATTGTTATGTTTGAAATTTTCTCGGGGTATAGAGATTTTGAACCTCGACTTAAAAGAAAAATAAAGTTACAAAGTATGTGCATTTGGATTAGTACACTATTGAAAAGTTTAATTTCATCTTCAATCCTTAAAACAACAGTTTTTTTTTATTTTTTGTTAAAATTGTGTAGTAAATGGAAACACCTTGGGTATTTAAAGGCCCTAAATTTGGATGTCGAAGAAAATTTATGGTGAGTTTGGATTGACTTTTTATAGGATGTTTAGGGTGAGGAGTTGAATAGGAAATATTCGGAAGTTATAAAGTTTACGGAGTTGTGAAGTTGTGAACTTCTGAGTTTGTAAGTTAAAAAATTGATGTTTTTTTAGTGGTGGGACTTACAAACTCCTTAGACCAAACAAATAGTGAAGTTCACAACTTTCTACTCTCAAACTCTTTAGTCAAACACACTTAGTATTTATAAATATTTTTTTACACTTATAACCGATTTTCTATACACTTAAAAAATCAATCCAAACCTAAATTTAATTATGTTAGTAATTATAAATTATAATTAATTCTTTAATAAGGATTCTTGCTAGTTAGTCAACTTAACTAAAGTGAAATTTGTTATGAAAGAAGCCCATTTATTTGTCTTATTATTATCATTTATAATTTAAACTAACCACTTATTTGTCTTTTTCTTTTCTTTTAATTTTTTTTAGAAGAACCACTTATTTGTCTTATTAAATAATTATAATCAATTAAATTACTGAATCAATTTAAATTAAACCATACTTTTTATCTTAATTCAACTTCTCTCTATGTTTCTTTCCTTTGTTTTCTTCTTAACTACAAGTTGCCCTCTTAAGAGATAATTTTGGAAGTAAATTTTAAATATTTTAAGTTTATTTTACTAGTCATTTAATTTTTTGTTTTTTCTTTTAAAAAATAGACAACACATAATATGAAAATAGAGTTCACTATCCTAATTTTTAGAAACAAAAAAACTAAGCACCAAATGGTTAATAACATATCAAACTCAATATGCAATCAACCGTCGTGAAAAAACACGATTGATCGAATTGAAAGTCCATAAAGATTGACCTATTGAAACCTCATAGAGATTGACATAGCAACGGCTTAAAAAGAATGATATTCCAATATACTTTTAATAAAAATAAATGTTCATAAAGTATTTACACCATGATTAAAATGATATCATAGCAAATCAAACCAACTGACGACAAACTTTAAACTGATTTTAAGTTATTAATCAATCAATTCAACTTTCTTGCTATTTTCTAACTTCCAATAAACCATCATTTTCATACTTCCTCTCAAGTTCTGATTTTGAATTCTCAACGATACTCCTCTTATCCAACCAATTGATGATGTCTGAGAACACAATGTCAATATTCTCTAACGTCTCGCCATATAACAAACCGTGCCACATTCCCGTATACATCATCAACGTCTTGTCGTCGCTCACCGCTTTGTCGTAGAGTTGTTTGCTAACCAATTTGTCCGTAACTCGGTCGTCTTCCCCGTGGAGAAGGAGGAAAGGTAGAGACACCTAAAGGAGAAACAAACAAAAACTACATATAAGAATTTTAAAAAATAATAATAAAAATAATTAAATAAATACAAAAAAAAAAAGAAAAAAAAAATACCTCATTGAGTTGATTTTCAAGTAATGAAGTAATTCTCAAGAGTTCATAGCCTGTTTTCAAACGAGGCCGGCCTTTGTAACAATATGGATTTTCCCTAATCTGCCAATAACAACATATATAATTACATATATTCAATAATTAAAGAAATAATTGTTGTTTTATTTATTGGCATTTTCAAAAAAAATTTGTAACTTTTGTTTGTATGTTTTGTTGGTGAATATTGAAAATGATTGTGATTGATTTATGTTAGATTATATTTTCCAAACAAAGTTTTAAATGGTAAGGACGAAAAAAATAGTCGATTTAAACATGACATATGTCTCTTCGATTTGGAGATAATAGTTCAAACCGTTCGAGTTCTAATTAGACAAACTATTAAAATATTTACAAATAAAGCATATTAGGGACAGAGTCAGATAAACATCCATTAGTATCTATCACTAAAACAATATATGTCTAGTTGTTTTTATTATGGTCTATCATCGATAAAAAATAAAATTTTGCTACATTTGTAAATAAGTTAACTCAAAGTTACTATATTTGAAACTTCTCGAAATAATAATAAATAATTGTTTAACCAATTTCAATAAATAAAAAGAATTAATATAAAAGGGTCAAAATGTAGGATTAAAAAAGAAAAATGTGCTGAAATAAATACCTGTTTCCTAATGTGAGGGGCTTTGAAGGCAATGTCAATGATATCTTGTGTTGGAATGATTTTCCATGTTGGAATTATTTTGCAAAGCTTTGTCAAAACACTTATCACCAATGGATTTGGCCTCATCTCATCCGCGATCTGTCAAATATCACACATTAATCAATTTATATAAGTTTAAGGGTTCAATTATACGATTATTGTAAGTTTGATGGTCAAATTTTAACACTTTTAGAAGTTTAAGGACCAAATTGTTACATGTTTTGTTTTTTTTTTACTTCGATACAAAAAAAATACATCACATCATACTTTGCAAAATTATGAATATTTCCAAAGATTTAATTAATTAAGACTCTAAAAAATGTAATTTAAAAGTAATTTAAATTAATTTAATAATGGAATTGATAATTGATATTAACAAAAATACAGCTCGAAAGTGGAGATTAGCTTTTAAAGATTCCAACCAACGAAAAAGTCCAATGCTGGATTGGATCTAAAACTACTCTTTTTTTAAAAAAAAAAAAAAAAAAAATTTAATATTAAGATTTTGATATGGTCAATTAAATAAGAAATTAATTTAAATTTTATTATTATTTTTTAAAATAATTTTTTAATTCAACAGGGCTTTGCGTGCGCTTCACATCACATGTAATTATTATTATTATTTTTTTCTTTTTCATTTGCTTAATTATGACTCCTTTTATTAAGTCAATAATCACATACCTCCTTTGAATTCAAGGATTGTAGAGAAGTAATGAGTTGGAATTTTGTTTTTGTTAGAGGCCAAGATGGGAATTTGCTTTTTTTAGTCCAAATTGGAATTTTGTTAAATGAATGAAAAATAGAAAGAAAAAATAAATTAATATTAAACCTTAAATTAAAAAAAAAAAAAATTAAAAAAATTATAATTACCTTGCACATAGGAGCAACCAAAATGGCACCATCCCAAAACTCAGGCTGTTTTGTGTGTATCATCAGAGCCACTGCTCCTCCCATTGACTCTCCCATCAAATACCTTTTCTTCTCTCTATTTTCTTTCTTTTCTGTTTCATTTCACACAACTCCTTTTAGCTTTCAATTCCAAAAGGATCAAACACAAAATTAACACAAAATCAAAGGGTCTATATCCATAATTTTAATTTTAATTTTACCTGATATTGAAGTGAAAAAACAACAGCAATCTTCCACCACATTATCAAAACTTGAGACATAGCCTTGTAATCCACTGGATTTTCCATGTCCTTCATAATCAATTCCATATACTCCATATCCTTCTTTTGCCAATCTTCTTGCACTACCTAACCAATTTCAATTTCCGAAACGTTTTCACAAAATTAAACCAAATAGTTATCGAATAAAACCCGTTTGGAAGAATTCATTTATGAAAAGTATACTAACTGTCCATTGTGATGCTACATTCCATGGCGTACCCATGGCACAGAAAAATCAAAGCCTTTGGTTCTTCATCATTTGGAACCCAGTTGCACGTGAACAACTTTAACCCACGTGAATTCACTATTACTTCCTGCCCAGAAAAACAAAAAAAAACCATTAATTCACGACAAAATCCCCCCAAAAAAAACCCATTTTAATTTTTAACAAAAAAAAAAAAAAAAAAAAAACTTACCTCTTCATATCTTACAGTCTCAACCTCCATTGCCTGAGAAGAACGATGAGAAAATTAGAGAGAATTAAAAAAAATAAATATATACAGAGATCAGGGGAAATTACAGTGAGGGGTTTAGGGTATGAGAGGATAAGAGAGGGATTTTAAAGGAGAGAGAGTTTTAATGGAAATTAAGGAATGGTTTTAATTTATTTATAAAAATAAATGATTGTAGGAAGGAATTGGGAATTGGGAAGGGAAAGGGTTTTGGATTTGTAGAGAAATTTTGGATTTTGGTGTTTTCAAATCTCTATTTATAGACTGTAGACACATCCTTTTACCAAGCCCTAATCCCTACTTTTTCTCCTTTTTTTTTTTTTTTTTTTAATAGTAATTGTTTTTTCTAGGAAAATTGTAAAAAAATGGCCGATTTTCTTTTAACAAGATAATAGAGTGTTTAATCAATACGGTCTATTTGGGAAAAAAGATAAATCTATATTTTTACCGGTGATAATCAAAATTATAAAAATAGAAAGCTTTTATAAAATTAGTTTTGTAGGGATATTAGTCTCCCACGATTAGTTTGTTTCTCTTTTTAGGAGATAGATAACTGAAAATTTAGATATTTCAAACTTTGTTAATTATGTTCGTTTGATAGAATTAATATTCGAATAGGACTAAAATTTGCGTAATGTTTTCAGAATGTCATTACCACTTTAATAATTAATTTAACCTAATTTCACTTTGTGTCAAATATTTGTTTTTTTATTAATTTTTATTTTTTAATTAATCTACTTGTATTATTTATTTGTTCTTTTCCAATAAAATAATATATATTAATTTAAATTGTTTTTATAAAATCATTTTTAATTTAAGTTTGAAATGGAAGATCTTTCTAAGAAATTAAAAAAACAACTATAATTTAAACAAAAAGTAAAATAGAGATGTCATCGACACGAGAATCCATAAAAACCATGTTTCAGAAGAATATCCAAAAGTCTTAAAATGCTCTCTGCAAGGGCATCTTAGAATGCAGGAAATCTCCATATTACATGACATTTAATAGTATTACCAATAAATGTGGTAATCAAGATGTCCGCTCCATTGGAACTTTGATTACTCCATGAAACAAATGAACCCTTTATTCTCATCCTTTCACATGATTGTTACGATTGCTCTTTTTTTTAAAAAAAAAATATAACCCTTCAATATCTACAACATGTAGTTCTTGACTTTTAATTTTAAATGATGAAGCATCAAATCATAAAAAAATGTGAAATATCAAATCTGCGATATTGACCTTGTTTTTTTCTTCAACGGTGATTGAACATGTTATATTGTCTACACTTCTCGGTATTGAATATTTTGTGAAATCTCCAATCTAAAAATCAAATTCAAATCCAAAATTTTAGTTCTTTGTTTTCTATATAGTGGTCAATTGAATAGTTTCTTTGTTTGAAAAATCTTTAATTTTATCGCGATGCATTTTTTAAAAGTTTGATGAGATGAATATTTATAATCCATTTTTTTATTTCTACAACATTTAGTTCTGACTTTTCTTTAAGAGCTATAGAGATGCCATGGTTTTTTGAAGCCAAGATTGAGAGTTATAGAGATGTCATCTAATTAATATAGTTTGATATATGCCTTGAAAATTAAGTCTATTACTTTGATATATAATTTTTGTCCAATATTCAAAATTCAAGTCAAAATTAAAAAATTAAAAGAATATATAGTTTTGAAAAACTTGCTTTATTTTTTGAATTTCGTTAAGAATGCAACTCATGTACTTAAGATTGATACAATAAATTATGGTAGAAAAATAAAAGATGATAGATTTAATCTTCAAAAACCAAAAAACAAAAAGAAGAAATAGTTACCAAATTAGACCATACTTTTTAAATTTTGGCTTTTAGAAAAAACTCATAATATATATATATGCACCAAAACTTTAAAACTAGTAAATAGAAGTGGAATTTGTAGACTTAATTTTTGTAAATTAAAAACAAAAAAAAAACAAATACTTATAATAAATATTATTAAAAATAGATGTCTCATTATGCTTAGTGTTTATTGTCACGTGTCTCGAAGATACCAACCTTTAGTGGCATGTAATCCACTTCATGCTTGCCAAATTGTCTATAAATAGTGGCATTTTGTGGGTTTTGTAAGACAGACATATTGGTGAAATTTTTATACATCTTGGAGAAAGTTGAATATATTGGAGAATTTTCCTAATTTTATTAAATTGTCAATTTCTTTATTTTTTTTATTTCCTTAATTATTTTATTTATTTATATATCATATTATATATTTTTTTCAATTTTGTGTTCATGGTGTGCCTCTCATTTTTACAACAATACTCGAGTTTTTTACTATCTTTTCTAGGCCACATAGAATGCGCAATAGATTCTTCATTTTTGTCATTAGAGTGACAAAGAGTATTGTCAATATGTTTATTTTCCTTGGCGGAGATTTTGACACGTGGCTAACACTATCCGAAAATTTAAAAAAAAAAGAGAGAGAGAGAGAAAGAATAAAGGTTAAAAGTTCCCACAAAATTATTGGAAAAAATATCAATTTACAAAATTGAATTAACTATTATATCAATTTAAATACTAATGTGGCCATTTAGGTCATAAACTATCATGTTGGCTATAATAATCATCTTTTACAATAATAAATACTATTTTATACTCTCTAATTTGTTACATGGTTTACTATTTTCTTCTCAAACTCAAATACATATTATTATAACTCAAATTAAAATAATCT
This sequence comes from Cucumis cinereus, assembly GCA_037974625.1. NCBI lineage: Eukaryota > Viridiplantae > Streptophyta > Magnoliopsida > Cucurbitales > Cucurbitaceae > Cucumis > Cucumis cinereus. The sequence continues at coordinate 5,425,875 of JBBPDJ010000002.1, read as the reverse complement.
ACGTTTGTTCTATCTAGGCGACCGAGTTCTAGACGATTTCTAATCTAGGTGTCCAAATATCCAGATGCTTTATTATTGCTTCTAGTACTTGCACTAACAAAAACACTATATGTACGAGTATTGAAAGTTCTTACCATATCCACGAGTATTGAGGTTTATTATATGTATGTTTTAGAAGGAATGAATGAGAAGGGAGGGTTGTAATGGACATTTGAGACAGACTTTTAGCATCTTCGTAAATGAGTTTATTTTTATTTAGGTTAGATGGGTATAAATCTTAATAATAATAATAATAATAATAACAATAAATTAAGCATATATTTTTAAAAGGGCCATGTTGCTAACCTCATATTCTAATTTTCTTCTTGGAAGATTGTGATTGTTGGCCCTTCAAGATGGGGAGCCTTTTGTTATTATTTGGTTTTTGTTTCTTTCTTTAGGACTGATGTCTATATTTTAAATTATATATATATATATATATATATATAAATATATATATATATATATATATATTATGGATTTTCATGGAAAATAGATTAGATCACTATCCTCTTCCATCCATTTTTTTCTTCTCTTTTCTTTGTCTTCATTTGTGCAATAATTTTCCTTTTTTTCAAAATTTTATTATTATTATTATTATTTTACAAATAAAGAATTTAAATTTTTAACTTCTTCATTGAAGTTACACGTATGTGTTAGTTGAGCGATATATACTTCTGTTGAAGAATATTAAAACTAGTGATATATTATATTTGACATCCAATCCAATTTTTTCTTAAGTGTAAAGATCTTTGAAGAAATTAAAAATTAAATAAAATGAAGGAAAAAAATGTTAAAATCAATCCAATCCTAACTTTGATGAAAAGAAAAAAGAAAATGCAGAGGACCATAGCAGTAGAAGATCATGGATCTCACAACACTCATGCAGAAGAGACAAAAATAAAAATAAAAATAAAAATAAAAAAATATTGATATAGAAAATATATCATAATTATATTATTGTGGTAGAGATCATTTCATAAAAAGGAAGGTATGGACTTACCCTACCTTCTAGATGAGATGCCATGTCATTCACTTATAAATATAAACCCTAAATCATTTTAAGAAATAATATATAAGAAAACTATTGATATTCAATATATATATATATATATATATATAATGGAAGCTCCATGTGAGTGAGCAATTAAAAATTAGGGATTATTTTAATGGTTGAAATTATATTTGGATTTACTGTCTACTCAAGAATCTAATTTGTTGATTAAGTATTCAAATGAGGTAATTACATTTAAGCATAACAAGAATAGGTCAACTGTGTTCTAATTATCAACATTTGATTTTTTTTTATCACTATATCCCAATCCTTTTAGGCTTGAACATATTATTATATAAGTTTTATTAAACATATTTATTGTTATTATTGTCTTAATTATCGATTATAATGTCAACTTAAACGTTAGTTCATTATTCAAAATATTAGGTTTTATTTAGTAGGTAATTCAAATTTTATTTTATGTTTTTAGATTCAATGAGTATGCGTTTAGTTGACAATTTGGACTATGTTCTTAAAAATTGTTTTTCAATTTCCGTGATTCAAAGATCACAAATTCTTAAACAATTTTTCTTTTTTAATGGTTTTAGATTATTAAGTTTTTGAATTCAAGGTTTTAGAATGTAATTATATTAAAGATTATAAAAACAATAACAAATATAGTATTTCATATTATAAACTCTTTTTTTTTTCTTGCAAATGAATTGTTTTTGTTAAATTAAAAGTTTAAATTGGGACATATAAAAAATAGCAAACTATTAAAATTATTTACAAAATACAGTAAAATTCATCAATCTCTATAACCCATGTAAATTTTTTTGTTATATTTTGTAAATAGTTTCATTTTTTTTTTCTATCCATAACAAATAACAATTTTTCAGTTAAAAGATGTAATATATAGTATATATATATTATATGATGTTATAAAATAATAATTATTAAAAAAATTAAACATATAATAATATTTTCAAACATATTTTCAAAAATTATTACAATTCAAATCTAATTTATGAACGTATTACTAAATACTATTTATTTTTAAAAAATTTCTTTTCAGATTCTCGATGGTGGCTAGTAACCTCTTATGTTTGTAAGAGGTCACTATTTATCAATTGGGTTTAATTATCGCAAAACTATGTATGTATGTATGGATGTATATAAAAAATCAAAGATAAGGTTGAAATTAGGATCATAATTGTTTGTTTAAATTATTTTATTTTGTAATTAATTGGTTGAAAATGAAAATATTTAATAGAAAATTAGACACACGTCATTCTCTCTGTAGTCAACTTGAGAGAATTAAATACTATAAGATGTCACATATTGTAGAATTGGATCATAATCTACCACTAGGTTGTCACTTTCTCTATGAATTATTAATGGGTTGGTTAATATATGTTTTCATTAAAATAATTTAATATTTTCCACCCTAAGCAATGGACTTTTTCCTTCAATAATTCTTCAAAAAAAAAATTAAAAATGTTTGTTTTTATTTTGAGTAATTTTCATTGGGTTTCAATTTCCAAAAGATAATTTAATTAACTAAAACACAATATGGTTCATTTAAAAATATTAAATTAATGATCATGACAGAAATTACAAAATACACTAATGGCCATGAAGTAAATTTTGTAATTTTTTTTGAAAATTTACTTAAGTCATTCAAATTTAAGGAAAAAAATAACTCCAAAAATTTTAAAACTATATATAATGTTGGTTATGAATTATGATTATTATGAACTTAAGAATTTAGACCATTTGTAACTATTTTTATTTTTTATTCTTAAAAAATTAGGGTTTGTTTTCTCACAATTTCTTAGTTAAATATTAATAGTTTGGATTTTTAGTCAAATTAAAATAATTATAATAAAACAAAAATATTTTTTTGCTTGAATTTTGTAAACAATTCTAAAATGTGGATAACAAAACACATAATACATATCAACGTGAGTTTAGCTCGGTGGTTATTGGCACGACCTCCTTCCTTAAAAGTGAAAGGTTCGATTCTTTCACTCTATAGTTGTTGAATTAAAAAAAACAATACATGTCTCTGGTAATGTTAAATATAGATCATTTATGATTTTTTTGTCTTAATTTTATTTTATTTTATTATAATTACAAAAATGTCACAATGGGCAAATATGATGATTTAAAATAGTTTAGTCATTGACAAAATTGCTATCTTGTTGGATCTTTTTATGCATGAGTCTAAATAGATAGGTTTAATTATATAATTGTATAAACTTTTTTTTTATATGGATTATCAAATGAGCTATTATTTACACAAATGTCTTACGCAATTTACCTTTTTAACCTTCCTTACTATTTAATTTTTTAAACAATATTTAATATTACACAAGTAAGTGTTTTTTAATTTTAATTTGTTGCTATTCATGACAATCCCTTTTTTTTTTTTACAAATAAATCATATAATATTTGATTAGTTGTGAATAAGATAACCTGTACAATGCATCGTCTTATATACTAATATGTGCGACGTATATTTACATTTTTAAAAAATTTGTAAACACATAAAAAAAATATCATATTATATGCAATGTAAATCTACATTTTTCAGTATATTTAAACATATACTTACATCAACGGAGAAATAGTCAATTTTTAGCTAACTATATAAAAGCACGAAAATTTCTAAAAATTATAGAATGGACAAAACATTTCATATATCATGCATTAAATGAATATTAACATAAATAAAAATAGTTTCAAAATTTTAAAAATTATATTAATGAAAAATGATTAAATATTTCAAAAAATTATTGATAAGAAAGAATGTAAATAATGATATTTAAAAAATAAAACTTTTATATAATTAATATTATATATGGAAATGATACATTTTCTAGTTTAAAAAATAGTGAGAATCTATCAAAAGATTAAAAAATATTTCAAAATGTTGCTGAGACATGAAATATTACTAAATTTTAGGATATTTGTAAGATATTAGTTGTATAATAAGCTAATTCGTGGTCTATTTTCGTAGTTAACCCAAAATCAAATGATTAGCCCAGCGAAGTTTTAGTGGGCCACAAATTTAAAGCCCATTGTACATCAACTACTCTTAATGGGCCTACCGGTAAAAGCCCAATCCAGATCGAGGACCGGCCCATCCAATTTGATATGAAGGAAATTACGGGCGTCTTAAATACGTTTGATCTTCCTCAGTTTCTTCAACCTAGGGTTTTGCAGACCACCGCCGAATCCCAAAACTCAACAGCCGGTCTCTGCTTAACATATTCTAATGGGTAAAATCTTACGAACTTTGCTTAACTGAACTTTTCCTTCATGAATTTCTCCGTTGTCGAGCAACATTCATTGGTTCGAGATCGATTTCGTCTTTGTTTTTCTCTTTTTGAATTTCTGTGGGTGATTTTCTTGATTTGATTGAGTGCAGCGAGAATTAAGGTTCACGAGCTTAGACAAAAGTCGAAGGGGGATCTTTTGGCCCAGCTTAAGGACCTTAAGGCGGAGCTTGCTCTCCTCCGTGTCGCTAAGGTCACCGGTGGTGCTCCTAACAAGCTCTCCAAAATGTACTTTATTCTATCACTCTATTGATTTTCTTCTTATTTTTTCTGTTTGTGTTTGTATTTTGATTGTTGTACTTTTGGGTTTTTGCTGTGATGTTTATTTGGTTTGTTTTGGTTGTTCTTCACTGCAGTAAGGTAGTGAGGTTGTCTATCGCTCAGGTGTTGACAGTGATTTCTCAGAAGCAGAAGGCTGCTCTTAGGGAAGCTTACAAGAAGAAGAAGCTTTTGCCTCTTGATTTGCGCCCCAAGAAGACCAGGGCCATTCGTAAAAAGCTCACCAAACACCAAGTAAGACTTTTCTACATTTGAAATTACATATTCTTATATCTTCCTTTCCAAGCCGTTGTATTTGTATCACTATGCTTAAATTTCTGCTAAATATATGATTCCTTGTCATTGTCTGGTTTCCCAATGCTGGATAATCTATGTTGAATGGATATGGATTCTGTTGTGTGGTATAAATTTATTGTTAACATTGAAGCTTCGAGTGTCTAACGTTTACAGTTTTATCACTTTCGCCATTTATTTTACTCTTATTTTCCTAAGATTGTTGTGCCACTGGATTTTAGAAATGAAAGGAGACTTCTTTTTATTAGAGAATGATGCTACTAGAATTGGAAGCTTTGTAGATAGCTTTCATGCCTTATTTAGAATGTGTATATTTGTAATCTCTCAGTTCTCTATGGTAATGAATATTAGGAGTCATCAGAATCGTGTCTTTGTTGTATTGAAATACTGGAAGTGTTGTTTTTCTTCTTTCTGAATCGGTATTCTTGTATTGTGTTTTTCAGGCATCTCTAAAGACGGAGCGACAGAAGAAGAAAGAGATGTACTACCCATTGAGGAAGTATGCCATTAAGGTGTAGGCTTAGAGAGAATTGATTGATGATCCTCCATGGTATCATGCATCTTCTACTCATTTTGGCTTTTGATTTATCTATAACTTTATTCAGACTTGAGTGCCTATTTTCAATCTTTGAACTTTGAAGTCTTCCTTTCTTTCCATGTAATACTTTAGTTTCCCAGGTTATAATGAAATGGTTTTGGTTAATGGCCTTAGGCAGCTCTATCCTTTTGCCAAGTTGAATGTGCTCTGATTTTAAACCATAGATAGCTCTATCTTTCCATGTAATACTTTAGTTTCCCAAGCTATAAATCTGTAGCAATTTGGTTTTTCTCTTCACCTTAGCTTAAATTTCGACTGAGTAAGATCGTGGGATGAAGTCAAAATAGCCGACGAACACAATCTTATTCCATTGGATTGGACAGACTATCATATTAATTGGAATGAACAAAACTCTATAGATGCTTCAATCGTCTAGTAATTGGATACTGTCGTTACAACGAGAAACATATGTGTGTTCTCTCATTACTACAGTCATGTTGGGTCATAGTTATTGATTACTCGCCAAATGTTAAAAAGGATGTGTTTCTCAAGAATTTAGTCTATTCAATAGCATTTTAATTGCTAAACCATATGGTAGTTTTGAATGTAGTTGTTAAATATTTGGAAGAAAAACAATTCATACTATTTAATTCATTTTGGTTTAAAGAAGTTAAGAAATGTTGGAATGTTTTGTTATGTTCATTATTCTCTACCGATTTGGATTAAATGAAGTTTTTTTAATAGACAAAGAGTGCAGCAAATTATGAGGAGAATGCACTAAAACTCTTTGGAGATTGAACCAATCAAGAAATGTATAAATCTTGAAAATTTGTAATTATTTGGTCAACTTTTCCACGAACACAACGGTGGCAAGTGATTTATTTTTTATTATATGTATTCAAAGGAAAAAAAACATTGGTAGACTTATTTTAATAGTTTTTTTTTAAAAAAAATACAATTCTTGAAATAGGCCTTTTATTTAACATGAGATATACTATTGCATTTTTTGTTTACTCTTTCCAATTTATAACCGTAAAAATCTACTCTTCAAATTAGAATTCGTTTTTGTTGGTGAGGTTATAACAATTATTTTTAGGGGTGTTCGATAAACTGAAAGGCTTCAAAAACAAGACCAATTTAACCTTAGTTGTTTAACCTTAGTTGAGGTGAATGCGAGATATCGGTCAGGTCAATCCATTGATCCAAACATGATCGAGAAAGAAACAAGGTATAGTTGCCAACATACTATATGTTATTTATGTGTTGTGTATAACATTCTACACATTCAAAAACAGTCTAACAAGTTTAGTAAAATCATTGATATTGTCTCTTTCACTAGAAAACGATTAAGATGATATATCAATTCAAACATAACTCAATTGATAAGATACTAATTATAGAACCTTAAAGGTCAAAGCTTTGATCCCTACCTCTTTCAACTAAGGGGGAAAACGATACCAATGAAGTTGGTGATGTGTTTAACTTAACCAAAATCGTTTGGTACGTAAGACCTCAAGTACCTAAAATGTGTACTATAATTGTCAACGCTTCAATTAAATTTTGCGAATATGTTAAACATAGGATAACATTGCTAACCTCATTTTAAACGTTGGAGATTCAAAGCTCTCACTCCTTTATCTAACTAAAAAAACCTTTAATATGAATGGAATTAAGTTGATATAGGGACATAGCTCTTTCATGGTTGACATCTCAACTAACATCATTAATCACAAACATCTCAAGCAAAATAAACAATAATCAAGATGGTGGGTCATAATATAATCTTTAGATAATTAAGATATTACTTTAGACACAACAAAGCTAAAAAAGGAAAATATTATTCCACAGAGGAAAGCATGGATAATAAATTAGGTTTGGGACCATGACTTTAACCTTTTAGCATCACTTATTTCTCAATTTTTGGTGGCTCTAGTAAGTACATGTGTATTTTCTTTCGTGGTACAACAACACTTCATTTTCCTCATTTACGCAATTTTAAAAGAATTATCTTAAGTTAATAAGCCGTGTTTGATACGGATTTAACTATCCTTATTTTGAAATTTATTGGGTGAGTCAACTCTTTAATCGCAAATATCAAAATAGCTTATCAAAATGATCACATCAATATGTTACTTAATGATGTTTAATAGAAAAGGGTTGAATTGAAAGATTATTGATACTTTAGGGGTATTTTTCTTGTCAAATTAGTAAATATTAAAATGAGTCCTATCTTAATATAAGAACTAAAATGAAACCTTTAGAACTTAGAGAGATTAAATAGTTATTCACTTTTCCTATTATGTAAACTTTTTTTTCCAAATTAAAGGCCTTTTTGATAATTTTGTCCAAATTAAATATATATATATATATATATATATATATTTGAAAAGGGAAATATTTGAGTTAAATATATTAAAATCACATAAATTATGATAGAAATATTGAATTTAAGTGGGAAAATATTAAAGAACAAAATTAGTAACTAATGACAAAAATGATTAGTTTAATAGATATTTGAAGGCTAAAATGGCAATTACAAAAACAGAAATTTGGAAAGTTTAATTAGAGAAAAAAGAAATTTGATTGACCAATAATAATGGGAGAGAAATAATTTTTATTTTATTTTTATTTATTTTTCATTTTTTAAAGAGAGATTTTAGGTGGTATCCTTAATGAGGATTTATTGTTTTGCATCAGAAAGAAAAGCAAAGAAGGTCCAAATGTAAATGCATAGTGATGAAAAGTTGGTGGAAGTGTTAAAGAATAAGCTCCAACACTGTCTCCTCAATCCAACATTTTGTATTTATCATTTGAGAGTGACTCTACATTCCATTATTTATTTATTTATTTTTATTTATTTCCTCTTAATTTTGCTTCTCCACCTTCAAATATTTCCAAAATATCATGCCTTAAACATATTATTTAAGTTCAATTACTTACCGATTAGATTTCCAAACTAACTTTTAATTTTGTGTTCAATAGATTTCAAAGATCGAATTGACCAACTAAGATTCAATGATCAACATAAGAATTATGAGTGTAAATACAACTTTTTGAAATTAAAAACTTATTATAAATGTTGAATGATCTATATTAGACAATTGGGTTTTTAAGTTAGGATAAAACTATAATTGATTAAAGCAAGCTTATGAATTAAAGGCTTGATAAGACCACACAGAAATCTTTGGCCTTTGTCCATAAATAACTTCTTAAGGTACAGAGTAGTTGTGTAAAACAACAGTGAAGCTGTTAATTGCTTTTTCATGTATAACGGCGTTTCTATGGATATTTGAACCATCGACCTGCACGTGTTACATTTTCCTTTTCTTTCGACTTATCTGAAAAAAAAGTGTTTTACTATGTGAGGTTCTCCCCCACAACCACAAGTTATATACTCAACAGTGCTTTGGGGCACAAAATAATTTGAAGACGTTATGGCATATAATAATACAGAATTCATCAAACTACAAAATTTAATGCACTCTCACAGTGCATCTCCAGAGCAAGAGAAAACTATAGCATCATAATTCAAGACCACAATAATAATAACAAAAGGTAACTAAAGTTTTGATTCTTTTTACAAATATACCAATCAAACAATTACTGAATCATTGATAATCACATTATTGAATCATAAGGTTTAAATCGACCTAAATCGAAATCGAGTAGAATTTAAATATGTTATATTTGTGATTTCTCAAAATGAGATCTTAAACATGATGGAAGAACTAGGTAATCACTAAAGAAAACAAAGAAGCAACAAAAAACAACCAATCTTTTACAAGCAAAGCAAGCAGTAAAGTTACACTACCTCCCTCCCAAACCTGAACCAGAGAAACAGGAAAAAAGAAAACATACCTTTTTTCAAAGAATTTGTCGCTGTAGAGTTTGTTTTACGTCGTCAAACTTAACGAAAGATAGACGCTCATCGTTGAGCCAACCGAACTTCTCTGCAAGCGGATGCTTGGTGTTTTTTGTAGGATAGCTAAGGATACAGTCTTTCCAGACATTGTCATCTTTTAAGTTGCTCATTACCTCCCAAACACAGCTGTTGCATTCATAGCCTGCTCCAAAGCTTATCATCAGAACCTTGTCACCCTTTTTAAGCCTTTTTTTGGCTTCCATGTAGCCCAAAACATACCAAAGGCCACCTGTGGATGTGTTTCCAAATCTATGGAGTGCCATTCTTGCAGGCTCTAGGTCATAATCACTCAGGCCTAAGCTCTTACCGAGTCCATCGATGACTGCCCTTTCAGTTGGTGGTATTCCAAAGTGGTCGACTCCGGTCTTGAGATTCAAACGTACTTTCTTTGCTTCTATGTTTCTGTCGATGAGTTTGTAAAGTGGATGAGTTAGGATGGCATAGCGAATTAGTTCCCTTAATGGTAAAATTCTAGGCAGTAGACTTTGAAGGTTGAAGGTGAGAGCTTGAGTTGCAACAGCTTTTATGTGTTTGGTAAGACGAAAGCCTCGGTGACCATGGTCGTCTTCAACTTGAATGGAACATCCATACGCTTCATTGCTTGATCCCAGATGCGTTCGAAGAATGCATTTAAGTTTCAGCAAAGCAGAATGCTTCAAAGCCGCATTGTTCGTCAAGAGCATCGAACAACCTCCCGACCGGTACAAACAGTTCGTGAGCATCATAGGCTGTTCCTTTCCACTATACCAATTTGGCCCTATAGATTCTGTACTAACAACAACAGCATAAGCATTCCTGTTTGTCTTGAACAAGTGTTTCACAAGATCAATAGCAACAATACTTGCACTGCAACCCATCCCAGAGAGGTTGAAGGCCTTGATGTCTTCCTTCATCTTGTAACGGTTAATTATTCGTGCAGTCAACGAGGGTGCTGGTGAGAACAAAGACACATTCACAACAAGTATATCTATGTCAGATGGCGAAACACTCGTCTTAGCGAAGAGCTTGTCAAGTATACTTGAAAAGACATCATCCATCTCCAAAATAGCTTCTGATAGAGAAGGGTTTTCTTCTCTGCCTGCAATTACGTTTCTTGGACCATATGTTTCTCCACCTAATCCCGAATTGACGATGCTTTTGAGTAGGTATCTGTATTCTTCAAGCCCCAGGTCCTTGTTCCTCAAGATAATATTTACACAGGATTCTATGCCCAGCTTCCTGTCTTCAGTAGCTTTATAGCACTCATACCCTAACAAGTAGCAGCACTGCCCTCTCCTTTGCAGAATCAACTTCCAAATGTAGAAGAAAACATAGAAAAGAGACAGCAAACATATTGGTATGAAAATCTCCATGGACAGAGTGAGAGTGAGGAGATCAAGGTTCAGTTGGCTCTTCTCATTCTATTGAGTGTACATATATAATATATTCAAGTTCTGTACCAACTAAGACAGCCATGTAATTTACTTTGCTCACAAAGAGATGAGAATTCCAGCCTGTAAATAGTTTGGTTGATAAAAAGTGCCATTAAATTTTGATGGGCCAATAAAAGACTCTAGAGCCAAAGGTAACCAACCCACCCACCTCATATGGTTAAAACATGGTACATGCTCCCAATATTACAAGAAAACTTACTAAATAGCCTAGAATATGATCCCCTTAGAAAACTAACTATTGGTTTTCAGAAGTTTAAAACACACAAGTAATAAATTTCAGTTTAATTATTAGGAGGATTTTTGAGAATTGTCGTTTCATAAGGAAACATTACCTGAAATTATCTCTTTGTTCTGTTTTTGGTTAGTTGGGGTAGTTGGTAACAAAATAGCCAATGTCCCCTTGAGATGAAAAGTTAGTCGAGAATGCTACATAATAATAACTAACCGTGGGATGTAGATTCAAAAATTCATATGTCTCTAATTGAACATATATAGAGAATTAAGATATTTCGCTCCCTTACATTTAAGGGTGAAAAACGGTCAATCACATTGTGACAGTCCCATTTTTCTAAATACCTCTTGAAGATTAATACATTAACTGAGGAGAAACAAACCATTCTCAACAAGGATTAGAGAGAGAGAGAGTAGGGAATAAGTATGTTGAATTTTACAAAGAAACTCATCAATAACATGGACAATGGCTGTGGTATATTCAATATGGTAACTGGTAGCAATCATGAAACAAAGGGAAACCATTAATTGCAATCTCCGTGAATGAGAATAAATCACATATTGCTAATGAGATATCACATCAGAATTATCAAAATCACAAGACAAACAAATAAACACAGAGGAATGAGGTATTTTCAACTCAAATATGCAATTAATAACATGGGTATATAGTCAAACATGCATGTTTCAGATTGTTCAAGTAAATGAAAACCCCATTACAATTCCATTGAAGAATCGATTAAAACTTTTAACTCGTTACTAACCTAACCAATGATGTTTAATTCGAATTCGATTGTTCTCCCGCAGCGTTGATAAGGAGAACAGACCTTCCTCTTCCATTGCCACATGAAGGGGCGAGCGAGAATTAGGGCTGTAGGGATTTGACGCGTCATGGTGAGATGACGGCACGTAGGACTTAGGGCTTTTGCAGAAAGGAGAAGAATCTGGGAGCGATGGTGGGTCCCTTGGTAGTTGGGAAGAAAGAATGATGAAAATATGCTAAGATCGATGGAAAATTACAGATGAAAATGGAGGTTCTCCCATGGCGACGGGTGTATTTCTGACTTTTGGACTTTTGTGTTGTGGCAGACGGCCGGCCACCGGCTTGAAATTGGATGGCGCGTCGGTCATGCTCGTCGCTGTTCGACGCAGGCGGCTCCGGTGAGGTTCTGTGAAGGTGGCGAAGAAGTACTGGTTTTTCTTTTCTTTTCTTTTTAATTTTAGGTTATTTAAAAATATTTATAAAATATATCGGTCCAGGATAAAGTAAGATAGGGTACAATTTATATTTATGAAAGACATGGTAATTTATCTGATCTGTCACACATATATATATATATATATTGTAATATTTTATTATATTTATGAAGTCTTTTAAAATATTTTACATATCTTTGTGTCAAATCATCTTGAATTTATCAAAAGAAATTGTGTATATGCTTGAGATCTGGCTCTCACTACTCTTAAACGTGTTCTTGTTCTTTTGAATATTTTTAAGAATAATATTATTTTAATAAATAATGAAAAAGTAATGGAGAAGCAAAAGATTTGACCAAAATAAGTGATGAAATCTTGGACCTGGTACCCAAGACATAAGATGGGACATTCCCCATTTTGATGGCATAAAACTACTAGCCCAATGACTTAATTAAAACTTATTTGATAACAACATTTATGAACTTAGATGAAAATTGTGGACTAGATCCATGATTTCACGCTTTTTTTTGTTAATATTTTATATTTTGTCCTATTTTTGTCATTTATTTATATTTTCACGTTATTTTTAGAATAAATTTGCTGATGACCTTGTTGTTTCTAAAATTAACTTTGCTTCTTTTATTAAAATGAAGTAAACAACAAGAGTAGGAAGATAAGAATGAGAATCAAAAGCAAGGATGTGTACAACAACGAGAGCAAGCAACAAGAGCATTAAGAGTGAGAAACAACGATAGTCAAAAGTGGGAATTAAAAGTGAGGAGGTGTAATTGGAGAGTAAGGAGCAAGATTCCAACCCACGTGCACACAAAGATTGTTTCGATAATTTTCGTTGATAATTATACAAGTAAAACATTTTTAAAAGATAAATTTTAGAAATGAGACAAATTCAGCTCTATTTTTTTTCTTTAAAAAACCTATACGAAAGACAATTTTTAATTAAAAACAAAAATGGAGACCGAGAGATTGAATTTTTTTTTGCATGTAATAAATATTTTACTAACTATTTAGACTCAAATTAGTAATTATGTATTGATTCAGTAACATCAGACGAGTTATGAACAAAAATTGTCTAATAGAGTTGGTATTGGTGTGGCTAACAATTTCATGTCCCTAGATATATTACTTTTTATATATGAAATCAACTTTGAGGAAAAAGTTCAAGAATAATGTTGTTTTCCAAATCATTCACGAAAATAGGACATATTCAAAAGAATAAACAAAAATATGGTGGTTTTAGTTTTCCTTAATCCAGGCACAACCTATGTGGTCAGCCATGTCAACGTACGCGTATGTTTGATTAAATGTTAAGATCAATGTTCTGCATCCACGATTTTAATATATATATATTTTTTAGTATTTTTAATTTTTCTTTAATAATTTTAAATTATTTATTTAATAATGAAATTATATATATATATTAGTCCATAGTTTCAAAATGAAATCAAATTATTTAAATAACATTATTTCTAGAAAATGGAAACTGAAATCTTCCAACTAAAGAGATTAATTAAAAGAATTAAAATTGAAATCTAAACTTTAACAAGGAAATAATCAAAATAGGATTTGAAATGGTGAAGTCCATTTTTATAAAGAAATATATTTTTAGGAATGAAAATTGAGGATTGGGATATTAAATGATTATAATAAGTAATATATATATATATATATATATATATATATATATATAAAAGAAGCAAAAGAAAAAAGAAGTTTGCCAAAATGAGGGAGATACAAGCATGTCAGCAGGTGAGCGTAAAGGTGGTGATGTGACACAAAGTTATAGACTTTGTACATAATTTAGCTTTTAAATTATATACCAGGTACACGATTTCACTTTCGTACTTTTATCAATAAATATTAAAATAACATTGTTTTTTTAAAAAATCCAACTTTCATTCATTAGAAACCATCCAGCGTATTATAAAAATGAACATTAAAATCAATAACATACCTGGTGGTGAGACATATTATGATTCTCACCCTATTACATCAAAAAGGGAGTAAACCCAAAATATGCATTCCAATAATCCACTCTCTAATCTTTTCTAAAATAACCCAAATTGAGAACAAATCAAATAATTCTCGAACAGCCACATCCAATCAAGTTGTCTTTCTAGATTGGTTTGGCCCAAAATTATGTAACATTTGAGGCCCAATCATAGTCCAACAAATGAAAGAGGAAAAAAATCGTACTTTTTTTTTTCAACATATTCTAATTCCCAACATTATTTTATGTATTTATTTATTTGAACAAAATATTTCTCATTATTATTAATCTCACATGTTCAATATAGTATTTTGTCAAATTTGACCAAAAAATCAAATTGGAACTCTTAAAATCACCAAATTGGAACTCCCTCTTCACACCTTAGAGACCATATTTACAAACAACTAAAACCATAGGCGCAAAATTTGCAAACCAAACGTCATTTTTTACTTTATATATATATATATAATATTTAAGAAAAAAACAAATAAACATATCCAGCTCAGAAAAATCTAAATTTTATACAACTTGACACGTGGACATCTCCATGCCACCTCATCACTTTAGTGAAGAAGAAGAAGATGAAGAACTCCCCGAAGAAGAAACACCATGGAACAAATCCGACAAATAATTCCCCAAATCATCCGGCGAAAATCTCACACCCACATTCACATTCATTTTCTCAATACACCCCTCGTAAAACTCTCGGTAAATCGGCACTATTTTTCTCGCTATCGACACCTTCAATTCATCTCTCAAATTCCCATCCTCCACTCTCCACGACGTTTGTTTCCGATAAGCCTCTTCAAACGCTGCATTAAACTTCTTCAACCCTTCCGCCGCCGTCTCCGGCGACCCCACTTCCTCCGACCCTCTCTCCGGCAACGACTTCATCACTCTGTTCCACGCCGTCGCTTCGTAGTTCGCTGCATACACCTTCACTTTGGTTCTGTGATTCGCCACCCACTCGCCGCCGATTAACATCTTCAGATTCGTCGTCGCCACCGTTTTCACGATGAAATTCAAGTTGTTTGCTAGGAATAAGTATGATAATGATACGTCTCTGTATATCTCTGCTTTTGTGTCTAGTTTACAGAGGAGGACTAGAATTAGCCATCCCAGTTGAGCAGCCACCGGCGATGAGAGTGCGTCGTCGGCGGCGATGGTTTCCATGTATGATGACGGAGTTGGGGAGTTTTCGACGGTGAGGATGTCGGAGAGGGTTGCGGCGTAATCGCCGAGAGAGGAGATGTAACTCATTGCTGATCTAGTTAATGGGTGGATTCCGCCGCCGAGAGTTGAGTTTTTTGAGGAATCTTTTTGAATTGTTGATTCGAATTCGGAAAGGATGTCACGGATTGAATCAGCGAGTTTCGTCATGGACGTTTGTGCTTGGGTTGTAATGACGGACGTTGAGACAGAGTCGAATATGAGTTCAATTTCCGGTAATACGTCGGAATTCGCGTCGTAAAGCTCCATTAATATGAAGATTTTGTCGGATTCTTTCTTCCCTTTTGCGACTAATTCCGGGAATTTGAATAAAGTGATTGCACCTTCTTTTGTGATCTCATAAAAACAGGACTCTCTGATTCTTTCCGATCTCGAGAAAACATGGTCGCAGAGAAATCTCTCGCCACGAAACAGAGTATTCACGGCGATTTTAACCGAATTCATCCAGTTCTTGATTATGTTCTCGAGCGAATCCCAATTCCATTTCAAAATTCTCGAAAGTTTGAATTTCTCTGTTCCAAGACGGTACAGAGTTTCATCAACAATCGACTTTCGGATTACTTTATAAATTTTAACACACTCTTTCCCATACCCAGAATCAATCATACAGTCCGCAATCGATTTCAAATCCGCGGAAACTCTATCGAATTCAGTTATAGAATCCCCACCGGTTTCCCCGTCGGCCGTTGACCGGTCAGAGGATCTGCTGGAGATGGATTCAGGATCGAGATTCTGGCGATTCTCACTCAAAATCTGGTAAAATTCCTTTTCCAATCGTCTCATAGCGGCCTGCATCAACTTCTGAGCAATAACAAGAACGGACGAGGTGGAGTTTGCCGAAATAAAAAAGTCCATTGCTCGTCGGAGGCTGTTGACAGAGTTGAGAAACTCCTCAGATTCAGCTCTGCCATGACGGAAGAGGAAGGTGATTCTATTGAACTCAGAAGCATCGGGGTCCCATTTCGTGATGATGGGTTCGGAGTTTAGGATGGCCTCTTCCATGGCGGCGGACTCAGACGCGTCATAGGTCGGCGGCGGGAGTCTCCGGCGAGGGGAGTTGGTGAAAGAAGAAGAGGAGTGGAGGGATTTTGAAGAAGAAACGTGGGAGAATCCAAAGAATTCTTTGATGTGCATTAATTTGGTGGTGTTGTTACTCTTTGGGGACTCCGAGAGTATCATTGGAACTGAAATTAGGAGAGAGAGAACGAGAGAGAAAGCTTCGAGAGATGGCTATGGCTGTTAGGGCATGTGAAGTGTGAAGGGATTTATAGAGAAAGCAGGAAGAGGGAGAGGTGATTTCAAACAGCATTCGTAGACTAAAGAATCATTTGACTGACTCAACATTGTGTTATGTTTATACTTATTTTAATTTAGGGACATTATATATATACATAAAGAATGGATTTGGTACTTTGATGTATCCATTTAGTAGTTCTCATCTCTCCATCATACAAAATTAAAATTAAAAATTATATTTTAAAAAATAATTGTTTTTGTGTAATAGAGGAATGAAGAACATATAGATAAGTGTATCCTAATAATTATTCATAGCAATTTTTTATGAATTTATGTAGATTCAAATATTGTCTCCCTTTCTCCTTCTTACCTTTTTCTTTACTTATTTAGAAAGAATTAATCATGAATTATCAACAAGAGTTTAACTCAACTGACATTAGTGTACGTTGAGAACTAAGTGGTTCTTAGTCCAAATCTTTCACCTCATTTTGTACTAGAAAATAATCATGAATGCCATGATATTTTTTTATTATTTGAATCTTTTATCTTAGTGATTCTTAGTTGATTTTAAATGCAATCAAGTTAGAGTATAATCATAGATTAATTATTAACTGACACGACTGAAAATATGGAGTTAAAAATAAAACATAAGAATTAGATCGAAATTTTAATTGATACTATCTCCAAAATTTAAGAGTATAAACTGTTTTTTTTTTAATATATGTAAATTACTATAATTTCAAACTTCTAACTAAAAAAAATGAAAAAAAATAGTGTGTTTAACTAGTGTGTCTGCCTTAGGTTAACATGATCTCAATTGACTTCCAATAAGTTTTGTTAATCAAGGTATTTACTATTCTATTAAACATTGAAATTGTGAATTTGACTTTAATAACACATATTATATTGTAAGATGTGATACCCATGTTTTTAATTTGATGAGTTGGACATAAGTTACCCACAAAATTGAAAATATGTTCATTTAACAGGACATTGATTAAGACACAATCGATGGATACCTCGTATGATGAGACGTAAAATGGTAGACTAACAATGTGTAAAGACTTGGGAGACAAGCAACTTATCAAATAAAATGGACTACAATTTCTCAAATACACATCAACGATAGATGTTAGATCAATGTTTATTATTGATATAATTTAAAATTTTATAAATATTTTGGTTCATTGTACTATATTTGAAAACGTCGCTTAGATTAAATTTAATATTTGTATAAGAAAGATACTAAAATTTGACGAATAAAAATACATGAATTAAAATCATCAACATGATACCACCAGACATAGCTTAGAACTGAAAAAGTATTTTAATATAATATAAACTCAGTTTTATCTATAATTTTCTTTTTTAAAATAATAAATAAAATTTTAGGCTTTTTCTCTAAACCAATTTGAAATAATAATGGTGTTTACCATCTAAAAAATAAATAAAAAAAGAAAAATTGCTCAATAATTTTTAAATTTTTATTTAATATATTGAGAGGGTTGATTCTAAAGCACTGAATTGTAAAACAAGTCACCATTTGAAATAAGCAAATTAATTTAAATATATAAAAATAAAAATTGGAAAATTAACTATTATTTAAAATAAATTTCCAAAGACTATTTCTTAATCTGCTGGAGTTTCATGATATTGTTTCTTATCTTTTGTCGAATTTGACTAATTATCTATTGGCTTCACGACTTTCTCATAAGGAAAAAAAAAACATATACTAAATTATTATTATAATATATAATATAATTAACGGCGACACTTAGAATAATATCCATAAATTTATTAGTAACGTTGTTCTTGTGCTTCTCCATATGTTGAATCTTTCAAAGTTTGGATAATAGGCTTAGGGTTATGTAGCACACTATTTTTTGTGGACTATATAATAAAATTTTACGTATTTTTTAATATATACTTTTTTCTATATATATGTAGATGATTCGACAACTGAGGATTTGTTAATATCTCAACGCGTGTTGTCCTCCGTCCGTGGAATAAAATAATAATATTATTTATTATTAAAATTATTTTTTCAAAAGGCGTCGAACGCATCGAAGTGAGGCGCTGAGACATAATGCAACACGTTAAGGTATCATGATACGTTGAGACATCGTTGATGCGTTGAGGCTTTATGAAACTCGATGCTATATATAGCCCTCCTTCTCTTCTCATTTTGAAAATCTGAAATCTCATGCTACAAAATTCTTTGAAAAACTTTCTCTCATTTTTGTTTCAAGCAAGCTCATTCTAGAGTGTGTGTTTTTCGATCGGTTTCGGTGCATCTCTGATCAAATTTATGACTGTTTTATCCTGGAGACGACGTGACAATAAAAAATTGTTTGCACTTCGAGCAAAGTCGCGAAAAGTCTTAAAGAGAGCGTGATCTGCGACTCAACCATTTTATCTAACAAGTTTTTGTTTTGCAGTTAGGCGTTCAATCCACCATCTAGGCGTCCATTTTTCAGGCGTCCACCAACCAAGCATCCAACATTCAGACGTCATCTCATTGTTGCTTTCAGTGTTTGTGTCATCGCTACTTGAAGTTCTTGCCCAACAGTTTCTAGGTCAATTCTTTTACAAATACATAATTATAGTTTCATTTGAGGTAGCTTGAATCGACTTTCGAACTCCTTAATTAGCTTCCATATTCTTTTACTCTCCAACTTAAGCATCCAAGTACAAAAGTTAGATATGTTTGTTATGTCCAAATTTTGGCATAACAGTGATATCTTGTTACTTATCCTTTTACGTTTCATAAATTGTTTTTCTTATAATAAAGTATAAATATCAACATGTTCGATAAAAATTTAATAACATAATGATTTGACTTTTAACCTATGTGACTTTTGTAATAGTAATTGTCATTACTAAGCCATGTTACATCATTAATGATGAACCTAAATGGACACAGATTGGAGTTAAACTATAATTACAAGTTTCGCTTTTTATTATTGTTTTTTATTACTTACCTCACAATGCTATTAAATCATAGTTGAATACTTTGTAGCTTTATCAAAAGTTGATTGATATAATCTTAGTTCAATCCTAAGTTTTAGTTCATAAACTTTCGTTTACTAGATTTTTGAACTTTTAAATATACATATAGTGTATTTTTTAACCGTCAAACATGTCTCTAAATTTTTCATATAATCATCTAATAGTTTCGTGAACATTTGATTTTGTGTGATCAATAGGTTGTTGAATATGTAGGGAACGTTTAGGGCAAAGAATTGGTTATTAAGTATAGTCTTAATTGTTATAGTTGGATTATAATATATAGTTTGTGTTTGGAGTGTAGGTTTTTTAGATTTGGTTATAATAGTACGTGTTTGAAATGTAAACTATTTTAGTTTGAGAAAGAAATAGTAAACACTGTAGCAAAGAATAAAAAATGATGAATGTAAAATAGTAAAATTTGTAGCAAATAGTAAATACTTTAATAAATTGAGAGTTTTGAAATAATGTCAACGCTAATTGAAGAGTACAAAATAATATATGTGTAGTAGTGAATTGTGATTATTATTATCGTGGATAATATTTGCCCTAAACATCTCCTTTATTTTTAACACGTATCGGAATATGTGAAAGTTTATCCATGTTTGTTATATGTATTTATATATACACACTAAATTATTATTTTTTTTTTTAAAAAAAAAAAAAGCTCTATGTCACTTCTTCATCATTAATCCTTGACTTGACCATCAAATGGACTAAGAAAAAATACCTATATATAATGGAGGGAAGGTACCCACATCACTAAATATTTGACCAAATGGATCCATTTTAAAAGTTTGATCATAAGAATTAGAGAGGTTGTTGCTTTTTTTTCTTTTTTCTTTTTGTTGGATATTTATGCATAAATATAGTGAAAGGAAGTGAAAGTATGTGAATATTGGAACACGAAAGTACATTTAATAGTGTAAATTAAATTAAATTTAAACTTATAATTTAAAAAATCCAATTAAGATAATGTTTTGTGAACAAATTTTGACATGTATGAAAGTTAAATTTGGACGAGTTATGTTTGATTTTAGCCAAATAATAACCCAATAGAGTTAAATTTGACATATGTTTCAATTTTTATATTTATTTAAATTTATTTTGTATTTTGGAGAGTTATCAAGTTGCTAGCCTAGTAACTGCGTTATCATCTGTAGCATCTCATTCCAAAATTGAAGAGTTCTTACCTTTTTTTTCTTTTATTCATTATTGAGTCGAGTTAAGAGCAAGTATCTAAGAATTCTGTCAGATCCGAGTAGTTCGATGCTACAGTTTTACCGAAGTTAGTCATTACATTCTGTTAAGATGATCGATCGTTGTAGTCTATTGCAAGCTCGTACAAAGCAAATAATTATCTTCAAGATTACATCTATCATAAGCGTGCCTCGACACAATTAGAGTATAAAGAGTTTTAGAAGTTTTTTCAAGTCTTGATTACTTTCATATCCAAATTTTGCTACATCATCCTGCTTCTAAATATTATACGCTAGGTATATTTGTTTCCTATTGAAATATAATCAGTTTACTATAATCAGTTTACTATATTTCGTTTAAATTTTCTACGTATAAAAATAAGTTTAAATTGAACCATGAAAAAGGAGATAATGTAGATAGTACTTTTTTCTTCATTAATAATTTCTTTCAAAAAAAAAAAAGAAGAAAAAAAGCAAGTCTTCCACTACCTACTCAAAATGGCCCCAACTATAATAATGAAATAATTGATTTTTTTTAAATCAATTGATCCCTAAGACCCTAAAGTACTTTCTTTGAAAACCATCATGTAATGGACAGCCACACAATTAAAATATTGTTTTTATCATGATTCCCAAAATAGAAAACCATTGGGAAAAAAAATACCAATTTAGGCATAGATGGAAGAAAATTGGAAAAGTCAATAAATGTTTTGTAAAAAAAAAAGTCAATAATTGGAATATGATCAAGATTTTGTAAGTTTTGAAAATGTAGTGTTTACTGCTATTTTACCTTTGTTTTTTAAAATAAAAATCTATAAACGTTACTTCTTTTCTAACATTTTTACTTTGTTATTTACCTTTTATTGTTGATTTAAGAAACTAAGTTAAACTTTAAAAACTAGCAAAACAAGTAGGTTTTAAAAATTTGTTTTTGTTAGAATTTGACTAATAATTCAACCATTATATTTAAAAGATGCAAACTATTGAATAAAATAGATAGAAAATATGTTTAATTTTTTTTTTTAAAAAAAAAAACTGAATGGTTTGAAAACTAAAATTAAAGATTAAAGTCTCGTTTGAAAACCATTTTTTGTTAGTTTAAAAATTAACTCTATTTTTTCATTTTCTTATTTTTCTATACAAATTTTAAGTAGAAGAGTTACATTCTCAACTTTTTTTTTTAATTTTAATTTTTACTTAGTTTTTAAAAATATAGATAAAATTAATGAAAAAAATATTTAGAGGTAGATTAAGTTTTTTATAAACTTAATTTTTAAAAGTAAAATAATTATAAATAGCTAAATAATTTTAAAAACAAATTTAAAAATACTTCACATTTTACCTTTCTAAGTTGGTTGGTAGAGGAAAAATGAAAAGAAGAAAAAAAAGAGAAGAAAAATCGAAGGACCGGACCGGTCTTCCTTTAACATTCAAACGAATGGTCGCATGACGTCACTTCATTGATGCACGATGATTAAAATATTTTTACTTTTATTTTTCATGGAAATTTGTTTTATTTTCTTTATTCTTTTATTTGATTTTTCCAATTGTTCTCTTACACTATAATCAAACTTTTAAGAAATTACAATGAAAATGAGGGTGCCATCTTATTAAAAATAAATAAAATTAAAAATAATTTTTCTAATTTAAAATGTAATATAATTATTTAAAATAATAAAAATACTGCATGGACCTAAAAAAAATACATTTTGAAATTTATAGACCAAATACGTCTATTTGTAAGAATGTATGGACTTACAAACTAAATATTTTGAAAATTCAAAAATCAAAGTAACATTACCCTTTTAACCCTCGTGAATTATGTTGAAGTTCGAATTAGTAGGTGTACATATTTGATAACAACTTGTAAGGATGGATGATGACAATGACTTGTGAAATTTGACTGCTTTTATGATTGAAAATTATTTAAAATATACGAATGACTTTTTAATTAAGCTTGAATTGGTAAAATGAAATTGTACTTTTCTGATTTGTGAATAATGTATTATAAATAAAGCAGTTGGTGGTTCAAATCTCACTATACCATTATTTAAAATTTAGGAATGCTAGCAAAAATCGAAAAAACTGCTTAAACTGACTGAAATCGACATCAGTTCGGGTTGAAGATAGTTCAGGTTCATGGTTTCGATTTTTAAATATAGAAAACCTCATATTAAATTAGTTCAGTTATTTTAAGGTTGAGCTGGAGAAAAATCGATCGAACGATTATAGGATTAAAAATATAACCAATGCAACTAAAAAAAATATCATATATATATATATACAGAGAGAGATATATAGAGAGAGAGAGAGAGAGAAAAAAACAAAGTATGATAACAAATAAGTAGTTAAAGATGTGAAGTCATTGATTTTTGATTAATTGCATTTAATTTGAGTTTATAAAGTCAACTCGGTCAAGGAGTAAAAGATTACTGCTGATACCCTTTCCCACTAATTTGTAAAGGAGAGCTAGTCTCCAACTTTCATTTCTAATTATCTTATTAGTCAACTAGAGGCTACTAAAAAAAAAAAAATAATAATAATAATATTAACATTAATATTAATATTAATATATTATTAAATCAAAAAAACAAAAAACTAATTAATCTCTACTTCCATTCATTATATATATCAAAAAATAAATATTTTAAGAATTCAACATATCATTAAATGACATGTCATATACTATGTTATTACTAAAAATTTCCTCCCATTCTCTCTTGGTATCTTCTATAGTATTATTCTTCATGGATACTTATTACAAAGTGATGGAAATTTAAAAGAATATAGCTATTAATTATTATGTTTGGAAACTATATATAATAAATTTACTAAAAAACAAATTTTTTTAATAACATTTACAAGTCATAGTTTAATGAGAATAGAAGATGAGTGCGATTTCAAAATTGGAAACTATTTGTTTTCCTTAATAAAATAAATAAACAAAATTAAGTTGGTTGCTGACTCAATCGTAAGAGTTGAAAGAAAATAAGAAGGAAATAATATATATATATATATATATATATATATATATATATATATATATATATGACATAGTCATGCTATGATATACATGCCTCACGGAAATAATCTTCATTCGGTCCATATTATATAAATAAATAAAGTCAAATATCTTTTGAGAATACAAGTAAGATTATTATTATTATTATTATTTAAAAAAAATAATACGAATAAGCTTGATATATACAACTGCACAAGGGATAAATTAAAATGGACATTGTCTTAAAATGATTAAAAATGACCATTTGTTATAAAATAACATACCATACGTCTATGAAATAAGGTTTTATTGGTGAAGGAATAAGATTATGATCTATGTTTGAATTGTCCATGAAGAAAGCTAGCATTTTGATGCTCCCTGTATATATTTAATATAGTATAATCTTACTAAAATGATACGATGTCGTTATGTTTTTTAAAAATATTTGAATGTTGGTTAAGTTACTCCTATCTTTTTGTTCGATTATCCAATTAATATTTTGTCACGTGACACATAATTTAACTCAATGAATTTACGTTGTTTCTCTTTGAGACAATTTGTTTTCTTTACGAAACTTAAAGTGTTATGATAAACAATTGTTTAGAGTGATATGATCTAATTTTAATTATATATATTTGAAGTTTGTAAGTCGAGATTGACCAAACCTTTTCTCTTAGAAAATCAATAAAAATATCTTTTAATTAGAAGGGAACATTCACAATAATTTCTATGAAAATTGCAATTTAAAAGATCAAAAAGCCTGAATACAACATTTTCTTATCACTCTTCTTCTCATCTTGTATACAATAATAATAATAGTTCAAAAAATTAATTTAAAACAAAATTTGACTTTATCAATTTAAATTTATTACAAATTAAAATAATTAATTATTAGTGAGGAAATCAAAAGATAAGAATCCACACCACACACCCAAAATTCATTTAATTATGTGAATTAAAAAAATGTGATTGACCTCACTTAAGTATGATTAGTTATTTTAATATGAAGACACATTATATGGGCTAATAACAATATGTGTATATACATGATGCTTAGGTGATGGCTATATTTGAAGTAAAATAAAAGAAAAAGGTATTTCGTCATTTTCAAAAATGACAAAACTGCACTAAAATATCTACAAATATAACAAAATTTTAATTTATATTTAATCGTGATATACCACGATAGGCTATGTATTTTGCTATCTTTGTAAATATTTTAAGTTATTTTGTTATTTAAAACAAAAATTTCAAGTTATTATTATTATTTTCTTTAACCAACTTGTATTCTATTTATTGATATGGAAAGTCAACTTTTTAAGATATAGTCAAACCATAACATTTTCCCACTAAATTGAAAGGAAGAAGATGATTCCCATAATGGCCATTTGAATTTAGACTTTTTTCCCCTCTTCCCTTTTTTTTTTTTTTTTTTTTTTTTTTTTGTTTTTCATAGTTTAATGGCAATTATTAACATTACTTATATTAGAGACATTTTTTCAATTTAAAAAAAATTAAAAATAAATTAGCTAATAAATTCTAAATTTAAATCGAAGAGTAATAAAGTAATTTTTTATTTGGTTCCACTCTCTAATTACATTTGAAGAGATCTATTTCATCTGACTAAATGAGAAGTAAAAATGAAAAATGAGATCGTTATTAGATAATCTCTAACTTTTCAATTTTATGTTTTGATGAATATATATAAACTTTAAAACATATACTATTATACTATTTCTTACTACTTTTATATTTAAACAACCACTCTTATTAAATTAAAATAAGTTTAATTCAATGGCAAGTATTTCCTTTTTAAAGAAGATATATGATGGACCAGGAGAATTAAATTCCACCTCGAAATTGATAGTATAAACTCTATGTCAATTATGTTAGCTCTTGTCCACAAATAAACTAGCTAACCATTCTATCGTTACAATATATATAATTATATATATATATTGTAAGAAGTTCATATTTTAAAAGCACTCTCCAATCACTTTGCATTTTTTTCATATATTCTACAACAAATAGCCAATACTTTTTTAATTGCACAATGATATTTAAAAAAAAAAGTACTCATGCAAACTATGGTTTGAAGCACTGTTTTTTTTTCTTCTCTTTCAAATAACAATAAACATTAAAAAAAACATGCTTAATTTCTTAATTAAAAAAAAAAAAAAAAACAAAAACAATGGCTAGGATGTTGCATATTGTTGGACTTGGTATACTACGTAAATACTTCTTATCTTTAGAACGATATCAAAGGTTGTTTGGACGTGCATGATAATTAATATCTGAAAATTAAATACTTGTATTTGGTTCAATAATTTGTGCTCAATTGAATTTAACATTAACTAATTTATTGTTATGTTAATTAGTTTTTTAATTAATAAAGTAAAATAAAATATTTCTAAATTCAACATAATTAAATTAATTACTAAATAGTTAAATTAATAAAAAAAATGATTAATAATAATACTTTATATTAAATACCTAAGATCACATAAACTATTAAGGCCCCATTTGTTTCATAAGTTTTCATATGAAATTTCAGACAGACATTTAATATCTATGTTTGTTTTACAGAATTTCAGTTTTTAAAACCCATGATATTATTATCCAGGAACTTTAAAATTCATATGATACGAGTATTTCAATACCTTGCAAAAGTGTGAGATTTTTATGTTGAGCGATGAGAAAGAAAATATAGCTTAAATAGTTTATAAATGAATACCAATTATTCATTACTGTTAATTTTAATTTTAATTAATTATTAAATATAAATATACTATTTAAGCTTAATAAATTTCAAACAATATCTTTTATCTTTAATATTAATTATTTTTAGTGAATAACTTAATTATTTTTAATTAAAAAGTAATATTTTATTTTATTTATTTTTATTATACTTAATTAAAGTATTAGTAAATTAATTCACGTTAAATTTAATTGATCTCTAGCATTTAATTAAGTAATTATTTAATTTTATTTTCTATAAATTATTGAATTGAACACAAATATTTAAATTTTATATATTAATTATCATGCATATCCAAACACCATAATTATCCCAAATATTTAAAAACAAGACATTCAAATCTCATATATTTAACATCTATGCTCATGAAACAATATCCAAATTCAAACAACTTCAATGGTAAAGATATTAGTTGAAATTTATTAAGTCCAAATAACATATTTCTATCCCAGTGTAATTGAATTTTGTCTTTTAGTGATTTTTTTTTTCTTTTTAAACAATAAGTAAAATCATTTAATTTTATTTCACAGGTTGAATTAGAAGATTTTTAGTGGTTTTAAAATATTATTCTCATTTTATTGTCAAGTTTTTCAAATCAAGATTAAATAATTAAATAACAAAAGCGAAAAAACGCATACCCAACTTCTAACTTTCCCGTGACAACTTTTTTCCTAAAAAAGAACTACATAAGTTAATTTGTAAAGTAGAACTGGATCGTCGTTCTTCAACTCTAAACTATCTGTATTTTTTTGCTCTTTTATGGATCTTTCTTCTCTTCTTTTCCTTTATTTTTCGTCTCGGATAGTTTTTTATAATTATTATTATGCATAAGGAGAGAAACAAATTAATCAAAAGTATATTAATGAAAAAAAGGGAAAAGAATATGTTGGTCGGGACAATGACAATCTTATGTTTCTATAGTGAAGACTTCAATTAGCGAAAATAATGAATTTGAAAACTTTCAAATCGATTTGGTGACACAAACTAATGAGACGCTAAAGAAGAAGAATGCTTCGATGTACATCCTTCTATGCATGTCTACCTCACCTACATTTAAATAATCTCTTGTTATGTTGTAATTCTCAATCCAATAATTTATTAATTATAATAATAATTAGCTAATGCACTCTCAATGCTTTAAATACCAAAAAAAGTTAATTTGCTATATTACTTTAATTAATTAGCTATAGTATAATGATATAATGTCAATTGAATTCAACCCTTCTAAATAGCAGCCATCCAATTTTTTTTTTAATTAAACCAATTAAATAAACGAAACTAATAAATAAATAATTTATTAAAAGGGAATTAACAAACAAACTAAACTAAACAACCAATAATAACACTTTTAAATAGCAGCCATCTTAGTCCAATTAAAAACGAAATTATATTGAAAACAAAAGTATTAAAACTAAATATAATATAAAATTCCAAATAATTATTCTTTGAATTTTGGGAGATTTCATTTATATATTTAATCAAAGATGGGTTTAGATATATTATTGTAAGAATCTTATATATAGTGTACTAAAATAAATAATATTATTTTTTGGTATTATATTGTCAACTTTGATTCTTCTTTATCCATTTATCACTGCCTTGTTTTTCTTTTATCATTTCTTATGTACAGTTTTTTTTTTCTTGATTAAATTAGCATCATTTTCCTAACATTTTTATGAATAAAATTATTAATTTACGAGTTAGACTTAATTTCACAATTTCAATATCAACTATATATTTATATGGCAGTTGAGCTATGCTCACTTTGATATTTATTCGATACGAGTAAATAATTAGAAATATGTGTGAATTTTGGGTGATTAAAAATAATTTATGAGATTCAAACAAATTATGGAGACTGTTTTTAGTAAACATTACAGGGTCATATATTATACTAGAAAAAACAAAGTCGAACAAATAGAAAACACCGACTTTAATAACTATATAATTATAAATATGTCATGCATTCAGTATACTTACAATTAAGACATTAAAATTCATAAATTATATACATTTTTTATGTCGATAAGAAGAGATTTAAATTTCTTATATCAGGCAATTTATAATCCCACAATAGTATATAAGATAAATCATCAAATTTTTTTATAGAACGACCCTTTGAACTTGTTGAGGCTATTATTCTATATGAGGGTCTTTCTGAAGTTATGTTAAAGTTGGTTTTATCTTCTCTTTCGGTTGAAATTGATTTCGTAATCTTTTGAAATCTCTTTATTGGAAAAACGTAATATGCGAATGTCATAACTGGATGAGGTGTGTACCTTCATTGATGTCGTTCACGATCTCTATCTCTCCAAGTCTATTAGAAGTCTTCTCTTGTTCACCTACCAGAGTAACTCAATCACTCATAACTTAGCCTACCATTTTCGAAGATTTCGATTTTCAACAATCTAACTATGACAACAACCCCATAAACGAATTTTGCTTTACTTTGACGACTTGTTATTTTCTTAAATTCTATTATTGTTTATCTCTACTATTGTAGTATATAATATAACAATTTATTTTTTATTTAAAAAAAAACATTATAATTTGGGAAATCAAGATATGTATGAAGACAACAAAATCCAAATAACAAATAGTAACCGGTCAGAAAAGGTATTTTTTTATTTTTTGATTTTTTGATTTTCTGTTTCCAACAAACAAGAGTTATTATTTTAAAAGGAAATTGAAAAAGCTTTGTGTGATGTTCCCACATCGGAAATGATGTATATAGTATTACACATCCACCGCCTATATAAAGCCGCCAACATTTCCAATTGCAAGGCACGGAGCCATGCGGTGGGCACAGAGCGAACTATTCTTTCGCCTTTTACTAAAGAATACCGTGTGCTCGCCGCCTTAAATGGCATACGCTTATTTTTGGAGGGTCCTTCCTTCGGGGTGGGTCCCTACAATATTAGTCTCAAACTTTTTTTCCAAAAATCACATATAATCATATATTCCGACTTCCTTCCTGTTAAATATTAATTTAAATAATTAAATAAAATTTTATGTTTATTGTTCATTTATTATATGTGAAAAATAGTCTCATTGATGATTTTCTATGTGAGTTTATTAGAGGATAAAATTACAAAATATGTTTAAATCTTGGAAAGATTAATTAAGAAATGTAATTTGATAAAATTAAATTTTATACATCATGCAAATTTTTATTAGGAAGTAAAGTTTTGATATTTTCCAAACAAATTAAAATTGAACTCTCCTATATTTTAATGTTGAATTTTTAATGTTTTTCTTTTAAAATTGTTACCATGTTTGTGTTCATAGATATTATTAAGATTTTGTATTTAACATTCATTAATAGAAAATTTTAAGTATATTAAATTAATCAAGGAAAAAAAAAAAAAGAAGGGATTTTAAAGTCCCAACCTAACATGTACACCACTAGAAAACACTAACAAAATATTATTTTAAAGTCCCTCTAAATTCTATGTAAATTATTCAGCCAACCACAAAAGTTATATGAATGCAAAGCACCAAACAAATGAAGTAGTACACATCACAAGCAAATATAATCTTTGAAATGCCTTTTCTTTTCTTTGGAGGGAAAATATAATATTGAACTTTGTAGTATATTATAGTCAACAACAATAAAGTATTGATTTTTTGTCTGACAAAAACATATTTTTATCGATATTTTTATAGATTTAATGTCGACATGATATATAAATCAATGTTTTCAATATACTATGCACTATTGTAAGAATAATACTAAATCATAAGAATGTTAACTTATTTAAAAACAGTGGTATTTTATTGATTTTTTCAGTATAATTGATATTTCAATTCTTAATATTTCTATCGATGCTAATATTTTAAACTTCATCGCTAATAACAAATAAATTCAATATTCATTAAAAACAAATCAATTATTAAAAGAAAGCGAAACTTAAAAGGATTTGTGTGAAAGTTTTGATTTTTATTTTAATCTAATAAAAAAGTGATCATAAGCAACTTGGACTGCCTCAAACGGAGCCATTTATTTAATTATATGTTATACAAGTATTTCTTTTTGAAAATTATATATTATCAAAGTTAATTTGATTACAATGAGTCCCAAGATATCTAGGGGGAGAATTTTAATCCTAGAAAGTTAAAAAGATATATTTATGAGTTAAATTATAAATTTAGTCTCCAAATTGTAGGGTGCGTGAAAATTTAAAGAGTAATTTACTTTTAATTAAGAAAAATTAAGATAAATTCAAATGAATTTCTTTCCTTTTCTCGAAAATTTAAAATGATAGATAAATTATTGTCGAGTTATATATATAATTTTATCATTGACTTGCTTATTTAACATACCGTTACGAAGTAAAACGTTTTTTTCTTAACAAAAAAAAAAACTTAAACAATAATGAGTCTATACAAACAAAAAAAGTTTTAGAAATAGAAATTTATTTAATTTGCAAGTTTTAGAATTTTAATAATGAGTACAGATTTTTATCGTTTCTAACCTTTTTAGTACAATTGAAAATGAGAAATTTAAATAACAGATCTTTTTGGTCATTAATGCATGCATGGTATATGGCATACATTCTTTCAACTTTTGCATTTTTTAATAAAAAAAAGTAGTAATATTAAATTAAAGATAAAATTACAAGAATTACGGTTAAACTTTGTCATCGGTTTAAAAAATACTCCGAGACTTTTCAAAGTTACATTATTATCCTTGACATTGTGTGTTTAAAATATACCCTTAAAATAAGACATGAAATGATATAGCAAATGATCTAGAATAAAAGCTTGGCCGTTACATTATTTTAGCTCATCGTTACATAATTTTAAATTTAATTTTTTTTTTTTTGAAAACTCGAATATAGTTCTACTCTAAGGTTTATTTTGAAATGTTTTTTAAAATCGGTGGATAATATTGATACTTTTGAAAATAATACAAATAAGTATAATTTAGTGCAAATTAAACCATCAATCCAAACTTGATTTCACAATTAAAATCTTTCATAATATTCTAAATAATAAGACCAAAAGTCAAAGTGAAAAGCACCGTGAAGTACTTTATTGATGCATGTTTTTAATTAAACAAAAAACACTCAACGACGTCAGTAGAGGAATCAAATAGAAATATTAAAAAAAATTACTTTTAGTTATTTTTTTTCCAACTTCTAAATACAAATTTATTCCACAGAATGGGCTTTGGGCTTTTTCTTTCCTGAGTTATTGGGCTTTGTGTATAGTAAAGTTTGGGCCAACCAATTCATCGGCCCGGTTTCTGGGTTCCGTCCACTCAAACTTAAACATTAACCTTTCATCCTCTTACTTTTTGAAATAGATAAAAGACTGATGATGGGGCACAAAATTGTGAGAATTGATGTTTTTATGTTTTCTCTTAATCAAAATATTTAATTACTAAGTTATCCCTATCAATATCCGTCTTGAATCCAAATTGAAATATCACTCTCTCAAATATTTGAAATTGTATCACACACTACTGTATTGATAATGATAATATAACACTCTTTTGTAACCACCTAAGGGAGTTTGAGACGTTGAGTTAGTTATTATAGTCAACGAGCTATAATTGTAGTGTTTAATCTAGCAAATCATTCGAATTCCTTTAAAATATACTACTCTACTAATTTGAATGTTTTCACGTTAAATATTTGAAGCCATTGTGTTTGTGTCCATGGTTTTTTACCCTAATTTATTTACGAGTTTTCCACATTAAATCATTACGTACCATTCTCTTCCTTATTTTTCATCATTTTTATTATTCACAATTTAGTATAGCTTTAAATTTATTCTATTCGGTCACAATTCTTTTACAAACATTGATAAGTACTCTTTGCAACATTTACAAAATCTTGTAAAGATGTTTAATTGATACTTACCATTCTACCAAATTATTTGCCCATTGTTGACTTTGTTATACACATTTAAAGGTAGCTTCTTGCACTTATTGATTCTCAAACATCGTTATATTTTCTTCGTATTCATCTCCTCAATAATCTTATTTTGATTATTAAGGTTCACTACTAATAGTTGAACAAAAAAATATTTACGTGCGTTAAAAGGCTATATTTATTTTTGTGCATCATTTGTAATCGTCAAATCATAGTTCTATTACATGATAGAACTCTTATGGCTTCTTTTCTAAAAGAATTTTAATTTTTTGTGTACGTACAATCAAAGTAAGGTGCACTTAAATATTGCGCTAGTTAAACATTCGTATGATCTTTTACATGTCAAATCAAAACATCTCATAAACTTTCAAAATGCATATTTTATTTTTTAAAAACAATTATTGAAAAAAGAAATTAATAGGAAAAACTACATTTTTAGTCACTAGTTTTTAAGAATAAGTGATTGGTTCCTATGTAATACTTTAAATAAAAAGTATTTTAGAGATTTTTAAAATTTATTCTTGAAAAGGGTAACCTTAGAAATTGGGTGGGGGTGAGAGGATCACAACTCACATCTCATTATCGAGTAAAACGTGTTAGAAGGTGAAACTCCCACATCGAATAAAAGATGTTTAAACAACCCGCCCAGCTACTACATAAAGGCGCCCACGATGTCTGTCCAAACCACGCAGCCGTGCGGTGAGTCCAGAGCGAACTATTCTTTCGCCTTTTACTAAAGAATACCGTGTGCTCGCCGCTCACAGCGGCATACGCCTATTTTTGGAGGGTCCTTCCTTTCGGTGGGTCCCTACAATTTCACTCAAAAGTTATTGTTTTTTATTTTTATTTTTTTTTGTAAATTCATAATGTAAGCTTACAAACACAAGGTTGGGCTAAGAATATTACCAAATTGAGGCCCCAACACAATAGGGGTTAGGTTGTGGACCTCATACTATGACTGGAAATGGCCTCATGCCTGTACTTTTCTCGCTACAATTAAGAATTTTAAATCAAAATTTACCAACTTAGATCTTGTCGTAATTGTTTCGATCCTTTTTTTTTTTATTTATTTATTTACATGGAATGATGTTGAAAAGTCATGATTTCTAAGGAAGAAAGACATGATGGTTGTTGTTGGAATGATGTTTACCTAGATGTTCTCTGTTATTTTTCTTGTGGTTAGTTTAAGGATTTAATGAACTTTTTCTTTTTTTTTAGAAAAAACCTTTTTATTAGTATTAAATGATGCTTCATTTTAAGATTTGACTTCACTAATTTGAAGTTGTGGGTCAATATCATGATGCCTTAGGACTCAAATCAACTACTTGTAATAACTTAGTGGTAAACTTCCATCTTGGGTGAAGAATTTGTAATTAGTGTGTTTTTTTATAGTTCCAAATTTATAAGATTGCTTCATAACTTTAAAACTAATGAAATTGGAAGCAAATATATGATGGTATCGGTACATAAACATAAACATCACTTTAAGTGACTCAAATATATAATTAGTTTACTTTGAAAATGGGGTATAAATAATCCTTTATTATCTCATAAACAAAAATTAACCCACTTTCAACAACAATAATTGAATTGCATGCAATAAAGTATCTTAGAATATTTGTTGTTCTAATAATGAAAACACTTCTTTTAATTATTATTTTTTACTATATTGAGTGAATAATTGAATTCTCGTAGTTAACTACCTTTTAACAAAAACTTATTTGAGTAGTTGAATACTTTTTTCCTCGAACTCTTGTAGTAATTTATCCTCGAAAAATTGATCTTGGATTTACTAATAACCTATAAATGCATACACTTACATATAAGAAGAAATATTATGGCTCAGAAGAAAACCTATGGCACTATCCTTTATTACACCATCTCTCTTTATTACGAAACAAAATTTGAATATTTTATAAAAGAAATGGAATAAAGTGATAAAATAATAGTGCTGAATGGGATGCCACATGGCTACATTACATTGGTTACTAAATTCCCACATCGGAAGCAAGTTGGTGAAGTGACACATGCATGCCTATATAAACCTATTCACACAAGCAAATTAATTTCACGGAGCCGTGCGGTGAGCACAGAGCGAACTATTCTTTCGCCTTTTACTAAAGAATACCGTGTGCTCGCCGCTTACAGCGGCATACGCCTATGTTTGGAGGGTCCTTCCATCGGGAATGGACCCTACATCAAATTTAATCTTCAAAATATTTCTATTCGGTTTCAGACGTATTAATAATTTCAAATTTTGTAACTCGTAAAGACCCTTTGTTTTTAAATTGTATTTTAGGTCTGATTGTGCTATGTGGCAATTATTGATAGTGTACTAGATTTAATAATTAATGAATTTAATCAAACTTATCATGGTGATAATATGACCAAAAGAGTCACGTGCCATTTTTTTTTTGTTTGTCATTCATTATTGGCCCCAAAAATTGATAAAATGTGAGTTATAATTGTGATGAAGATTGGCCCCAAAAATTAATAAAATGTGAGTTATAATTGTGATGAAGTGATAAAATTTGATCGACTGAATTAAATTTCCTTAACACACATGCACCAACTAATGAGTGTGTTACTATAATATAATACACTCCATGTGTAATGGATGGCCGGCCACCCGTCCTTCACACCTACAAATTTAATGTCAATGTTTCTATTGAAAATACAAATATAGTCTCACATTCACTAAATTAGAGAAACATTGTGAATATATATATAGGTGAAAACAATGGTATGAGATATTTTGTATAAAACCAAAAGTCTTCAATGTGTTTATTATCACAGTAGACTATATTATAGCATTATTAGCTAGACTACAATGTTACACCCCCTCCCAGATTCTCATTTCTAAGTCTAAAAGATGGCGTGAAGGCAACGAACAAAGAAATAGAAAGTCTATAGTTTACACTGAAAATGTCAATTAATCCAGAGGTAAGTTCACTTTAGTGGTTGGAAGAACTAATTGAGAAATCATGTATTTCTTTCTTTCATTGTTTATAATTGTAGCACATACATACCATGTGTTTTTCTTTTAAAATATATTTCTTTCATTGCAACACATACACCATGTGTTTCTTTATTTTTTTTTCATTGTAACAAACCATTTATATCTTTATTTCTTGGGTAAGTTGCATAAATAACATTTAAGCAAGAAAAAAAAAAAGAAAAAGAAAAGAATAGAATATATAACACAAGGATAAAACAATTGTATATATAGCACAAAAATTAGTAAAAAAGTAAACAATCCACACCCAACTATAATTTCAAAGGGTTTTTCTCAATCTCTCAAAATCGAAAGCTATCAGTAATAACACTCATCACGAGTGATTTTCAATTTGAGAAATGTGTTATTAGTTCTTATCGTTGATAACGACTATCAATAATATCTTCTATCAATGATAGTCACTGAAGGGTAAACTTGACATTATAAAAACTTTACTAGTTAATTGGCCAACATTTGCTTTTTTTTGTAAATATTTTATTATTGTGTTCTATTTTTATTTCATTTCCTAAATTGTGTTATTTGCTATAATTTTTCTTATTTCTTTCAATTTAACATCGTAATATATCGATATCTATGGATAGAGTTAAGACTCCTTAGGGTCTACATTACCTATATATCGATTCTAACCTGCTTAGTTTGAAAGCAACCATATTAAATTGGAGTTATAAAGTACATGGATTGATCAAACAAACAAACTTATATTTTAAAGCTCACATTGAAGTGATATTTTTTTATGCTGAAAAATTTGAGCCTACATAATTCATTTAACTTGGGAACAATGACATTTTAACTATTAATTTTTGAAATATAGTTATGAACCCACAAATTATATACCGATTGAATTTGAATCTCGTTGCACAAAAAGAAAAATTATTAGGTCGAGCTAATTGTCCTCACTGTTTGATTACTCGACATTTTCACCTTTGAAATTGTCGTCAATGCACATGCTCTAAGTACGTGATGACCCGAGGACCATATCAATTGGAAAGCTTCATAACTCATAGTGGCATGCAACTAATTGGTTTTTTACCCCATTAAATACTTCACCATCTGAATGCTTATGACAATTTTAAGTGTAGGTCAATTCAACACAAACACTAGATTGTTAAAGACCTAACTAGGTTGGCTAATCAACCAATGCTTTAATGGCAGTTGTTTCACAATCCTTTTCTCTTAAACAAGTTTAAGGAAATACAAAATCTTTTCCATTATTTTTAACAAATAACATATAGGAGAAATTGATTTTTTAAAAGTAAAAAACTAAACTTAAACTAAAATTTCTATAAAATAAAATAAAACAAAATTTAAAGTATATGAATCCCAATAATATCTTTTAGCTTTCAATTTATTTACTTATTAGATATTTCATCATCATAACGCCCCGATCCAATTTGAACATTACACCAATATATCAATTAGAGCACTCAATACAGTCTTTTATTTATTTTATTTATTGTATTTTAATCCAAAACATTGATTATAGATTTTCCCACCTTCAAATTTTTCATAAATTTAAAAAAGGAATTTATAATTTTCCAGAAAGAAAATTCAGAAATAAAACAAATTAATAAATACTCATGCTGAATGGGATAAGCACGTGGCATTTTTCTTTGGTTCTGATCTGAATAGTAGAGCAGCAACCCCCCAGAAAAAAAAATAATAAATAGATAAAGTAGCTTTGGAAACTGAGACTTCCCACATCGGAAAGAAGAGTCGAGGGAATTCGTCCGGTGTGTATATAAACCCATTAACATCAGTAATAATAACCCACGGAGCCGTGCGGTGGGCACAGAGCGAACTATTCTTTCGCCTTTTACTAAAGAATACCGTGTGCTCGCCGCTCACAGCGGCATACGCCTATTTTTGGAGGGCCCTTCCTTCGGGTGGGTCCTACAATTTAGTTCCAAATATTTTAATTGTTAAAATATAGACGTAACTGTAAATTGTTTTCAGAAAAAAGCGTGATTTCATTTTGTTACACACTTCGAAGTTTTTAGAAAATGGGTATATATTAGATAAGACAGCTTAATTAGAAATTTTGTAGACTTGCCGAAATTTCTGAATATACATACATGAAACCGCTTTGAAGAGGTAACTTGAAAAATTTTACACTGCCGCTGAGAGAGTAGAAAATTTATTCAATAATTATAGTATATTTTTTATATATAATTAAAAAACAAAATTTTATTAATTGAATAGGGTGCGGTGCATGTGTAAAATGGACAATATTCGACCATTAAAAGAAAGGGAAGAAAGTAAAAACAAAATAAAATTTTTTCCAGTAAATCAAAGTCAAAACCATAAAGTTGTAGGATCAAAGTGAACAATATTAATATGATAGTTGAAGGGTGATTGTTTTTTTCATAAAGACCATAGAATAATTGCACAATTGAAATTTATCGTAGTCACAACGTTTGCAATTCAATTCAAGTTTATTGTAGGCACGTAATTTGTAGCTGTGTGCAACAAAATCATGAACATACATCCAAACTTAATAATATACTAACTTAGGTGCAGTGTAGGACAAATGATGTGGTTACGAAATTATATAATGAGACACATTTTCTAATATAAAGGTAAAAGTATGTACTTGTTCACACGAGATTTCGACATAGAAAATTTAATTCGTGAAATTTAAATTTTGTATTGATCTCAATATAGTGAGTACAATCTCTAATATTTTCTCCTTTGATGCTTTCTCTTAATATATAGATTCAGCACTTTTGTTCTTCTCCAAAAGTTCTCTCAAATGAATGAGAATATCTCTATTTATAAAGAATTTTTATGGGCTTTATGTGGGCTTAGACTCATATGTCTGTTGGACTTGGGCTTGACCTCATCTTGATTATGGGGCTTAGATTTGAGTTTAAGCTTATTTTGTTTATTGGGCTTGAGCTTAGACTTAAACCTATTTTGTTTATTTAAGTCTATTTTGTTTATTGGGTTTGAGCTTGGACTTAAACCTATTTTGTTTATTGAACTTAAGCCTATGGACTTGAGCTTGAGCTTGGACTTAAGCCTATTTTGTGTATTGCACTTGAGTCTTTTTTGTTTATTGGACTTAAACTGGCTCAATTACCTTTTTTTGCTCAAGTTTCTATCATAGACTTGAATCGAATTGGATAGAAATTTTAATTACCTAACTTAATTCAAATTATAACTGTGATGATGTGACAAACATTTAATTGCCTGAAATTTCTATTGAAACAATATTTAATTTATATATCACATATATTGAAATGTTTATTTATGCATGCAATTTATACATAAATTAGTAATTAATCACGTTCTGTGTACAAATTTATTATTATTTTTTTAGAAATAGACTAAAAATGGACTAAAAAGATCATTTTCTAAAATTATTTAAATTAGAAAGGCTGCTCTAGTAAAATTATTTAAGTTCGTATGAATTTAAAATGTAATTAAATTTTTTTACACAATGCAATGAAATCTTAAATTTATAATTCATATCATAGTTTGTAAATAAATAAGAAGAATCTTCATAATTTGGTTAAACAATGCTATTTGAAAGCTTAAACATTCCCCTCAAGCAAGTAATATAAAGAAATGTACTAAAAAGTTATTCGGAGTTTAAATAATATGAAATTCAATATTAAAGATAAAAGAATGATTTCAATTATGTATCTGTTTGGATTGACTTTCCAAGTGTTTATAAACATTTTTTACACTTATAACACTTTAAACATTTAAAATGTCACGCTCCCTTCCAAACCCCTCTTTAGCCCAAGAGAGAGTGTGAAGTCAGCTAACATCGTCTTATTCTTATGACACTTACTAATATCTATACTAACTCCTAACTCAAGAAAACTGATTATAATATGGATCAACTCATACTCAAAACATAAGGCATACCCTAATAGTGTTATCTATATCATAAGACTTTAAGGAGTTTCTAGGAACATATAAACACAAACTCAAATCCTCACTAAAACATACTTAGTATCAACACAAAATGTCTGAACCAACTGTACAATATCAAAAGAAAACCTCGACAACAGAGATGGAAATATGGCAACTGTAGATCAGGCTCGAGGATTACGATCACTACCTGAAAATGGAAAATATTTTGAAAACGACGAGCAGGAAGCCTAGTGAGTGACCAATCTTTAAATAAATAAAGCATGCTCGTAAATGTGCTTAAAAAGAAAGCTTAGCATGACAAAACATATTTAAATAAACTTAATAATACTTTACTCATTTCTCTATTTACCCATTTGGGTACGTTGTAGTGGAGACACCCCAATACTCCCAACGTCTTTGATGCTATGGAGTAAACTCAACACCAACGACAAATCTCCCTATATGCACGTAGTAACTTATATAAAGATTTAAGATTTCACTTCTAACTTGAAGAACTTAAAATCTACTTATCAAATTGAAAAACTTCATTTTTCAAACTTTCTTCCTAATGTCTTAACTAGCTTTCCTCAACTCAAAATTCCACGTAGAACTCTAGTTATGCTCAGAACTTCAAGCACTCGATTGAAACAAAATCTGGATAATATGTGTTTTCTTCAAGTTTTCAACAACCTCTTAAACTCACTTCTTCTCAACAGCCCTTCACTTGGCTGCCTAGCATAACATTACTCATCATGTCGCCTAATGCCTGCCTACAACATTGGTCAGGATGCATACCACCATTTCGTCTACACTTCATGGACACCCAAGATGCCTAGAAATTAAACATTTAAGTGAGTTAATCTTGCAGCTTAGCTCCTCCTCTCTAGGTCTCCTAGGAAACACTTTGTCTCACACACAACTATCATAATTTGGCTGTCTAACCCTCAAATCCCTAGCATCTTCCTGGCTGCAACTTAACCAACACCACATGTTGGCTACAAAGTACACTTGGCCACCAAAACTTAACATAATTTCCTTTCTTTCTCGTCTCTTTACTCACCTTACTCAACAACGACATTTCAACAACAATAATAACAAGAACTCTAGCACAATTACACAAATATTCTTAAAGGAAATACATGTTAATAAGGTTTACATAAAAAGTCAATTTCAACATGTTCGTACAATTGAAACAAACTCATAAAATAAATGAATGGACCTTAAAATATGTGGCGTAGGATATCTTATCCATTGTATTAAATACTAATATATTGATCTAACTTGCTTAGTTTGAAACAATCATATTAAATTGGAGTTATAAAATGCTTGGATTGATCAAACAAACAAACTTATATTTTGAGGTATCAATTAGAACACTCAAATCCATCCTTTTTTTCTTTTAATCTATTGTAATCATCCAACATTGATCATAGATTTTCAAATCTGCAAAATTTCATAAATTTCAAAAAATAATTTATAATTTTCCACAAAGAAAAATTGAAAAATAGAACAAATTGATAAATAGTAGTGCTGTATGGAATAAACCACGTGGCAGATTTCATTTGGTTTCTGATATCTGAGTAAATTGAAGCAGCACCTGAAAAAAGAAAGTAAATAAAGTAAAAGACAAAAATAGCCTTCGAAAGTGAGAATTCCCACATCGGAAAGAAGTTGGTGAAGTGAATTCGTCCAGTGCCTATATAAATCCATTAAAGTTAGCATTTGAAAGTCACGGAGCCGTGCGGTAAGCACAAAGCGAACTATTCTTTCGCCTTTTACTAAAGAATACTGTGTGCTCGCCACTCACAGCGGCATATGCCTATTTTTTGAGGGCTCTTCCTTTGTGATTGGTCCCTACAAATTTAGTCAAACTTTTTTTAAAAATACAGAAAACAACGAAATGGAGCTAATTTTAATCACGTGCCATGCACACAAATGTCGATCTATGTACAAAGAAAAATTTATGACTACAAAATGGACTAATGAGATTACCTTTTAACATTATTTAAATTATAAAGGCTACATTTGTAAAATTATCTTAAGTGTATGAATTTGTAATGTACGTACTATAGACTTTTTTACCCAAGTTAATTTGTTCATAAGCTAGGTAGGAGAATCTTAATATAATATGGTTAAAAACAATACAATTTAAATAATATAGGTTATTAAGAATCACACCTATTATTAAATTTGAAAAAAAGAATGGCACTAAGAAGAAATATAAGGATATAAAAGGAGGAAGTTAATTGTTTTTCTAAAAAGGATTTGGCTTTTTTAAAAAATATATAATAAACAACTATACTAATGGATGATTCTTGTTATTTAAAAAAGTGATTCTAGTCTAAATAATATGAAATTCAATATTAAAGTTGTAACTACAAGTTCTAGTATGATAAGTTGTAACTACAAGTTCTAGTATGATGAAGATTGAAAATAAATCCTAACAAATCCAACACGAACTATTTAAATCCAATCCAAATACTGTAATTTGATAACTTAAATAAATAATAAGAGAAACCCTCTGTCCAATAAAAGAAATTCTTGGTAGATTTCTTCTGTTCCTATAAGGCTGTTGATATACTGTTTGGGCACAATTGCTTTTCCTTTGACAGAAAAATGCTCACGACACTATGTGCCTCACGGCAACACCTCTGTTGCTGTCACTCATTGTACATATATTGCTTGTGGTGAGACACAAAAAATACTTCAAGTTTTCTTGTGGGTTAAAAGCAATCATTTGATTCTTATTTTCATAACTGCCTTCACACACAAATCCAACAACAAGTTTTCTTATGGGTCAAGTAACCTACGAATGCATTTCCAGTTCTG
Source organism: Cucumis cinereus (assembly GCA_037974625.1). Taxonomy (NCBI): domain Eukaryota; kingdom Viridiplantae; phylum Streptophyta; class Magnoliopsida; order Cucurbitales; family Cucurbitaceae; genus Cucumis; species Cucumis cinereus. The sequence continues at coordinate 5,383,584 of JBBPDJ010000002.1, read as the reverse complement.
TACTCCACAATTTCTAATAATCTTATCCATTATATATATATTTATATGTGTGTGTATGTATTTATCAAATTTCAAATTTTAATTAACTAAAACTGAAGAAAAACGCTAGTCTTGTAAAAAAATTGGACCACTGAAGTTACACTTAACAAAAATAGAAGTGAACTATCACATGAATGAGATGCTTTCGAGGTTTCATCTTTTTCCAAAATTTCAACTGGTCGAAATTGTCAAATTTTAATTTAACAATAATACCTTTGAATTCCAAATCACAAATATATATACAAAAAAAATTATGTTTGAATATACATTATTTAAAGTCGAGATCCATTACCCATATAATATGATCCGACGACTATACTCAACCACCTCATTAAGAGAAATTGAATTTGACTAAAAATTGGTAGTTTTTTCCTTCTTGTTGATACATAGAGGGTAGTTTGTCATCTTATTATTTGTACTTACCCTTCTTAATTTAGATTAAAACCCTAAACAAACTTTAAATGTAATAGTTTATAGTTAATACTAAAAGAAAAATAAAACTAAAAAAAAACATATAAATAAATTACCACACGTGTGTGCGAGCGTGCATGATGCTAAAGGCATGCCATCACTTTTTTTTACACTATTAGTTATAAATTTCTTTAAAGAAATGACAAATGGGTTTCACACGCTCTAGAATAAATTTGTATTAAATTATTGAAATCATATCAATAATATACCAAAATTATTATTGTACTAAGATTTTTAAAAGCACCTCCATAATTTCATTATATATGTTTCATTTATTAATTTCTCGAAGATCGTAAAAGTTTAAAGTGTTAGTTTTTCATTTTTTTCAAACTCAAATATTGAAGTTGATAATACCGGTTCGTACAGTTGAACTCATATTAAAACTTCTCTTTTTTTTTTTTTTTCTGATTTATTTAAAATTTTTATTTTGATCTTTTAACTTTCATATATAGGTCTCATTTTTAGTTCTTGACCTTTGAAATTTTAATTTAATGCTTTAACTTTTGTTCAATTCTTCTAAAAAAATCAATAAATAACTCATTATCAATTCATTACTGATTGGTTTGTGTGAGAGGGGATGGGGAGTGAGAAAGCTAAGCATTGATTGGCTCTTTTATATATATAATTACTTGGAATAGGTCTGTCACAGTGTCGTTGGCAATTTTTCATCTTTTAATGCCCGAGAGAGAAGCATGCAGATTTTCGAATCTACGTTCAAAATAACTCAAATCTACAAATAATATATTTTTTTGTATCAAAGAAAATGGGACATTTAGTTCTAATCCCTCTTTTCCTTTGGCTTTAAATTCACAAACCACCAAACAACATGAATTCACAACTCTCTTCCAAAAGAAAGGAAAAAGAAAAACCCATCAAATTCCATTACACAAACAATAAGAAAGAAACAATAAAACACAAACCCTTCTCTTCTAAATCCCATAGCCAAGATGGAAGAACTCATGATGGCACTATCTTTAATCACTCTCCTCTTCACCATCTTCACTCTCTTCAAGCTCCTCCTTCAATGCAAAAACCATTCTTGTTGCTACATGCTAGCCTACCAATGCTACAAACCCACCGACCCAACTCGAAACCTCAACACAGATTCTTGCTTAAAACTTGTCCTCCGCAACAAAAACCTCGGCCTCGAAGAATACCGATTCCTCCTCAAGACCATCGTTAACTCTGGCATTGGCGAACACACCTATGGCCCCAAAAACATCCTCGAAGGCCACGAAGAAACCACGACATTAAATGACGCCATTGCCGAGATGGACGACATCATTTTCGACACGCTCGATAAACTCTTTGCAAAGACTCTCGTTTCTCCGTCAGATATCAAAATCTTGGTCGTTAGCGTGTCGTTGTTTTCGCCTTCTCCTTGTTTGATGTCTAGGATTGTTAACCGTTACAAGATGAGGGAAGATATTAAGGCCTTTAATCTATCTGGAATGGGATGCAGTGCAAGCATTGTAGCCATTGATTTGGTGAATAATTTGTTTAAGTGTTATGATAATTCTTACGCCATTGTTGTTGCTACTGAATCTATCGGACCTAATTGGTATATTGGGAAGGAAAAACAAATGGTTCTTTCAAATTGTCTGTTTCGTTCGGGTGGTTGTTCGATGCTTTTCACGAATAAAAGAGAGTTGAAACCTCAAGCCATGTTGAAGCTCAAGTGTCTGGTTCGAAGCCATCTGGGTGCAAATGATGAAGCTTACCAATGTTGTATTCAGGTAATTAACTGGTTTTAAGTTCATACATTACGTTAAATTTTATCATTTTCTGTTTGTTCTTAATATAATATCGTTACAATGTTGTGTTAAATACAACGTTAGATTTTTATAATAGAAGACCTATTAGGTTTTTTCTTTTAAATTAAATTTTAAATAAAATAGAGGGGTATAGTAAATTTAGTTTTTTATTTATATTTTAAAAAAATCTCAAACATTCTCTAAAAAAAATTTAAAAAAAAATCTCAAACATTCTTCTATATATATAATAAAAAGAAATCTAAGTATATAAAAGATGGAGGTTATTATTATTTTTATTATTATTTTAAATAACACATTATATTAAAAAAAAATTGTAAAGAAAGAGAGTATGTATGTTTGAACCTACCTCAATATTAATGAAAAGAAAAACAGAGATTAATAATGATTATTATTGAATTATTATGAAAAAATATTTTACCTACCAATATTTCTTAAGATATTTACAAATATAGCAAAATATTACAATCTATTTGTGATAGACCAAAATAAAGATATACACAAATAATAGTCTATTGCGGTCTATCGTAGATAAACAGTAATATTTCGTTGTTTTGTAAATATTTTAGTTTATTTTGCTATATTTAAAAATAACTCAATTAAATTTTTTTATTAACTTATTTACATTTGTACGAAGGTCGAAGATGATCATGGGTATCGTGGGTTTAGGCTAACAAAGAACCTCCCAAAAGCAGCTGCAAAAATATTTGCAATGAATTTAAGGGTTTTGGTGCCAAAGATTTTGCCATTGAGGGAGTTGCTTCGTTATGTTATAGCTAATTTTCTCACTCAAAAGAACAAACTACCAAAAGGAGCCATGGGAGGAGGGGGTGGTCTAGGTCAAGGTCCAATTATAGGTTTGAATCTTAAGACAGGTATCGATCACTTCTGCATTCACCCTGGCGGGAGAGCCGTTATCGACAGTGTCGGCAAGAGCTTGGGCCTCAACGTTTACGATCTCGAGCCAGCTCGAATGACACTGCATAGATTCGGAAACACTTCATCAGCAGGTAAGGGTATAACTAATATACAATAATAAAATGTTTTAAAGCATTTTAAGAAACCCGATTTCAAATTAGGTCTATAAAATTTCAAAGGGAAGTTCGAAGAAAATAATGAAATTGTTTAGTCGTTTTGACTTGTGAATGAGAAGTTAATAAGTCATGAAATTGATGTTTTTTAGTCGTGTGATCCACAAATTAACTGAGAGAGAAGGTAACAACTCCATTCTTTCCAACTCCTACGTGTTCGAGCACATGTAAAAATTGATATAACTCGAGATTGTTTGTGAAGGATTCTGGTACGTGTTCGGGTACATGGAAGCGAAGAAGAGGTTGAAGAAAGGAGAGAGGATATTAATGATAAGCTTTGGAGCTGGATTCAAGTGCAATAACTGTGCATGGGAAGTGTTAAGAGATTTGGAAGATGAAAATGTATGGAAGGATTGTATTAATGGTTACCCTCCTCAATGCTTAGCCAATCCTTTCATGGAGAAGTACAGTTGGATCTATGATGAATCTTTAAACTTCATTAGGGATATAGATTTTGATCTTAAGCAACAATTAATTAATCTCTATCACCTTAATTAACTAACCTTTAATTCTTGCTTTATTATTGTTTTTTCTTTTTATCCTCTCTTATGTATGTTTCTGTGTTTCCTATTTTGGTTATTGAATTTCAATAAATTATACTTAATTTATTGTAATTGTTTGATAATTTGGATAAATTTTTGCTTCTCTAATTAAAAGAAGCTCCTTGTTATTATGGTAGGTGTGATTCTCTAATTTCTAAGAAAATTATTGTAAATGACAAAATAATATAGCAAAATTACAGTTTATATCAATGATAGACAATAATAAAGTTTATCATTGATAGAATCTAGAATCTGACTAAACGTTGTAAATACTTTGATTCATTTTACTATATTTGAAAATGCTCATAATCTAAACGGTACAATGTATAATAGAAAACGAAATGGGTATCAACCCCCGACCAACCTTAATCTTAAAAAGATATCAGAATTCAAATAGCAAATCTAAACTAAATTTAATGTCAATAATATAATAAATCTTGCTAATTTATTCTATAAATTTTTTATGCAAACATAGAAACATAATCAACACATTTATGTCATATTTATTATTATTGCCATGGACGGAAAATTAATACCTAATTTGATGTCGATGATTCGATCTTTCGCTCCAATAATAGTTCAACTAAAATAAATTGATTCTATCCTCGTAAAGAAGCACACTTTCATCATTATAGGTTGCTTTTTCCCCCCTCTTTTGTATATGTATTCTGAGTGTGTGGTTGTGCATGAAAGGCATAGGTTTACATGCAACCAAAACACTAGCAGGAAGAAATAATTAAAAGTACTTTTTGATGAAGCCAATAATAACTAATTAATAAATGGTCAAACAATAATATTAAAATCTCTCTGAACTCAATAACTCTCTCCCTGAAATGGTTTTATATATGTCTGACACTCTTGTTTCCATCTTTAATTTTGAAGTAAATAACCAACCAACTCCACCTCTCTCTTATCGTATATAATCTCACTAAATCTTGTCGTAGTTTTTTAATATTATCGGAGTTGACATGAATCACAATAAATAAAAGAAAATATAAGATTCTATACTGTCCGTTTATGAAGGAAGCTTTTAGTCCATCAACTTATTAAGTTAGTGTAAACAACCCAACTTAAATACTTGATGTTATCGAGCTTTGGATATTATACATTTTACACTTAACAATTAACTTAATCTTGCATTCTTAATCTACCTTTTGTAATTATCGAGGAACACAACCCTTACAACTTTACACCTCGAACACAAATTTATCAAGTGACTTATTAATCTCGCTCAGTAAACCAAAGGTCCAAACATTTTAAAATTTTGATATTAAAGAGAGAAAGAAGGAAAGCTTATAGTTGTCACCAAAACCAAATCAATCAAAGTTTACCTAACCAACACATTTTTATCTCAAACAACTTTGATTTAGTTATTGAATTAAGGTTTGTGACATTCATTATTATTGCCATTGATGGGAATTTGAGTTTCATAGGCAGCATCATGATTGAAAAGACTTCTTGTGCCCCCCCCTTGTCTCAGTTCTCAACTATAGGGTCCCTCCATTTATTATCATGATTTCAATGGAAAAACCTAGTTACAAGGACTTCAATAATGTCAATTGTCATTATCTCAATTTTATGAAAATTAATTTACATCTCTAAATTATTAGAGTTTCATCACTTTAAACTTTAAAGTAATAACCATATCCATCTAAATCCATCTTTTTAAGTACGAATTTCACATTTCTTCAATGAATTTCAAATTTTGAATACTAGTATATAAATTCATGTCGGTCTTACGATATCATATTGATTGTCCGAGTAGTCCGCCCAGCACCCACCCGTAACCCAGTAGATAAAGTACATTATATAGTCTGTTTTAGGAATTGGCGACTTACCCATTCAGTGACTTTGGCATTGGACTTTCTAAAAATGGGGTACTATCGGGTCGAGTGAAATCAATATTAGAGGCATGTTGGCATTCTGGCCTTCCTTCTTCTTTCAGAGCCTACCCAAAAGAGAATCCAGTGTTTCTTGGTCGTGAATATCTAAATAGGACGAACCGCCCCATGTTTGCTTCAAAACAAAACAGAATCTTCCAATTTACGAAAACGTTGAAATATTGTAAGGTTATTTAGTCAATCTTTTAGTTGGAAAGTTAAAGAGAATGAGAAAGAGAGATTTGAAGACAGTATTAGAGTCAGAAGAACTGAGTATTTTTCAGAAGAAACAATGGTGTGTTTGTTAGACAACCTTTTTTGTTCATCCATTTCATTTTGTTATTAAATGCTATTTTACAAATATAGTTTGTTGAAACCATAAAGGAAATACTCAAATTACCATTTTTCTTTTATTACTTTTCCTCTGCTTTTCTTCACTTGAACTTCTTAATTCTGTCAGAAGGGGTAAAAAGTAAATACTTAATTCTACAATATCTTTTTTTAGAAAAATACCTAAGCGTATTTCGAACATCACGCATCATTGTGTATTTCATTAAATTATGAAATCACAATTGTCATTTAGTAATATTCTAATTGTTTTTTTTATGTGTGTAATGAAAGTGGGATGTATAGAGATGAGTGTCAGTGATGTTCGAGATGCATCTTGTAACATTTTTTTTTGTTAAATTACAAGTTTGATTCCTACGGTTGATAGAAGTTAGAATCCCATTTCGTTTTTTTTTTAGTTTTTGAAATTTAGCCAATTATCTTCTATCTCTTCCAATGATTTGCATCATTCTTAGGTACAATAGTTGAATTCTTAACCAAATTCTGAAAACAAAAACAAATTTTTAAAAGCTACTTTTTTTTTTCCAAATTTTGTTTTTTTAAACCATTGATAAAAAGTAGATAAAAAATGAAGAAAATTGGAGATAGAAGTAAACTTAATTTTCAAAAACAAAAATGAAAAATCAAGTAGTTGTCAAACGAGACCTTAAAAGTTAGAACTCAAGCATGCAAGTATAACCCACGTAGAAAATCTCAAGAGTTTATCAAATCAAAGAGACTATTTATAAAGATTCGTGGAACCACGAGGGGATATCTTTAGGATGAAATTATCATGCACATTTCTATTTTTATATTTTACTCAAAAGACATTCATCCCTGAAGTAGAGATAAGATCAGTTAGTCAAACAGAAGATAGAGATAAGACCAAGGTGACCAATCAATCAAACATATAAACTTCTGAAACTCAAGCCAATAGATAACACATTGATGATATATGGATTAAGGATATTCAAAATATCATATATCAAACAAAAATATTGAGATCTTATCTACTTTCTCACATCCAAAATCTTGTCCACTTTTCCATATCCCATTACAATCAAATCTCAAAATTTTCACATAATAGGAGGAATTTGAACTAGAGCAGGTTCTTCAAGCACGTTGCACACGTAGTTGACATATCGCATCAGTATTCAACTTGGAGGTGTGATTTTCGGTTGTAGTTTAAGAACGATCTGATAGATAATTGGAGCAATTGGTCATCCATATGAAGAAAACAAATGAAGGGACAAACCTAATGACAAAATACCTTAGTTTTCTCATTTCTTCCAATATAATCACAGAGTTGTTTCTCCTTCATGAGCTCTTTTCCTGCTAGTTTTAGCTGAGTCGTATCCTTGTCAAGAAGCTCGATATCTGAACGGTGAGATAATAGACAATCTCGTTTCTAGTCACCTTCATCAAGAATTATAAGATTGATCTAAAACAAAGCAATTTGCTTTCTGAGGAACAGTTTTAAAAGATTGACAATGATGTGTGAATGGATCTCTTCATCACCAAGCACAACCTTATCAAAGAGCAGATACGAATGTTATTTGGATAGAAGTGGGAATACCTTAAGGATATATTAGTATTTAGCAAAGGAATTCGTGGGAAATTGTTATAGATACAGTGAGAGGGAAGGGAAGGAATGAGGGTAGACAAGTAACAGTTTTGAGGCTGATTGGCATCTCGAGAGAGGAGAGATTCCAATTATCTTGAATACATGGGGGCGTTATTTCTAATCTTGTAATCTAGGGAGTATTTGGAGAGCTGGAACGTAATTCGGATTACTGAAAATCAGAGAAGTGTCGGAAAACGTAAGTAATCAAAGACGAAACAGAAATAAGATTGTGGAGCGTAAAAACCATGAGAAAGATGGTTGGATTGAAAACTGTCGGAATGGAATGAGTTTTGTATCACAAATCGGACTCAAAACGCTCAATCCAAACATGAGTTTTTATTATATTACATTACAAACTTATTCCACTACGGGTCATCAAACACCCATATATTTCAATGTATTGGAAAAGATAGTTTCAAGAGAGGTCTTTCCCTAGATAATTTTCCTGGGAAAGTTAATATTGTATTGGTTCCTTTCGGAGAATTTGTGTGAACCATACCAGGTATTAATATTGTATTTCTTCATGTTAGCATGCATAACACAAAAGTTCATATTTCAACTGTTCATGAAACAAAAAACAAGCAGCAGTAAACAACATAACAATATGGCCTCTTGTAATTTGTGTCAGTTGCAATCTCGTGCTAAAGGACCTCACTATGAATTTGACAAAAAGAAAAAAGATTCATGTTGGATATTGAACGCACATTTTTAGTTGAGATAATGTTTATCAGTTCGAGCCCAAACAAATTTGAGATGAGATCTTGATTAGTAACTCGAATATGTAGGACTGAAAGGAACCAAACAAAACCACAATGTACTGTGGTACAAAAGGTAAAGAACTCAAAGGATAAACAAGTAAATCAAGATACTTGCACCTCTACTCTTGATTCATAACCAATCTCCCAAACGACTTTTCTAGCTGATTACTAATATACCCAAAATAACATCCCTATCAAAAACATTATGTGACAGAGAAATATCATTCAGAACCAACAAGGTAATGCAGAAGAACAGTTACATATAACTTTAGAGCAATGGACGGTAATATTATTGTTCTTTAAGAAGCAAGGAAAAAGCAGAACAGAAAAAGATGGGAAGAAAATCTCAAATACCTGATAAAAGTTGTTGAAACTGAGTGGAATCATAGACACCCAATGTATCAAACCTTGCTACCAATTCCCTTTCAATAGTCTCAAAATGGTGTCTCAACACAAGATATGATAAAGGCCTATTGTGGACAACCATGTCCTGTAGTGAGAAAATGGAAATCGATCAATGAAAAGATGCAAAAGAATAGACTAATATTACAACATTCCCTACTCTAAATAACAGAACTCTCATCGATTTTCACATGATCCAAACACGAAAAGGGGAATAGAAAGTGAAACCTTAGATGCGTAGGACTTTGCTTCTGAAAAAGCTCTCAAAAGAGGCGTAGCTTCACATCACAGCCATCATAGAATCAACGAGCGTAAGATGATTACAAAAGAGAAAGAAACAGTAAGGAGTAAAAGAGAAATTATTTGTTGGAATTGCTAATATTCAAACCTTTGGGATCGCCATTAAAGGGAAGTAGACGGGGTTCGAATTCTGAAACAAGGCGATGGATTTTAGACTGGAGATTGAAAATTAGAATAACTTCCCAAGCAATTTCTTCAATCAATGAGTCGCTCTGACACTCATAAAGAAACTCGTTCTCACCGGAATCGTCGCCGGACTTGACGTGAATTCTCACCATTTTTGGGGCTTCGCGGCGAATCGTTTTTTTTAAAAAAAAAAAAGTTATTTTTTTGTAAGCACTGGAAACTAAAGAAATAATAATAAAACAGAAAAATAAAAGGGATTGGGAAGAGGAAAAAACTACAAAGTGAAAAAAGTTTAATAATAAATGGATATTCAGGTGTGTGTATATAATATATAGTAATTACATTATCATTTAAGAAATGTCAAATCTGAAATTTTATAAGAAAAATAGCAAACATCTTTCATTCCATTCCGGGTGTCTCGAATTTTGATTAACCCTAAAATGCCCTTCGTGTTTACTACTTTACTTCAATTTTTTTTAATGTTTGCGATAACTTTTCTTTCTCCACAACAAATAGGTTGATCTCGACTTGATCATCAACTTAAATTGGGAATTTTGACGCAAAGATGGAGGGCTCAACTTAAAATTGACCAAGAGTTCAAGTTGTCAAATCTTATTCTTTCTCGAGTGATTCGTCTCAAGCCATTGTGAAAGAGCTAGGATGATGTTAACCCTTTAGTTAGGAGACTTTTTTTATGAAGTTTCTCTCAATTGCCATGACATCAAACCCAAAATAACATGTTAAATCTTGTTTGTTTCTCCTGTCTATGAGATTTTCACAATATCACTACCAGAATTCTAGGGACGTCACATATCAAACACAATTAAAATGAATTTTCAAAAAATACTCACTTCAATGGTTGCAAAAACAAAATTTTATGTTGATTTTATTATAGTTGTTGAATTTTCCTAAAATATCTTCCAAGAACGATTTTTGGAATTGTTTGTTATTATTTTAGGAATTTGGTAATTTGTAGTATTGGAAATATTCTTAAAATTTAGTAATTATTAAATAATGAATTTTTAATTACTTTTTGTCATTTCGGTGATTTCATAACCATTCCCTTCTCTTTAGGTTCTACACGCAATCAAATCTTGGTTGACACTGTAATTATTATTATTATTATTATTATTATGTCAATCAATCTTAATTTTGTAAGGTTTTCTTTAGGTTTTAAAGTTCAAATGTAGTTTTTGTATTTATAATCTTAGAAGCATAGGTCAATGGTTTATTTCTTATTTTAGCTTTTTTAAGTATTCTTGAATCAAATTTAATATGTATTTTTGAAATAAATCAATTGATACTAAATATTTTTGTAATCTAATATATAGTAATTAATCAAATTCAAATTCGGTTTGCCATTTCTCCGAATCTAAATTCATCCTACTATTTTGTAAAATGGAAGTTTGAAATATGTTATTTATATGGTGCTCATCTAATAAAATCAATCCAATTGTTAATTGTTGGCCTTGAGCAACATCTTTTGTTTTAGGCAATGGTATCTACCCGTACAAATGTCCAAATGTAGTATTGACAAGTAGTGCATTGTACAACATTGATTTAGAGAGAAGGAATTTGTGTTTTCATAAAAAAGAAAAATATCACAAAATTTGAGGGACAATATGGGAAATATGAAATAAATATTCTTTTAACCTAATTTCATCACCCCCAAAATATAATTAACAAAGAAAAACTCAAGACAAGATACATAAGTTAAGGAAGACCTAATCTAAGGACGGTCCAATTTATTCCGCTTCGGAACGCATGTAAAATCTGGAAGCTTCTTTCAATTCAATCATCAAAGAGTCTGAGTAAATTAAAAACAAATTTTGGTATATAAAATTTGATGTAGAGGCCCATCCAAATAAGGAAGGACCCCTCCAAAAATAGGCGTATGCCGCTGTGGGCGGCAAGCACACGGTATTCTTTAGTAAAAGGCGAAAGAATAGTTCGCTCTGTGCTCACCGCACGGCTCCGTGGCTTTCAATGGCTAACGTTAATGGGTTTATATAGGCACTGGACGAATTCACTTCACCAACTTCTTTCCGATGTGGGAATTCTCACTTTCTAAGGTTATTATTATCTTTTTACTTTATTTACTTTCTTTTTAATTGGTGCTGTTCCACTATTCAGGTAACAGAGACAAAAGGGAAATTGCCACGTGGTTAATCCCATTCCCCTTGGTATTTATATTTTTATTATATCTAAATTTTTGTCTTTATTATATTAAAAGAAGGTCAAAATTATTTAGAAATGCATACATGTTATAACTTAATTAATTTATTAATTAAAATAGGTGTTATTAATGTATTATAAATTATATAAATATTTATGAATATTATCCTAAATTAGGTTGATCCAACTCCAATCTAAATTACATATATACAACTAATTAGAAATTTGTGCTTATTATAGTATGTAGGTTTGGATTGCTTATTATTTTAGTCTAGGTTATAATAATATGTTTGGAGTGTAGTCTGAATTAATATTATGTAAATTATTTTAAATTGTACTTTATCATATAAATAATCATTTTTCATATTTTTCATTTTTTGAGACTGTTACTATTATTTTGAAAAATAATCAATTTTTACTATACACTTTTCTAATTAATTTGTTTAATAATTTGATATTTTGATTTTACGTAGTTTTGAAATAAAATTTTATAAATTTTTGTCACTTTTACTAATTTGGAAGAGATCATAGTTTTTTTTTTTTTTTTATCATAATATGCTAACTTCAAATTGAAATAAAACAGTATTTTAATCTTGAATTCAATTATAGAAAAATTATAATTCTTTTATCATATTATATTTGAGGAATAAAAAATTGGGCGTCTTCGAGTATAGCAAAAAATTGAAACTATTTACAAAATATAGCAAAATCGATCAAATTCTCTATAGTCTATTTAAGTTTTTTTTTCTATATTTTGTAAATAGTTTCAATTTTTTGCTATCTATAAGAATTTCTCTAAAAAAATTATAAAGTTTGAATTTTAATTTTTGTTTGACCGCTAAATTTTTTTCAACATTGTAATCTTTAATTTTAAAAAATAATTTATATATATACATACATATTAATTTAATTTAATAACATTTTGATTTCTTCTCTGTTGGTCAATTTAACTATCTGACTTAGAATTGTTTTTTTCTTCAATTGGGTACTAATTAGTTTTTTAATTATGTTGTTGTAATCAATAAGTTTAAGAGTGAATATCTTGGTAACTAAAACAATAGTACAAATAAATGACATTGTATTTAAAAAAATACAGATATTTTACATTTTTTTAAATCAGTGCACTTGAGAATGATGACAAATGAACATATAAGGACTTTGGAGAACCCTTAATAAAATTCAAAGCAATCTCATGGCTTCTCCAAGCCTTGTTGTAACTTTGTAAAAGATGTCTAATCTCTTGATCCGAAAATTCTTTATAAATCCATATTTCATACCAACATAAACTTCTGCTATGGTTCCTAAATTCAAATGGTGCAAAAAGTATGTTCATTATTAACATTTTCTCTATATTTTTATTCAATTTAAAAGGTTTGTTTTTAAAATTGTATCAAAATTTTATAATCTTGAAAAAACATGGTTGGATCTTACTGATTTTCACCATTGGGCTCCCATGAGAAAATCCTAGAGGCAAACTGTGCGTTTTTCTTTTGTCCAAATAAACAATTCATCAACAACATCTACTTTGTTGGTGTGTCTCCCAAAATCAAACTCCCCAAAACTTGTAGTCAAATGCTCGTAAGAAAGTTTAAAAAGTTGAGTGCTTCCAAAATGTAGGTTTATTGAGAGATTTTTTGGTTCATATTCAAGTTTATTAAGATTTTATAAATGATCTCATTATACGGTTAAGATTTCATGAGGTGTGAGACGCAGGATTCAAGGGGCACTATAATGTTACGATTGAATGGTTGTCATGTCTTGAGGTGTGATAAGTCATTGAAAGACATTATATGTATGTATAAATAAATGAAGGCGCAAAATGAGAAATGAAAAATTCTTCACTTATACGTCCATTTAATACAGTAGAGATTTTGAAGGAGATTGATTTAAAACTTTATTTATATATAAAAACTCAAGCTAACATTGGAAACAGAAAATTTGATGTTCGAAACATGTAAATTTCTTTTACAATTTTTTAATAGATACATATAATGTCTTTCAATGACTAAGCATTCTACACGTTACAGTGTATTTTATACGATAACGATAATGATGTAAATCATATTTTATAATAAAAAATATTTAGAAATTAGACTAATTATAAGTAGTTGAATTGATAAAAACATCAATAAATTTGTTACGTTAAGTTGCAAAATTGTTTATATATTTTCACATACTACTGTTTTAAACATTACTAGGCACGTGTAACACACGTGTTATTTGAAGTTTGTTTTTTTTTTTTAAAAAAAAAAAAAGGAATAGTTAATTTGTTACACTTTGCGATACACTAGCTAGTGCTTGAAGCATTTCCATGGCTTTGAACACGGCGCTTGTTTCAGGTGAATCCTTTCTTTTTCATTTCTCCATATTCAATTTCTCAATGCGTATCGTGGTTGTTCCAATTTGGGAAGCCCTAGAACTAGGTATTCGGAATCCTGATTGTTTCCTTTTTCTATGATTACAGAACTGTACATTGATCAATTATCGATGCATTTTGTTTACAAATCATTATGATATCGCCGACTATTTGAATTTTGAACATCAATTTTACTTTCTGTTGATCGGGGACAAAGTAACAAGTATTGCCGTCTTCTGGTGTAGTTTGATCCTGAGTAATTGAAAGCTTAGATAATTGATTATGAGATTAATGAAGTTTTAAGGTTAAATTGTTGTGTGAATTTAAGCTAGATTAATGGAGAGTGCATGAGATTCTACATTTATTTTTCGAAACTCTGGAAATTTGTGCGAAGTACGTACAATGCACGAGAATGTATGATGTAGGATTTTCTTCTACTCTTGATTTTTAGTACAGGCATTCCAATTCTGCACTTTACAATTTCAAGCTGTATATTGCTTAATTTTTCGAAGTTGATTAATATATTCCTCCGTAAAGCAGTAATGGTTTCACTTTCCTACATAATGGAAATTTTCACTCCGAGAGTGTTCAGTGCAAAGCGAAAGAGATTTCTTGAATGTATAGCGAGCTATATGGATTTTGTTGATTAATTAGATTTTAGAAGGGCATTTTTGGTGCTTATTTTTTAGAGGTTTGAGTTTATCTAATAAAGAGATGAGAGATAGTTGCTGAAATTGTTTGAGACAGACATCTTGTGTTGCATTTTCATAAAGTCCTACATGTTGTACTCAACCGTACAAATTACAGATAGCCATGAACAACAATTTTCGTTGACTTATAGCATACCCCTAGACAGGAATCTTATAAGAAGAAATAAGATGTCATTAATATCTTGTAGGTCTGTACTTTCTTATTCTCTATCAGTCTCTATCATCCCCTGCAAAGTTCTGGTATTTCCTGATCATCAGAAACTGTAAGGGTTGAAGATGATAATAAGTAAATCCCAACTTCACTAACTGTCTTTCTTGAACGCAATGGTTGCTGAGATTGAGACTGCTTGCAGTGTGCAATTGCTCCCTGAATTGAGTTCTCAATCTCTGAATTCACACTCCCACATCTCTTTAGGTAATTCCCGCTTGAAATATTTGGACATGAAGAGGAAGTGGGATGTAATGGTGCAGAAGACGATGATTTGATAATTGGTTGTCTCTTAATAACCATTGAGAATGATCTTCTGTTGCGACTACTGTTTTCCGTATTGCCTTTGTCTTTGTTGGAACTGGCAATAGAGCTCGAAATTGGTCCAAATGGCTTTCTCTTTTCCACTTTAGCTCCCTTTTTTGAAAATTCATTGGGTTTTGAGGCTGATCCTTCATCTGCAATCTTTGCAGCTGCCGCACAGGACTCATCTGAGCAACCTGATTTGGTAAACAAAGACTTGATGTAAGCCCTGGAAGCTTTCAGCTTGAGACAAAAGGTAGAATGCTTAAGCTTTTTGGTCCAGGACTTTTTCGAACTTTCACCATTCAAATAGCTCACATCTGCTGCATACTCCAGAAGATATTCGTCCGGGTTTAGCTCCCTACTGATCCGAAAAGATTCGGAAGGAGAAATGTTGCAGGATTCAAAAGGAGTACTGGTAGGTGTATTGACTGAAGTGGTTAATGGAGTGATGTAAAATTCTTCAAACGTGTCTTTTCTGTAATCATAATCAGAACTAGACTTTTGCAAGAGTTTCTCTATCATTTGCAGGCGTGGGGGGCGATGAAGGGGAAGAAGCTTCCCATTGTAGAAGAGCTCGTCAGCTGGAGAAGTCGTTGGCTCTCTCCCCCGAGAATTCAACGACATTTGAAACTCGAACTCTCTGGATGGTCGCGGCGAGCTTTTGGAGCAGCAGCGAAAGTTAGTGTATGAACCAATTTCAATGTCTATATAGTCATCATCTGATGGATCACAAGATGGAATGTCAACAGCCATATCTAGTAACTCCCTCTCTCTCTCTCTCTCTCTCTCTCTCTCTCTCTCTCTGGAATTTGCTTATATGAAACTATGCTTTATCAGGTGGTTTAAGGGTAGGAGCACCTTTACAACTGAGGATGCTTGTCTTTATATCAGGCCTATAGAGAATAAAGTATGGGGAAATTATAATTGACACTCTTTTAATAATGCTTCCAAATAGGAAATTAAAACATAATTGGAGGTAACCTGCTTATCATAATTTTATTAATCCTCAGTGAACTATTTATTTATTTATTTATTTTTAACACATAGTGAACTGTTTTTTTTTCTTCTTTTGGGTGTGTGTGGCTGATTTCTCATTGCTTTTCACTATGCTACTACAAAAGAATGCACTAAATTAGTCTGGTCTCTTTCTTTAGTATTATTCTTTATTGTGATGTAGAAAACCATTAAGAATATAAAACAGTGAAATTTTGCATCTTTTTCATTGGGGCTTACTTTGCTTGCAAATCACCGAAATTGGGTAAAATGTTTCTCAACCATTATTAAAGAATCAGTTGACAAGAATTTATCAAACAAAGTAAAACACAAAAAATTAGAACCAAATAAACAAAAAAGGGTTAGCTTAGGCATTGTCCTTTATTCCAAAGGAATATATGTAGAACGACATTACTCAAGCAAAACAACATTATATGCTGTACCTTAGAGTAAAAGGGATAAAATCCCAAAGTTCCCTTTCTAAATGCTAATCTTAGATTCTTAGGTTAGGCACCTGAAAATAAAATAAGTAAATAAATACCATCTTTTTCAACAGCTGTTTAGCTCTTCAGACAAAATTCAGTTTTAAGAACCAAACCATGCCCTAAAAACAGGCTTTTTTGCTCTCCTACAGCATGCTAGCTCCTTCATATTTCCATGTGGTCCTTGAAAGAAAAATAAATTAATAAGCAAAAAACATGATTGAAGACAGCTCCTCTTTCAACTAGAACATTACTTAGAGGCTGCTACAGAAGCACTTTTGTCTGATTTTATTTCTTTCTACTGAATTTCAGGGTGGCTTTACTTTTCATCAATCTTTACCAATCCAAATACACTGATTGGTTATGAAATCTTTTTCCTCTTTCTTTTTGTTTTATATGTTTTACATCAAAAAGCTTACTTTTAAACTGCTCCTATATATATATATATATATATATATATATATATATAACACATATATATATTTCAAGCAATATGAAAAAAAAAGTTATTGACCTCATAGTGAATTAACAATGTCCAGACATTTAATAGTGGAGGAGGGAAATTCCGGATCAATTTGCCTTTGAATGCTTGAGACTTTTGCTATTGTCCTCTGCTTTTTAATACACTCTTCCACGATATTGCTTTGTCTCTAGCTGTTTAAAGATAACTTATTTTAGAATTTTGGTAAGTCATGAGTTGCAAAATGCAAACAGTTTTTGATATAATTAGCCTCAGAGGGTGAAACATGGACTCCACAACTTGTGAAAATGCTTAAGAAGGGAGAAACATGAAGCTTCTGAATTTGTCAGCAACTACCTTGTGGGATCTGCAAATGTAGCTCAAAAGCATTGTATTGAACGATTGGAATGATGTTCTCACAAATTTAATACGATCTGAGTTAACTCGAAGCTAGTTTTGCGAGGATGCTTGTGTATTTGACTCTTGTTTGGTTCTTTATTATCGTTTCTTTAAAAATGAAAAAAAAAAATGAAAATAACACAGTTTGTGTGATTTGTGTAATTTTATTATTTGCTTGATTTTTAGATCTATATTCTTTAGAAGTATAGTTTGAAAGTAGTCTTTCGAATTCTTCACCTACGTCCCGACAAAATCTATCGCTATTTCTTGCAATTCAAAATATGCAATTTGGTTTTCCAAGAAGTTCCAAATTTTTTTTTCTCCTTTTCGTGCACTCAGTTTCCATGAAATTTGAAAGCTGAAGGCGTCATGGATAAAATTGCATTCTCATAGTAATAATTTATAGCTAAATCAACAACAATTTTTAAACATAGTTAATTTGATAATTTATAGAGTTATCATATTACTGGATCTAGCAAGTGTCTAATCTCAATCTAAAAATTGTTTAAAGTGTTAGAAAAAACAAACTTAACTTTAAATTTTGTTAATAAAAATGACTTGTGACCATAGTTTACTAGTTTGTAACCATCCTTGTTTCTAACTCTCTCCATTTGTCTACTACCGTGTTTACTATTTTATGAAGCCAGGGTTCTTATTAGCATTCAATCTCTTACTGTATCCTAAAACACTAAAGGAGCGTTAGGGCCCCAACTTTCTAATTTGCCAACTTGATTTATGGTCAAACTTTCTAATTTGCCTAACTCGATTTATAAATGAGAAAGAATTGCTACAAGTACCACCTTTTGTCTAGTGTAAAAAGAAATAGAAAAAAACTAAGCAAGCAGCATAAATATCTTGACACAAAACACCATGGAAGTCCTCTTTCAAAACTCTTCAGTGTATGCCTAACTCATAAGCAACACTAAAGCATTTTCACCATAGTTTAGAAACTCCACCTCTATGATTTTATAATTTACAAATTGAATCTCTTTATGTTTCAAAAACAGTTCCAATCATTACCATAGTTAATAAATTAACAAATTAAACACCTCCTGTTGATAAGTCTGAAAGAAACCTATGTACTTGATGCATATCATTAAAATAAAACACAAAGTTAACTTTTAGATTTCACAAACTACACTCTTTCAGAACTAATTTTTAAATTGTAAAAAAACATGCTTTGAAAAATAAACAAATCACAAAAAATATAAATTTACAAGCACCCCTTCAGAGAGTGAGAGAGACCAGCTCACTGACATCACAAACACAAAGTAATTAAAATATTTAATAAAAAACAAGATAACAATTCTAGAGAGAGAAGAAAAGAAGAGGAGAGAGAGAGGATAGAATTAAGAGCCACAAATAAGATTCATCTAAGAGACCCACCACCCAGAAAATCAGGATAAAAAGCTATCTTCTCATTGGCTAAGGCCTAAGGGTTGACAACTTGAAACTTTTATTATTATTATTATTTATCAAGCTAGGGTTCTTATTAGCCATAGAAAATTTCTTGCTCTATCCCACTAAATGTCTTTGGAGCGTGTAAACCCCAATCTGCCTTAGTCAAGTTGAAGTTCCAAAATGTTATAGCTCACTTAACTATAGTAAAACTATTTGAAAATTTAATTATAATATGTCAAATCGAACATGGTTCAATAAGCATACAAGTGTATTAGTAGCCACGAGGTATGTGGTTTGAACTCTCCTACTCCCCAATTGTCTGTAGTGTTTACTATTTTGTAATCATCCCTCTCCTTTTGTAATACAAACTAAAATAGTATAATCCAAACATGGAGAAAATTGGAACTCACAGACTGTGATAGCCATTGACTATAATAACCAACTCAATCTCCTAAACAACATGTGTTGGAGCCAAATTTAGTGCCACAAACAACCTCTAAAACGATATGTTAAGAGCCAAAAAGATAAAACTACAAGGATTTGAGAACTGCCCTATCAAGATAGATTTGGGCCAGACATGTTTCAGCCCACTACTTTCTGTGCCCTATCCTTGAAGGCAGAGGAGGCTTATTAACCATCATGTTGTCCTTTAAAAGATAAGACAAATTCCAACTACCATATCCAAGAAACCTTTCTGAGACATATCAGTATTAACAAAAATCTCCCAACCCCACACCAACTAATTTGTCAGGAAACATTGGGGTCTCCCACTAAAGGATGGTGGTTTGCTTAAGAAACTAAAAACTTAACCCCTTACAATACAGTTTTATCTAAAAGGTTGGACTTACTTGCATATTAAGTCTTCTTGATTTGACTGTTTCCCTTCTTTGGCTTTATATTACAACATAAATGTTCCAGAGTTTATACAAGTGAACAAATTAAAAAACCACAAAATATACAGAGAACAATTACAAAGGAAAGATTATAATGAAATCATGCAGTTTTAGGGGGTATGCCAAAAGCAAAGCTATGAGACTATGACCTTTTTCCATAATAAATTAGGTTGGTTCGTTCATGAATACATAATATGACAGTTAGTTCTTCGAGTCACCTGACCTCAGCTCCTTTTCGAGCTCGTCAAACTCCCATTCGCCGATGTCTTCTGCTGAGTAGTCATGACCTACTTTGCCGAATTCTGATTCCAGCTTCGCTAGCTCAGCTGCAGCGTCTAGCGTCTGTTCTACCTCAACTGCAGGTAGTTCGGGATCCTTGCCAGTTTCGATTTTTGAGTTCTTGTTGTCTTCCGTTGGAGGTTGGGGAACACTAGTGCTTTCCACTTCCTCTCTAGATTCCTTTTCGGGTTTTGGAGGTGGAGTTTCGATTTCTAGATTGGGTCTCTCGATAGATTCAAATTTTTCCCGGAGTTTTTCAATATCATTAAACAACTCTTGAACTCTAGAATCATCTTTCCTGAATTGAGGTTAAAAAGAGAGGAGTTACTTTTGGGTAAAATGATGAAATGTAACATAGAGGAGTGCTAGAACAGAATGCATGAGTTAAAAATGGGAAGAAAATAATGTTTCTTCTATTTTATGAATCAAATACAAGGTCTTAGAACAAAGACCAACTACAAATAAGTTAAAAATCTTAGACATAAATGATGAATATACATAATAAAAATCCAATATTACAAGAGATAAAGGAGAAATCCAACAGCATGTCACAGAAACTTGGATCACACCTGGAAACTTGAGCTTGCTGAGCCAGAAACTGCTCTTTCATGTTATCCACAACACTGAAGGTCGTAATAATCTGAAACAAGAAAACAAATCAAGGTTATAATTGTTCAAGATCCAAGATGAAGCCAATATTACGCTTGGTAGGAAAATTGTAGGCAGCAAATATATGTCCTATAACTGGGACAATTTTTTGCACTGCGTTGATTAAAAATTAAAAGTAAATATACGTATATTACAAAACAAGCCAAACACTGCACTGAAAGACAAGCCCCATGCATGAACCCGCTCAAAATTTACTAGTCGTGTATAACCATCCCAATTATCCATATAAGATATAACAGAAAACGAGAAACAAATAAAAGCAAGTAGAAACCGAAAGAAAAGTAGTGAAGTGCAGAGCAGCCTTCTAATCCTAACAATCTTGAACAAATCTTGAATATTTCTCCTATTTTCTCTCCAATAAACACCCCAGACATAAGAGTCAAAGATCTGAGACACCAAAACCTGCCTCTATTATCAAGGAATTAGAAGCTCAATCAACAAATCATACAAGACAAATTACGAACAAACTGCCCAGAAAGTTAGAAGAAACCTGCCCAAATGAGAAGAGAAAAAATAAACGTAACCTAATGAACCTAACCACCCAATAATAGTAAGCATTAGGAAAGGAGACCAGAGGCATATGATAACAGATCTCTATTTCTCCTTGAATAAATTTTAGATTTACAAAAAATATATATCATCTTTCCACCTTTACTTTGCACAGCCCATTCCCAACAGAAAAATGGAGACAGGAAAAAAGAAAAAGAGAAGAGAGAAGAGTAAAGAAACAAGAAAATATGGGATATGTTCAGAAATACGAATTTCCAAAGACACAGCCAATATTTTTAATTTAAAGGTTCTCGATTTCTGATCTCCCTCAGGAACAGATTTAGACACATCATCCCATCTGCCAAAGAGAGAATTGCTTCCCTTATCCACCCACTCCCAAGGAATATCTCGTTAACTTCTCCAAAACATTAGTCCGTATGCTCAAATTTTAACAGAAAAGAGTAGCAGATAGGAATCCTACTTGAAAGTAATTGGTGAAGGTCTTTGTCAAAAGAAGAAAACATTCCAGCAGTAGTCTATTAGACTATTTCCAACCTTTTCTATGATAGGTTCCAAAAATTCCTAGACCTTAGCTTATGTCCCAATCGGAGACCACAGTACTAAGGTAGCACAAGGGAAGCAGGACGACCAGACAACCAACGGAACCAACATGATAACCAATCTGCACAGTAAACACTCCACTCTATTGATGGTAAGAGATCTGAAATTGACTAGAAAGTGGCAAGAACCCCAATGGGATTCTCCAAATTCAAAATTGAGACATTTTAGAAGGATTAATGAGAACCCCAGTATAGATGATATAAAGGTTTACATGAATCTGCCCTCTCCAGATAAAAAAAAAAAAAGCAAATAGTCAAGCCTAGATTTCTACCATTCAAAGCAACTTTAGCTTCTTTATCCTATAAGTCGAGCCAAGATTTCTACCATTTATGAATCTTCCAATTAATTTCAAAAGAAGCATTCCTCTGCTTAACTTCTCTCATTGCCAATTAGAAATGTTTCTTGGAATTTTCCTTGGGCATGGAGTTTTGACTCAAGAAGTAATAAATAAACAAATAAACAAATTCATTGCAAATGTAAAACAATAACTATATGCTGCCATTCCATCTTTGAGCAGTCTGAAACTGTGAAAGTGTAATATGAGCGGAGTACTGCTTATATCTTACACAAGATGTATTCACATCATCGTTATATGTATGTATATGTATGTGTGTATATAACCAATAACAACAACACCACTGTGGGATAGCTATTTTTCAGTATATATATATTTGGATGGCCAATGTGAACCATATTTTACACGAAATCAATTCACCAACAGCATTAAATCTTCAAACTAAAATAAATTTGGTTAAGTAATAAAAAGTTTATACCTTTGCTTCATAGCCTAGATATTCCTTTTCAAGATTATTTGTAGGGCTAAGAACTTTTGACTCATCATTTTCCAGTGTGGATTCCTCCGACCTGTCCAGAGTGATCTGATAGATAAGAAGCCATGCTTCAGAACAAAATACGATCTTGATGAATAAAGAGAAAAGGTTACCTCCGCCGTAAATTCTTTAAATTCTCCACAAATTTTTCAATACGGCTGATTGACGGCTCCAACTCTTTCTACATCAGATGATCCGAGCAAGGTTTCAAACATTGGAGATCAGAGCTTACTCATAAAACATTTAGGATACACGTATTCTTCAGAGAATTTTATAAATACCTTATAAGCAGATAGAAGATCAATAGCCAAGTTGACAAAGTAACCTTCATGTTTTTCCAACGCATCACTTCAGAAAGAAAAGAAACAAGTATTTAAGTACAACGAATCTCAACTGAGAGAAGAAACATTGTGCAATGCCCATTTGCAGGTTCCCTCACTAAAGCACTCCAAAAAATCCTTTAGAAAAATTCTAATGCTGACAAAAAATGAAAAATAACAAGCATGGCCTAAAATACATACTTGACCTCCTTTTCTTTATTTTCTCTATATAGGCATTGGATATTCCACGTATCTTCCAGAAAATTAATCCAAATATTCAAAACATTTGATTCTGCCTTACACGAGGCAATAGATTTTAAAAGCTCATCTTCCTGAGAGAATTCACAAAGAATATATAATGAATAAAGATGAGAACATACAAGAAATAGCATAATACATCAAAAGTAAATAAACAAAATGCACCCTTGTCTTTAAATGTGCGACAATCTTGTTGTTGGCCTCCTCAAACTGATCTCTCTCTTCCACCATATTACGAAGGCGTGCATGAGCAGCAGCCAAGGAGATATTAACCTATGCCATTATAACATATATGTTCAGCTATACAGAAATGTGGAAAGTGGATAAAATAAAATAATATTTAAAATTCTGTGGATAAACAAATTTCAAAATCCACTAACCATAGAAATGAAAATGTACATTACGTCTGATAAAGGAAAAAGAATAGTGGACTTTCTCAATATAGGGTTCAAAGGCATCCTGATAACACACCCAAAATAGGGCTTTTCTAACATTACAAGTTTACAACTACTAAGATATTTATAAATTTATATCAAGATGCTCAGGTAACTAGGGTATCACTGTCTCAGGCACAGGCATGACTTCTATATCAATGTTAATACTATATCATAAAAATTGTGTACAAACGTAAATAAGCAGCACAACATTTCTTCATTATATCATGGTTAACCAAAAGATCATGGATGGAAGACAGAGAAACCTTTTTTAATTGAGCTTCAATATCATCTCTCTGTCTTTCAAGTTCTGCAATTTCTGCAGCTAGTTCCTGTAAATAATAGAAAACATAAACTCCAGCTTTCTACATACAAAGTTGAAAATAATCTAACATGGTTGTAATTAAGTTTCGTTTTGTCATTTGTATACTCTCTACCATATAAATGAAACAGAGTTCAAAATAGATATGAAGTATGATTGAACATAAAGAATAAGATTTTGTTGCAAACTAGGTCCTTGATACAATCCTGACATAATGTTGAGGATAATTTATAAATTTTGTTCTTAAAACTGTTTAGCAAGCTGATTTCTAACAATTATTTTCTATACCTTGGACATAATCCAAGGAATCTCTGATTCCTCTTTTTGGAACCCCATGATGCATAAGATGAGAAAAAGACGGGCCACATGGAAGAAACTTTCTATCAAAAGGTGACAGAATGACCCTTATTCTCTCGGTGTCGAGTGGGATGCCTATTTACTTCTTCTCCCTTTCCAGAACTTTATGCTTTGTGCATAAAGGTCTTGACACACTTATTAGGGACTTCCTCTGGGAAGGCATTGATGAGAGTAAATGGGCACATCCGTGAACTGCAAGGTGGTGGGGAAGCTGGTAAACCTTGGGTGTAGAATTAGGGAATCGAAGGATTAGTAACAGAGCCTTATTAGCAAAATAGCTCTTGCAATTCCACCTTGAGTGTACTACCCTTTGGCATAGAATTATAGTGAAGAAGGACGGCCTTCAACCTCATAAGGGGGTACTTGGTGGGAATGGGATCAAAGTCACCTACAGAAATCTATGGAAAGAAATGGCAAATGAGCTCTCTTGTGTTTCTAACGTTGTCCGTTGTTTTTTAAGCTTCACCAAACTCAAAACTAAAGTACTAAAATTGTAACATTTTGAAACTTCAGGATAAAATGAAAACTAGATCCAAGGCCAAAAAGGTTTTTTGTCTCTATTTTTAATTTGTTAAATTGGTTGGTGAATGAAGACATCTTTTATTTGTCTTCTGCTTTTTCTTTTATTTTCATATTGTTTTTCCTTTGTGAAGGTGTACTGCTAAGTGCTCATCTGGGAATGCATATATATATCTGGGACTGTTTTCCTTTTTTTTTCTTCTTTTTTCTTTTTTTGCAACAATGTCCAAATTACCTTTTATGTGGTGTCTAAGAGACTAGATATTCCATTGTAATTGTAGTCAAGCTCAAATCCTACCTGAAAGATAGTGTTTCATTATTTCTTTTGGGAGGGGGGCTCCTCAGTCTTAACCCCTTTTGTTCTTAGGTTATGTGGTGGTTTTTTGTTTAGACGCTTCTGATTCTTATTCGACAAATAAATCAAATAAAGCATAAAAATTAATAATAAAACTACCCCCCGCATGCAATATAATTTTCTAAAATAAAACTATTTTTATTGTGATAAACCAAAAGCTATTTTTAAACAATACTCCAAAAAACACCCAACCTTCTCTTTTTCACCAGATTCACTTGCTTTGGTAAAACGAACATTTAGCGCTTCCTCTTTTTGCGTTCTGCAAATTAAAACAAGGGGAAAACGTCATAAATACATGCATGAAAGGACAAAAGGAAAAGCATGTATCCCTCGTGGTGCGCGGCTAGACAAAAAATCAACCTGAATGGACTAGTTGGATTAGAAAGATGTACTTCCATTCCAACCAAAATTTGTAAATTTTTTTTTTTTATATCCGTGAGTGTCCGGGCCAGCTTACGCGCACCTCGACTAATCTCACGGGACAACCCGCCTGACGCTACAATATTTGGATGTCAAGGAAACTCGTAGGAAATTAATTCCTAGGTAGGTGGCCACCATGGATTGAACCCATGACCTCTTAGTTAGTTATTGACCTTTTTACCACTAGGCCAACCCATGATGATTAACCAAAATTTGTAAATAGAAGAAGAAAAAAGAAAATTACAAAAAACACTTGGTTCTCCAGAGAGGAATTAAGCCTAACTCTATCTCCTAAATCCTAACTCCTACTTTTTTTAATTGACTATATCTTTCTGTTTCCTATCAAAAAAAAAAAAAAAGTATTGCCATCAGTCCATACGATCTATACTCTATAGTATAGGTTCTAGGCAATAAAGAAACCCAAAACACTCTTCAGCTAGTAGCCACTGAGTACTTTTTTCCCTTTTTTTTTTTTTTTTTTAACATGAAACAGATATATTGAAACTAAAAGAAAGAGAAAGACACAGCCTAAAGGCAAGGGGTTGAGAAAACCCCTCCACAAGCTTAGATAAGAAAAGCCTTTCAATTGTGAAGGAACACAGACAAGCTGGAATTACTAACGAATTTCCTATGACTCTAACACAAGGAATTAAGGCCCAAAGGTAAAAAAAAACAGCCATCAACGAGAAGAATTTCAAGTGGAAAAGTAAGCTAAACAATTTCTCATGTCAAAGTCCCAACAGATAATACAGATAATATCAACATATATCAGCAAAGAAAAAACAGTTACATGTATGAATTCTAATTCACTGCCATTTAGGATACGGGGATCTTTACCTATGATCTGAAATGCGCTTTTCAGCTTTCACAGAGGAGTTTGAAAGAGACTCTGACAGAACTTTCAGTTTATCGATCTGTATATAAGTAGACAAGTTTACAGCTGCATACCACTTATTGCAGCCCATAGGCTAAATTTAACACAAGCACAATGGGTAAAAATAAAAATTTGACTGACAGGTTCAAGGCATCTCAGATCAATACCTTCTGAGCATGGATTTCAGGAGAATCCCCATTGTTTAATAGTTTCTTCTTCAGCAGAAGTCCTTCCACTCTAGAACAAATTCGTATGTGCGAGAGTGCTGCTTTCAATGCCTGCCACACAGTGACCAAAGACCCTTTTCGCTCCGTCAAATTCATAAATGAACATTACTTGACATTTTATATCACAAGGCGATTACTCAGTAGTACACACTATATGGTACAAAATGTGAAGATATCATTTCCCAGAGAAGCGTTCACCGAGTCAATTTTCAGTCTGATAAAAGCTAAGTTGCAATGAGAAATAAGTATAAGGTACAAGCACAACCTACGGACAATGAATGAATTAGTATCCTAATAAAAATTTTAGGGTTTGTTGGATGATCATAAGCAATACAATATCAGATACTCACTGCTGTGAAATTCCTCAAGAATGAATTCAAGCCATATTTATCACACACACTAAACATATGTTTATTTATGTTGGATAAAGTTTTCATAAAAATTGTGGTGTTGTGTTACAATTTTTAAGAGTGCTTTTAAACAACTACAAGCACTTCTTAAAATTTTCAATAATAAAACAGTTTGAGAAATTCTAAAAAATAAATAAATACTTAAAGTGCACGCAGACAAAGCTTTGTTTGATCCAAAAAAGTGAGAGAGAGAAAAGACCAAAGCATTCTCTGGTGCTTACAAAATGAAGGGTTCATTAACATTTTCTTTTTCCAAAATGCACCCCGTACTCATCCATAGTCTAATGCATCAACAGATGCATTTCCTTTTTTTTTTTTTTACTTGTCTTTTATTTTGATCAATGAAAAGTTCCACAGTTTCCATTAAAAAAATTAATGGCAAAAAATATCTTCCAATAATAGGCTCACCTCGATAGTTTCAATTGTGGTTTCTTCTAATATCTGGCCATAATCTGCATTGGATGACATTGGGGAACTTGACATTCCTTCAAGTTTTGTCTTTAAATTGGATAATTCAGTATCTACCCTGTGGCCAGAAAGCCAGACAAATAATGGAGAAAAGACGATATTATTAGCTTATTCTGACCATTCAACGCAGCCTAGGCCTAGGGCATTCTCTATACTC
This sequence comes from Cucumis cinereus, assembly GCA_037974625.1. Lineage (NCBI taxonomy): Eukaryota > Viridiplantae > Streptophyta > Magnoliopsida > Cucurbitales > Cucurbitaceae > Cucumis > Cucumis cinereus. The sequence continues at coordinate 5,355,860 of JBBPDJ010000002.1, read as the reverse complement.
TTCATTACTTAGGAAATGAATACAAAAATTAAAAATTATTTCGAGAAACTGAAAATCATTGAGCAGGTATCTAGCATGCAGCAGTATAAAATCAAGAAAATAAAAGGTAAGAAATATAAAACAATAGCATATTATCTTTGAAGGTGAAAATCTATCCCCTAAGAATAAGGCTTGAAAAGGGAAGGTATCTGGTATCCAACTTTTTTTTTATAAGAGACAAGTATATATATATATATGAACCCGAAAGGGCAAAAGAGGACAGCCTACGGGCAAGGGCCAAGATGGCCCACCCCACCAAGAGCTAACACAAAAAAGCCTTCCAATTGTTAAATATCATCGAGAGGCTATAATTACAAAAGTCTGATGTATAATTTGTACACCACCACGAGGCCGTTTGCTTAACCACGGTCCAAAAATAATCAAAAGAATTGCATCTATCCTAAAAAATACGACTATTTCTCTCCTTCCAAATGCCCCAAAGGTATCTGGCATCCAACTATTATTTATTTTCTTCAATATGCTCACTATCTATGAGTATAGCAGGATTAACATGGAGATCAGATGGAATGACTACATGGCATTTTTTTCTTTGAATAAGAAGCATAACATGGCCAAAATTTGTTTATAAGAGAGGCTTTAGAAGATTTTAGATACCAATAGCAAGGTAAGGAGATCACAAAGGGACTCCTTCATAGACATTAATCAAACAAAAAGAAACTTTTTTCTTAAATGAAACGAGAAGGTTAAAATAAATCCTTAATCCCTGAAGCTCCTAAATCCACTCAATAAGGATAATTGTTATATAGCAGAGGTGATAAATAATATAACATCACACTCATACAAAAGCTGTAGGAGAGATATCAAGAGGTAAAGAACAAAATAACTCAATTCTTACCCACCTCCCAAGATCAGCGCTGATCTTCAACCCTGAAATTGCACTTTGTGCAAATTGGAGCAATTCCTCCCGCTTCACCTGTATTTAAGAACTCCCATAAAACTTTGCTCAAATAAAAGAAATGGAATGGGTTAATGTGATGGGCCTAGCAGCCCTGTCTTACTAACGCATAAATCCACACAGCAGAAATCGTATAAGATCATCAGAGTTGAATTTGTAGCACACTGATGATTAATTTTAATATGAAAAATAAATTAAAATATAAAAAAGAAAAAAACACTTCTTTTTCTTTTTCCTTTTTTTGAACATTCATTGAGAAAAAAAATTAAAGAACGCAAAGGCATACAAAAAATAAAATCCCTCAAAAAAAAAAGGAAACCAAATGACATACTACAAAAGGGCGCTCCAATCCAACAATAAAATAAGATCTAATGAGTAATTAAGAGTAACATAGAATCTAACAGGAGGGACAAAATATTGCTACAAGACCTCTCCAAGCCAGAAAACATTCTATCATTTCTCTTGCACCAAAACCCCACAAAATGGAACGAACCCCTGCCAAAGACCCCACCACAAAAGGAAAATACATTCTATTCTCTCCTAACTTGTCATCATTTCTCTCACACCAAAACACCACAAAATGGGACGAAAGCCAACCAAAGACCCGACAAAAGGAAAAGACATTCCATTCTCTCCTAACTTGTCGTGTAACTCTTTTATTTCATTAGGTTATAATTATTACATTGGTTATTCTTAACATCTCTTACCCTTCAGAATATAACATTTCTTAACATCAAAATATGAATAGAGAATGAAAAAGCTCTAAACCAATTAGCTGCTAGGCCTCAGATGCTTGGTTCCAAAAGGGAGTGTTGACAGCAAACGAAACTCATAGTAAGTTACAACTTGTGCTTCTTTACACTTGGATGATGTCATCCTCCGCGAAATAAGAAGAAAGCATTTTTATAAATAAAGAAATTGTAGAATGACGGGATCCTAGTGGATTTCAAAACTTTAAGGCAGACAATATATGCTCAAATTGTTAAAACTTTACCAATACTTCATCCTCATAGCTGGAAAAAGATTTTGCCAGATCTTGTATGCTGCTAACTGTTGCATTATGAACTTCCTTCCCCCCAACTAGACATAATCTGCAGGAAATATTATTAGAAACGTCCTCAATAAGGAGCTGATCTCAAAGAAATACTAGTGTAGAATTATATTCCCATCAGAAACCAAACAAGTGATATTTAAAAAGAACAAAAACAAAAACAAGGTCAGATAAGAGAGTTTGGAACAGAAGCACGAGGCTAGAGCAGATAACTTATTTACTGGAAACCAATAGTCAAATTCAGGGTAAACAGATTGAGGACAAGCAAAGTAAGTATAAAGATGGCCAGGGTCCCTCATCGTAATATGACTTAAATATAAAACTCCAAATATCTCCATCTCATAAGAAATATTAAAATAAAATAAAATAATCCCCTTAACTTCATGAAGATTAACACAATTTTCTTTTAATAAAACAAATATAAACATAATTAAAAATTGAAGCTATGCATCCCTTGGATTCTTAATAATTAGTACTTCAAGACAGCCATAACCATCCTAACTATTAGCTTTGAGTGAGGGACAGACCCAAACATTTCCAGGAGAAGGGACACTTCTTCCTCATTTGGCGCTTCAAGAATCTGTGGCACAGAAAATAGTTAATTTGTCGGTGTCTCCTTCATGACCAATTAAAAACACAGAAGTTGGTGAATGATAAAATAGAAACTCAACAATTCAAAATACGATGTCTCACTTGCATTCATTTCCTCCATATTCAATGAATCTAACTGATTCACAAGTCATTTCAAAGAAAGTGGAGTTAAAACTTGTTCCCATCATCACTTCATAGTACAACCTTATATAGACTCACCTCACACAAAAAACATTAGCTGCCTCTCCACTTTGAATAAAATCTAATTAACATGCATAGTTCAATAACTGAAAAGGAAGAAATTCACAAACTTGAAGCTTTTGCATAAATTTCCAAATTTCCCTTAACAAAAATTACATCAATCAGCACTGAGATAGCACAGTTATACATGGCATTCTTCATTTTCTGAATATCAAAAAAATGGCTATACATTGATTTCAAAATCAACTTTTGAAATAAAAGAAATATTCTTAGATGGCTTATTCAGTATTGACCAATGTTATCTATAAGTAAATTCCAAGGCATATAACTTCTCAGCCAGACAAATTTGAAAAACTATGTTTGTAACTACCCGCCATGCAATGGTATTCCTTATCTCAATTTTCATATTCATAGTCATAAGAAATTACTGACTGGTCTTTTAAATGGTTTCTCAACCGATTATTTATATTATTTAATGATCTGTGTATCTCTTCATCAACAAATTTGATAATCAAAAGCACACATCTTTTTGTATGAGTGTTCAATCCTAGCCGAAAGCTAAAATGGATCATTCAATTTCGGCCCAATAAATTCTTGATCCCTCGTCAAAACCTAGGTAGAAACCTCCTACTAATGAACAAATACAACATATTGTCTTTTTTGGTGCATTCAAAATACCAGAGTAATAAAGTCACCCTAAACAAGCACAACTGCAGCTTTCCCAGGAACGAGCCACAGATTTAGAGAAAGGACGCCATGAAATTAACATACCATAGATAATGTAATTCCCTCCAGAGCTTGACTTTGAAGAAAAACATCACAAAAGTTCATTGGTTCCCCTCCAACATCAGGATCGTAATACAAAACCTATTCATAATGGTAAAGGTCAGAACTAACAGAGAAGTAAAATTTTGCAGACTGACTACTATTGATAAGTATTTTCAAATTTTGGAAAGATGATTAGGTGATCCTGAAATGAATTTTAATACTTAGATGTGGCTTGTTGAGATTACAAGTCAATTGACTAAAAACATCACCAAAATGAGCATGGGCCAACTAGCATATATTATGTACCCTTGACCGAGAGGTCAAAAGTTCGAGTCTCTCACTCTATGTATATTGTTGAACAAAAAAAATACCTTTCATAAATAAAGGTCAAAGAGTTTAGAGGAAAATAAAGGTCAAAAGTTTAATTTACATCTCTAGTTGCCGCACCGAGAAACCTTCGGGATCTCCATAACATTGTAAAATCAATGTGCAAAGCAACTTTCATGTCTATCTTTTAAAATCCACGAGGTTAGAATGTGGAATTCATGAAAATGCACCAAGGTTTTTAAAAAATGCATCAACTATGAACGATATGTGCCCATTAGGTACAGGTAATTGACACAAGTATTTATAAAAATACTTGAACGAAGAGGTGTTCAAAAAAGGTTACTCACAATAGCAGGTTTTCTTGGGCTCTCCTTCGCATCTTCAAAAGCAAGATGTTGCTCCAGGGTCTTTGCTTTCTCCTCCGAGGGAGCATCAGATAATTTTTTAACCTCTTTAAGCACAACCAACCATCTTTTCAACAGTTGAGCTCTTTCAGGGCCCCTACAAGACACAGCAGCTTCTTCCAATCTTTGTATAGTCTGCTTAATACTTCTAAAATTCCGTGCCCCCTATATCAATAGAAGCCGGAAAAAAAACTGAATTACAGAATAGCCAATCTCCCTGGTATGAAACCGTAAGCAGCTAACCAGAAGCAGCAGAACCAACCAAAGATACTCGAAAATAACTAAATGGTTGGAAAAAAAATCAGTATTAGATTGGATGGATACACTGAATCTTATAAAAGTTCTAGGAAGACATTTCTGGGTGACAGTTCCCAGAAACTCAAATAGATTTGCACTTTGTTTCCATGGAAAGCCCCCGAAATCGATATACAGGACTTTGTTTTCCATTTCTCCGTTTCAATGTTCAAATACCATAATCAATCGCCCTAAGGTACTATCTCAAAATTCAACCCATTCTCCGGTTTCCACAAAGTATTTTCCAAAATTCAAGTCGATTTCTAAAAGCCTCCATGTGACATTTCACCAAAAACTTAAACTTTACATAAAGAGCTAAACGTAGAGAGATATCACGAAGAAAAATGCACAAAATTAAACGAAATAATAAACAAACCATCCAACATTTCCTAATCCCACCACAAGCTAAGAAAATGACACCAGACGAAGAAAAAGAACGTGAAAAAATATAAACTTGAAGAAAATAAACAAAATTAAACGAGATTATAACAAGCCATTCAACATTTCCAAATTCCACCGCAGCTCAAAATGACACAAACCCAACAAAATCAATAAGAAAAAACAAAAGGAATGAAAATGAAACAGAGGAAGTACAATGCGATCTTGGAGAATTTTGGCACCCTCGGCAACGGCCTGTCCGGCGTGGTGAACGACGGTGTCGGCATAATTCTTGACGACCCGGGTGAGGTTATTGTTGTTCCCAACCTCCACTGCTTTGCTCACTGCCAATCTTAGCCACGACATTCCGAATTCCTTCTTCGTCTGTAACGAGATTTTGGGTAGTAATAAGCAATTGAATGATGAAGAAGGAGAAAATTGGCTATGGAGGAAGATGGTTTTCCCGCATGGAAGACAGCTTTTAGGGGTTTATGTGTTCTGCAGAAAATGGCGCAAAGTGTTCCTCCGAAATGGAGAAGGATCAAAGTCAATTGGGGAAAGTCAGCGATGCAGAGGAAATGAAACGCTGTCGTTTGAAATTCAACGGATGGATCGAACCTGGGCCCATGTTGTACTCGCGCGGCCCAGTTTCATATAGTACGATGGGGTAACAAGAAAAATGACAAAGAGGTTTCATTTTGAAAATTAGCAAAAAATAATTTAAATTATAAAAATAGCAAAATGAATTTTATAATTATTAAT
>JBBPDJ010000002.1:5230479-5342288 GCA_037974625.1 Cucumis cinereus | reverse complement strand
ACCGTCATTCTCGAATTTGCTATAAATCTTATGATTTTCGTTTTATGCTATAAATTAAAATGACCCTCCAAATTTTGTCATTTAGTCCAATTCCCCTAGTACGATCCTGGCCAGGACCAATTATAACCATCACTTGCCACGTGTTTTATTACGAAAATAATTTTGTTAAAAAAACAGAAGTAAAGAAATTTTTTATATTTATGTTGTTGCCCAAAATTTCTAGGATTTATTATTTTGGATAAATTATAATAAAATAAAATTAACTTTGTTTCAAATATACCTTTTTTTTAGAACGTACACATAACACTTCTCGGGCATTTCAAAATTATATTTAAATTTCATATTTTTTATAATAATAAATAAATTTATAATTACCCAAAACGAGTGTTGGTGCTGGATGACTACAACATTTTTTCGATTATTTTTAAAATAATAACATTTAGATACGTCGATTTTCCATTTAACATTATTATGACTTTTCTAATCCATGAAAAATTGGATGTAGTATTACAAATTTTTAAAGAATATTAAAGTTTTTTAGACATCAAGCAAAGTTCATTGGTAATTTATTATTTTCATGATTAAATCTTACTTTTTAGGCCTTGTTTACTTTATAAATTTCAAATATTTTATTTTATATTATAAACCAACATAAATCTTATTCAAGCCATTGTCATTTAAAATATAATCAAAGTTTTAATATAGATTCACATTTTTATTCGTTGTTTTAACAATAGTACAAGACGTTAATTGAAGTTATTTTTGTACGACAACAATAATTGATGTTAACGTATAATAAATAAGTTTTCTACTCACTAAAAGAGCCTTAAATCAATTGAGATGTTGCCGCTCATAACCAATGGTCATGGTCCTCTACTTGTATAGGCAAGTGGAGCTTTCATCGAACTTCAAACAATTGTCCCTTTAAACAAAGAACCATGTAGTCTCTTTTCGAACAAAGGACCATGTAATCTCCCGTCAAGTAGTCATCTTTTTGTTTACTTATTTAGATTCAACAAAAGTTTAGTTTTATCCTAACTAACTCTTCTTTATACATCACACTAACCGCATATCACATGATTATACCAATGAAATTTTTCACTTTTATTTGTAGTGCAACATTGAACATAATACATGTTATCCATGATATAACTTTAATGCCACTTGTTAGAGACGACGAGACATATATCCACAACGATATTATATTTTCTACCTCAAGCATAGGTCTTCCTAGCTTTGTTTATTTTTAAAACTTTCCACATTATACTTTCTAGTGAAAATCGACGTTGAAATCACAGTATTTGAGGTGGGAGAAGGTATGTGCCTTAATTATTTAAGTTATGCTAAAGCTAATCGTGCATGTTTAATTGAATTCAGCTATGCTATAATAGAAGTGGTTATGGTGAGAGAACTTTTAACTTTTCTTCTTACCTTTACACCTTTTCATTATGCTTTGCTTACTCTTAAATCACATCTTATTTTGTTCGTATACGTTTTCTACTTTTTTTTTTCCATTTTCTCTATGCAATCTCTCGGTTTTTTTTTAGTAAAGTAAAATTTAAAATCATACAAGTCGTTTACCATATTCCTTCACAAAATATTTGTATTTCTTACATTTTTTTTCTTACATCTTTTCACGTTTTACCGTTCTTTAATCTATCAATCAATAAAGTTGAACTGTGTTTGTTTTGACATCAAATTTTAAACTTGATTCTAAAAGGTGTAAATAAATAAATAAAACACATTTACTACATTATCTTCCTATTAATATAAAGCAAGTAGACCCAATTGAGTGTGGTTACACTCCCTAGGAAATTACATCAAGTTTTCAAATTTTAACCTATGCTCTTGTTTTCATCAACCTTGCTGTTAGTAATAATGTTGTTTTACAACTTATATTTATTAATTTTAATACCTGTCACTTTATTATAAATCTCTGTCCCCATAAATATCAAACCCAATCTCCCTTCCACACCCACCAAAAAAATGATTTCAAATTCAATGATTTCTCCTCATGTTATGAAGAATGGAGCATTATTTTGGTGGTTCTTTATGCTATTGGCATTCCATGTCTTCTCCATCTATTGTACCTGTAAATTGCTTTATCTCTTTGATGGTTTTTAATCTCAATTTGGTTGGTATTTGATTTAAACAAATAGATAGGAGTTTGATTTAAACGGATAGATGTCGAAATCGATATCCATCATCATATATCGTAGATATTTTACTATTATTAAAATTAATGAGTTTTTATAATATCTTATAATTCCATAAAAATACTCTTGAATAGTGATTGTAATAAAAATGTATGAACAATTTTTCAAACTATAACTATGTATAATGTAAAACTACCAGCGTTGAGGATTATGATGATGTAAGAATTTAACATAAACTTTTAAAATCTAAATTATATTTTTTCAAACGGATCAAATTTGTAATTAAACCAAAAATTTACTAAATTTAAATACAAGTGATAAATCTTGAAGTTGAAATTGAAATTTTCCTTTTTTCTTTCTCCAGTAACCTCCACGGACGATTGGGTGAGCATCGATTGTGGCAACGATAATTTTCTATTCGACGACGAAATAGTTCTATGGGACACCGACGATCTCTACACCGACGCCGGAATCAACCAAAAAATTCGAATAAATCAAAATCAACCGCTCGAAATTTTGGACACACTCCGATCTTTCCCTTCCTCAACTCAACAGAGTTGCTACAAATTTCAGACTTACCAACAAAATCTACGATACCTTGTAAGATCGGGATTTCTTTACGGCGATTACGACGGCCTGAATCAGCCGCCAGCGTTTGATCTGATTTTAGACGGCAAGAAAATGCTGGCGATCGAGCCGGCATCGGCGACAGATATTTTAATGGAGGAATTGGTTTATACATCGGAGAGGTCTGGATTTATGAATCTGTGTTTGGCACGGAGGAAAGACGGTGGAGTTCCGTTCATTTCTTCGATTCAGGCTGTTCCGGCGGGCGATGATTTGTATTCGAAGATGGAATCGAACGAAACTTTTCGGCTTGTTGCTCGGTTTAACTATGGTGTTGACGAAGAAGATGGGTATGAATGACTCTTAACTGTCCTTTGGATAGTTCCGATGAATTTTTTATTTAATTATAGGCTCAATTATAAAAACTTAGGTCCCGTTTTTTTGTAGTTGATTCGAAAATTATTTTGAAAAACAATAGAATTTATGGAAAACAAAAACAAATACTTATTTTTTACTGTATTCGAAAACATGTTTTGGTTCTATTTTAAAATTGTTTGGTTGTAAATTTGAAAACGCAATAGTATATCTTATGTCATTTATGAAAACAAAATTAAAAAACAAAGAAAACGACAATTTATTGTTTTCGAAAATGCGCTATTTCGAATGTTGTTTTTAGAAGTCGTTTTAAAAAACATGTATATCAAACACGTTTTTATTATTTTCTTTGTATTTTTTGTTTTTTAAACCATAAAAACAAAGATAAACTACAAACCAAACGGGACCTTAACTTCCAAATATAGAGAGGTTATAGGCTAAATTATAAAAAGGTTAAGTTAATTCACATGACCTCCCTAGCTTAGATGAAAGCTTCTATGAATACTTTGCTGTAAAAACATTTGACATTTTGTTTTTTTATATTCGTTGGTGTCATAGTAAGTTAATTTCTAAGTAGTTGACTTACGATTGAACTCATGATCTCTTATTTAGATATTAAGACTATATCTTTATTTTTACCACTAGGTCAACCTAAAGTTGCATTGGTGTTTATGAACTTCTTTTAGAAAATTTACATGGTTAGCGTAAGATCATTTTGTTTAAAATATTCGACTCTTGACGAACATTTTGAACAACCAAAACCTCAAGTTAAAACATAAAATCTTACAAATTTCTAAGTCAAAACCATCCATCAAAATTTACCAAAACGATGCTACCCAAATACAAAAAAAAAAAAAAAAAAAAAAAAAAAAAAAGAAGCTTGTTTGACTATTAACACTCACTTAATTAGTAACATACAACATTGTTAAAACATTTAACTTTTATAGTGTGTTGGTGTTTCCACTATTCTCGATTTTTTTATGTTATGGTCTATTTACCACATCTAGAGCAAACAATTTTTTTAGATAAATAAATGTCAAATAGTTAAAATAGAACAAGAAGTAATACGCTATTGAAGAAGAAACAGGAGAAACAAAAATATAAAAGTCAGAGGATTTTATTGCCTCGTGTTCATATATCATTCCAAACCAATAGTAGGGCTATTTTTTAATTATTTTCTAAAGTTTAATGGTATTTTTTATTCTACGTACAAAGTTTAGAGATATTTTTTTATATATGAATTGTCCTAAATTACAAAAACAACCAATAAATTTTGCTATTTGTTTAAAAAACTATAAGTAGTATAAATTATGTAGAACGTGGCCAAAAAAAATTAAGATATAAATTGTATGGCAATGACCTTAGAAATAAAAATAAGGTGACAAAAAAGTCAAAACTAGTTTAGTTAATATTTTGGACTTTTCTCCCTAAAAGTTAAATGTCTGATTTCCATCTTTACGATCGTTGTACTTAAAAAAAACTAGATGACCTCATCAATTTAGATCATCCTCACACATTTTTATGTTTCGAATTCTAAAGAGTTTATATATTCTAGTAGTAGTTTTGAAATTTATAAAATTTTTTAAGAGTTTTCTTACACCTAAATGTTGTAGGATCGTGAGATTGATCGAGATGTGTCTAAAATAGCTCGTATATATAAGTTTTAGAAAATATATTTATCTTTAAGTTTGAGAATTCTTTTTGTCTAATTTCTTCCATTATATAAATCTAAGAGTTTGATTATAATAATGCTTTTTATAAAAATAGGTTTTCATCTGACGATGATTACGAAAGGATATGGATATCGGGAACAACTCCACCAAACTGCAACAACATAGCAGCGATTCCCGATTTCGAATCGCCAGAAAACGATCCACCATCGTTCGTTCTAGAGAAAGCCATTGAATCCGTCAATGCTTCTTCTCCGATCATCCTCACCGTCGATTTTCCTAAATCTTCTTCGCCATCCCAATCGGCTTACTTCGTCCTCTATTTCACCGAAGCAGAGGATTTCTTAAACGAGAACAATAGAACCATCAATATTTTCATCGATTCAGTATTAATGTCCACGATTACTACTAGCATTCAAAAATGTACAGTGGTTACTCTGTTTCCGGTTGATGTTAAGGCATCGACAGCGAACGTGACCCTTGCCGCTGCAAATTCCTCCGGCGACTTCCCACCGTTGATCAATGCTATGGAGGTTTTCACCAAAGTTATCGCCACCAGCGTTTCTAGCGGCAGCGGGTCATCTCAATTTACTTTCTTGTCCTTTGTTTTGATGATTTGTGTTTCTGTCGTGGTCAATTTATTGTGATTATCTTTTCTTTTTTTTTTTCAAATGAACTGTGATTATCTATTGATCAAACAGAACTAAAAAACTAATAATAAGTTATATTATAATTTTCTTATACTTTTCAAAATATATTTTTGGAAGTTTTTAATAATACTTTTATTAAATGAATGATAGAAATTATCCAAAGTAACTCTTTTTAATTGCAAATGACATGACTATGTCCAAGATATGGTTTTAATACTAACTGTTAGAGACAACGACTGTATTTTAGATATATCATTGGAGAGTGAGGGCGTTGTCCCTCACTTAGATGGTTAGATATCTTTGATATTTTCTTTAAGTTTTTATCTAGCCAATGTAGAAATTTGATTGCACTTTCAACGATTTGCAACGACCTGAACTTGCTGAAGATATTACTTAAAAAATAAGTAAAAAGTAAAAATTTAATATTGGAACAATCTAATTAATTAAAACTCAAGTCTTAAAGGAATTTTGATATTATACTTCCAAGTGAAGATCTACACCGAAGTCTAACTACAAACAATTCTTTTTATGGAAGTTTTAAATTTAAAACCTACAAATCGTTGAACAAATATACAAATCTCTTCCCATAATAACTACGTCCTTTTCTTTTCATCCTTTCACATTTATCTTTTCTTATACCCTAGTTACGAGCCAATTGAATCATGTTCATGTTACCCTCAAAATTTAAACGTACGTGATTCTAGATAAAGTCGATAAATGAATAAAAACACATTCAATACACGTTATCATTCACATTAAAGCAAGTAGACCCAAGTGAGTGTGATTACACTTCTTAGGAAATTACATCAAGTTGCCTTCAAATTTTAACCTATGCTCTTGTTTTCATCAACCTTGCTGTTAATAACAATGTTGCTTTATTAATTATATTTATTAATTTTAATAGCTATCACTATATTATAAATTATTATTTCCCTAAAATCAAACCCAATCTCCCTTACACAACCACAAACACAAATTCAAGAATTCATCCTCATGTGATGAAGAATGGAACATTATTTTGGTGGTTCTTTGTCTCCATCTCTCTATTACGTTTTTAATCTCAATTTGGTTGGAATTTGATTTAAAGCAACTGGTACGGTTCTTTTTCAACAATTATGGGTGAAGATTTTGAATATCTAAAAATTCATGGTTGAGAGTACGTACGTTATGTTAATTGAGTTGCACTCATGTTGGCCCGTAAGTTTGTTTGTTTTTTTAACGAATTATATTTGTTTCATTATAAGTACGTATATTGTAAAGGTCTTAACTAGTTTAATAACGTGACAATTTGATTTGATTTGTTATGTTTTTAATGTAATAAAGTTGAGGTAAGTATTTGAGCAATGCATGACAACGAATATGTTATGTGTTAATTTGAATTTAAACTTTAACTAATCAAAAACTTATATACTTTTACCTAAATATCGAAGATTTGAGCCTCATTCTACACATGGTTGAAGTGATGAAGAAAAAAAAACCAAATTTGTTATGTTTTTCTAATGCACGAAAAGTTATGAAAATGACTTAGATCTTTAATAATTTAAAACTATAATATTACTCTTTTTAACTTTAGAAATAAAACGATTCTTACCAATGTGGGTCGTTTTTAACCTTAAATTTTCAATTACAATCCAAATTTATAAAACGTTTGCAATTTTGACGATGAATTTTTTTTAAAAGTATTGCAACTTTCACTATAAGTTTTTGTTTACAAACTGATTAAGAAAAATATTTACACATTTTTTAGAAAAAAATTGAATTTATATCCTGAGCTTTAGAGTTTGTATCAATTTAAACCTTGCATTTTGATAGTTATATCAGTTTAAACGTCAAAGTAATAGTTGAATCAATTTAGACCTTGAACTTATATAAATGTATCAATTTAAACCCTCAATTATGTTTTACTTAGACATACTTATGAAAATTGAGAGTTTAAATTAATACATGTATGAAAGATTAAGGTTGAAATTGACAAAACCATTAATTTAGGGTTTAAATTGATACAACCCACAAATTTCAAAGTTTAAATTGCTACAACTATTAGTTCATAGTTTAAATGGATACAACTCCAAAGTTAATGGATATACATTGATATTTGTCCCATTTTTAATTATTTGACATAATTTTAATGGAAAAAGGAAACCCCTTTCTTTTACCCAAAATTAATAATATAAATAAATAGAAACAATTCATTTGAAATAAATTATATTTGTCACATGGTTCATTTTTATTAGGGATATGTCTAGTTACACATAGCACCCATTGTTTTTTCATGAAAAATAGCTTAGTGAGTTTGAAAAGTTATTTAATAATGCATTAATCAAACTTCCATTTGTAAAAAAAAAAAATGTTATTATATACGTATAAGAAATTGAGGTTAAATCACAAATTTAGTTTCTTTAGTTCACAAAAAGTTAATTTAGTCATTAATCTCTATGGTTCTATAAAAAACTCCTAAATAATCCTTTCTAGAAGGACTATGTATTTTGTACAAACCATAAAAGTCAAATCATTTTTGAACATTGACTATCCAAGACTATAATAACTATCATCTTGCTAATCACTATTTTGTAGTTCTTAATTAACTGCGATCAATACTATTCAAAACTCTAATTTTCTATTTGCTAAAGTTTATACTATTCTATCTTCATGGTCTTTGTCGTTTATTTTATTTTATTTTTACTGTAGTTCTCGCTATTTTTTTCCACAAACACATTGTTATAACTTAAACTAAAATATGGAACCATTAACAATCTTAACCTTGGACCAAATCTGTAATTAAAATAGATAGATAGATACAAACTAATAAATCTAAAGTTAAAATTGAAATTTTCATAATTTTCTTCTTTCTCTTTTCCAGTCACCTTGACGGTCGATTGGGTGAGCATCGATTGTGGCAGCCTCGATTTGGCATTCGACGACTTTTTAGTTCTATGGGACACCGACGATCCCTACACCAATGCCGAAATCAACCAAAAAATTCGAATAAATCAAAATCAACCGCTCAAAATTTTGGACACACTCCGATCTTTCCCTTCATCGACCCAACAGAGTTGTTACAAATTTCACACTTATGAACAAAATCTACGGTACCTTGTCAGATCGGGGTTCCTTTACGGCGATTACGACGGCCTGAATCGGCCTCCGGCCTTCGATCTGATTTTAGGCGACAAGAAAATGTTGGCAATCGAGCCGACATCGGCGACAGAGATTCTAATGGAGGAATTGATTTATACATCTGAAAGATCTGGATTTATGAATCTGTGTTTGACACAGAGGAAAAACGGTGGAGTTTCGTTCATTTCTTCGATTCAGGCTGTTCCGACGGGGGATGATTTGTACTCAAAGATGGAATCGAGCGGAACGTTTTGACTTGTTGCTCGGATTAACTATGGGAGAGACGATGAATTTGAGTATGATTCTTAACTGCATTTAGAAAGTTCTAATTAATTTTGGGTTTTTTTTAGTACAAATTGGGGTTAGGATTTGAACTCTTTTTGACTAATCTTGGGTTAGATTAGAGATTAAATTTGGACCCAATTTGTACCATTATGCTCATAAACCCTAATTAATTATAACTTTCAAAAATTTCATAATACTCTTTTAACTAAAATAAATTTAAAAACACTCTTAGTATTAGTATTTAAATGAAAACAATTAATGCCTTATTGCAAAAATAACTTAGACTTTCAAAATTTTAAAAGTACCATTCAAAAGTTCAAACATGCCACTTTTAAACTTAAACATAAATGCTTCTATCGTTAATATAGATCAATTTATTTAGTACATTCTAGATTTAAAAGATAATTAATTTTAAAACAAGTATGATTATCTTTTTTAGACATATACATACTCTCATTTTTTTTCTTACTTTGTCCAATTCTTACACCATTTAATTTACTAAATTGACTGTTAACACTCACCCAATATCGAAGTGACATTAGCTCGATGGTAATTGACGTAACATTTCATCTTACATGTGAAAGGTTTGATTCTCTGTCCTCACGATCATTCTACTAAAAAAACTACTCAACTACTGAGGTACAAGCTTCCATTGTTTTCTATTATTATTTTTTTTATTGTTGCGGTCTATTTATCTAAACTAGAGTAGATGTATCTTTTTTGATAAACAAGCGTTAAATAGTTAATAAGAAGAGAAGTAGGAGTGTAGCGAAGAAGAGACCAAAAAAAGAGAGGGTTAAAAAATAGCAATAATACCCTTGAATCTTCACATATGGTTAAAAAATACCATTTCAATAGAAATTCTTTGAAGTTAAGCCGAAAATTGAGATATGACGACCTTAAAAATAAAATTTAGATGACAAAAAACCAAAATGAGTTTAGATGATAACAGACTTTCTCTCTAAAAGTTAGACGTTCGATCTTCATCTTTAAAATTATTGTACTAAAAAAATTTAGAATTTGTTTTAGATCTTCGCCACACTTTCTTAAGTTACAAAATTCTAAAAGAGTTTATATTCCAAGAATAGTTTGAAATGTTTGTGAAATTTACTAGTAATATTGCTAAATTTTGAAAGTATTGGTATGAACTACGGACGTTGCACGTGGTTCATAAAGTTAAAAATAAAATTTACATGTATAAGTGGAAAGTTATGACTATTCAATCTAAATCTCAATTTCATACCAATATTAAAAAAACACAATTTCAAAAAAAAAAAAAAAAAACTTACTTTAAACAAATTGAAAAATGGAGATGTGATAACCGAAAAAAAAAACATTTTGATAAGGAGGGTAAGTTAAAAAAAAATTAGAACAAAAGAGAGCAAGAGAGGAGATACGGAAACTAAATAAAAAAAATTAGATTTAAAATCCTATTTTAAATTTTATAAAAATAATTTAGATACATAAATTTATTTTAAAAAAGAAAAACATCTTTATTTAATTTGAGGTCGATGTTAGTTAGACAAAATGTATTTTTTTTTTAAAAAAAGAAAATATTTTATTTAAAATATTAGTTAGAGATAAAATATGATCTTTAAAAAAATATATTTTCTCGTACATGGTATTATAGATATCCCAATATATATATATATATATATCACAAATAAAAACAAAATGTGACTTTTTTATTAAACAAAATCCTTTTATTTAACCTCAAGTAAAATATTGGTCAGAGATAACATTTATTTAAGAAATAAATATTAATAAATAAAATGCCAAAAACACATTCTTTTAAATTAAAAAAAATAAAAATGATTATACAAAATTAGAATATGATAATAATAAAAATATTACATGATAACTGAAACTAATCTGAATTAAAATTTTGAAACATATCAAATTAGGAAAGGCAGTCCTAGGAATTTTTTTTCATTATTTTCTTAATTTAAATTAGAAAAACCTACTTTAATAAAAAAAAAATTGTGATCTCTCTATTTTTCTAATAGAAATTTATAATAATCATCTATTAGTTATTTGGATGATTGATTTAAAATCTTTGCTATAAATTTTTTTTTTTAATTTCAAACCTTATTTTAAACAAAATGTTGCTTTTATTGAGATGAAAACATCTAAAATATTATCATTTGCTTCAAGCAAAACCACATATGAATTGATGTGTATTTACAAGAAAATTTAAAAATTGAAAAAGAAGTGCGATCATTAAACTAAATTCACTGGTGTGCATTTACATTTACAAAATTGAATAATTAAAAAAAAAAGCTAAAAAACCCACTAAATTGCTCTAAGCTCGATCCACCATCTTCAATCTTGTCTTCCTTCTTGAATGTGTGAGAATAATTATGAAAGAGAGGAGAAACACATTAGATTAATCCGCTTACCTAAGCATTAAAAAAAATATTGCATCGATCATTTTCTTGTAAACCTTTAATACATTTAAGGAATTTTTCCAAAAATAGAAATAAAAAACAAACTATTTACATTTTATAGAAAAAAACACTAAAAGACAAAAAATTCACTACACTTAATTTTTCTATGAAATGTAAATATTTTGCATTTTTGACAATTTTCCTACATTTTTTTAATGATAATTTTTTAATCCTATTTTTATTATTTTTTATTTTACTTTTTATACTCAATAATTTTGAAAAAAAATAATCCTAATTATAAAAGAAAAAACACATATTTTTTGCCAACAACATAGATAATGAAAAAAAAATTCTTCTTTTCACGTGTGATATTAAGAAATAGGAAAGTATAAGTTATTTTAAAATTATTTTTTTTCTTTTACGTCTTATATTTCGTTATTTGAGAAAAAAACAATTTATGAAATGATTTTGATTATAAAATTACTTAAAATATCTTCAAAACATCAACAAATGTTTCTAACGATAGTCCTAAGTATATGTATATAAAGATAGATTTTTCCTGGTAAGGTGATTTAGATATTATTGTTATTTTTTCAAAAGAAATTTACTGTGATTGGATAAAATCTTCACGTGATGCCAAGAAAAATATGGGATTTTTTTTTCTTTAAAAATGTTCAAAGTGAAATCAAATGTTTCTCCTCATAATCATTTTAAATGGTATATATATATAAATTAAAAACAAAAAAAAAATACACGTATATAGCACAAAACATAAACTCAAGTTTGCCTCACAAAAAATGATGGTATTAAACCCAGAAAAAA
This sequence comes from Cucumis cinereus, assembly GCA_037974625.1. Classification (NCBI taxonomy): domain Eukaryota; kingdom Viridiplantae; phylum Streptophyta; class Magnoliopsida; order Cucurbitales; family Cucurbitaceae; genus Cucumis; species Cucumis cinereus. The sequence continues at coordinate 5,330,259 of JBBPDJ010000002.1, read as the reverse complement.
AAAAACTTAAATATCATAATGCTACAACAAAAAATTATAGTAAAACAAATTAGAGAGAAAATATTAAAGAAGAAGAAAAGAAAATTAAGAGTAAAAAATAATGCTATTTTCAAAATATGAAGAAAATAATAATAAATTTGACTATAATGCAACATCAAAATTGTAGTTAAAAAAGAGAGTGGGAAAAAGAAGAGGAGGAGAGTTTTATTAGTGATTCTTTTTAACGCGATATTTTCTTAATGCATACAGATTTTGTTTTTCAAATCTATATTATTTTATGCAAAATAAATATGAAAAGATTATTATTTAAAATTTAAAAAAAAAAAAAAAAACTTGTTTGAACATAAATTTATAATTATTTATTTATTTAATAATTTAAATGTAAAATTTTAACTTATAACCTATAACCAAGGGTGGTTTAGGGTTTAGGGGTTAGGTTTTTCCCCTTTTATACATAGTATATAGATGTTTATATGCAATATTACAATGCTTTTATAAAGGGTTAGTTTTCGTAAATGAGTCAAATTACAATAATTATTTTTTTCCTAAATTTATCATTCATTTACAATATTCTCCTTTGTTTCCTCGAGAGCCAGTCGTTTTTCAACCGGCGATGATTACGAGAGGATCTGGACATCAGGAACAACTCCCCCAAATTGCAAAAACGTATCGACGATTCCGGATTTTGAATCGCCAGAGAACGATCCTCCGCCGTTCGTCTTACAAGAAGCCATTGAATCCGTCAACGCTTCTTCTCCGATCATCCTCACCGTTGACTTCCCCAAATCCTCCCCGTTGTCCCAATCAGCTTACTTTGTTCTCTATTTTACTGAAGTGGATGATTTCATTTCTGAGAACAATAGAACCATCAATATCTTCATTGATTCAGTGCTAATGTCCACGATTACTACAAACATTAAAAAATGTACGGTGGTTTCTCTGTATCCCGTTGATGTTAAGGCGACGACAGCGAATGTGACGCTCGTCGCTGCAAATTCATCTGCCCGCTTCCCGCCGCTGATTAGTGCTATGGAGGTTTTCACCAAAGTTAACGTCACCAGCGTCGCTGGCGGCAGCGTGGCTAACGCCAGCGACTCGTCGATGCAATTTACTTTTTTGTCCTATATTTTGATACTTTGTGTCTCTGTTTTGGTCAATTTACTGTGACTATCCCCTCTGAGCAAACAGAATGTTCGTAAAAAAATAAATAAATAACATAAATTATAATTTTCTCCAAATATATTTTTGAAAATTTGAAGTTGTTTTATATTTTTATTAAAATGATAAATTTAAGGTGACAGTTGATACGAATCATATTATATTATTTACAAACTATATATAATACTAAAATCGTTGTTATTATTTTATTTTATCTCTAACACTAATATTAATTTATTTACAAACTCAACAATTATTCATTGGCTATCACCCTAATTATTATTTAATTTTAAAAAAGTGGAACAAAAATTTGAAACAGAGCCAAGTTGACACACTAGGAGTTGAGTTGGCAGTGTGTTGTTTGTTTATTTTTTTCTTTTTTAATTTTCTTGTTTTAAGAAAATATAAAAAAAATCAAAATCAACTTTTTTTCTCTTTTAATTTTAGAGGGAATTATAATATTTCCTCTACTTTTCATATTTAATTTCATGATTAATGTTAGAAATCTTCGTGGGCTGGGCTAGTTTGGTTTTTTATGTTTGATGGAGATGTGTAAACCCAACCCAACATGAGTTCTTTAGGTTATTTAATAATAGATATAACTACACGCTCTCTTTGGAGTAATGAGTGAGTTATTATAGTTTTAAGTTATTATAGTTGAGTTATAATAGTTTGTGTTTAAGGTGTAGATTATTTTAGTTTAAGTTATAATAGTATGTATTTGTGGTGTAGATTATTTTAGTTTGAAAAATAAATAGTAAACACTATAGCAAGTAATAAAAAAAAATGTTGAATGTCAGTAAAAACTGTAACAAATTATGGGTTTTGAAATAGTGTTTACGGTAGCTAATTGGAGATTTTTAAATAGTATTTGTTGTAGCTAGAGGTGGTTATTATAGTCTAGCATAGTCGTTGTCCCATACGGCCCATGTATTTGTAAACTTGAGAAGTTATCAAAAGTGACGAGAGAATAAGTATCTAGTCAGAGTAAGATCATATTAGTTATCATTGACTTTGAGCTAAACTCACTTCGACGATTAATTAACATTATATTTCTAATGTGTCGAGCAAAATATATCAACTGAATGATGATTAATTAAGCATGACACAACTCAACACTACACAGACAAATCAAGGATGTCTGCTGTTTTATTATCTCATTTGACTTCATTTAAACTCTATCACGGTAGTTCTATACATCAATTTTCTTATCAATCTTCGACTAAACATACTAATTAATAATGAAAAATTGAAATAAGTAATCAAAATTCTTGAAAGTTTGGAACTTTAAGGTTTCATTTGACAACTATTTAGTTTTTAGTTTTCTAAATTTGGGTTTGTTTTACTCTCTAAATTTCCCTCGTGTTATTCCTATTTCATATATAAACAATTGAAATCTTAGTCAAATTTAAAAAAGAAAAAGAAATTTTGTTTTTAAAAACATGCTTGATTTAAAAAACATTCCTAAAATATATCGAACAAATTTTGAAAACAAATGGATATTAAAGTTTAATATTAAAAATTTAAATGATTACCGAACAAATTTAAAAAATACGTTCATAATTTAACTTCTAGATGTATAAATGTGAAACTATCAAATTTATATTCAACCTCGTGCGAGGCACGAGACAAATAGAGATTTTTGACTTTTGGTTAAAAGCTCCAAATTGTCATTATTGTAATCATTTGTCTAATTAAGTTTAACAACCAAACAACTATCCTTTTCAATCTTAATTTAAAATATCAGCTGTGTTCTTAAGACTTTCGTCACTAATTTTGACCAATAAAAAATAATTATACCTATAATTTTTGTTTTATTATACGCATACTTCTTTATTTATATCCTTAGTGGTTAAATAAATTTTCAAAAGCTTATCTCAATAATAATAACTTATACGATCTTTTTTTTTTTTTAATGTCGAAGGTTCGAGTCCATCTCCACAATGATTATTCTAAAAAAAAAATAATTGTATTTGTATCATGGATATATACATAATATATCGTATTAGTCATAATTTTATAATCATCAAGCTAAAAGTTAGCATTATTTGGATTTTACATTTGGAGCTAACAATCTTTTGTCCCAAAAAATAATAAATATTTAAACAAGCTCGTTAATTTTTGGATGGTTCGTACAGATGACTTTCATTTAGATGCCTAAATGAAAAATGTCTCAGATTTTAAGAGTGAATGAAAAATGACATCATGATTGTATCAACACCTTATGAATTTATTTATTCATCCTCGAAAACCATCTGTGTGCTTGCAATTGTGAAATGTTGCACGATGCTCGATGCAAGGTGCAAGATTGAAGATACAAGATGCAAGATGCTCTATGCTTTATGTTACATATTAGATACTAGATACTAGATACTTGATACAAGATGAAAGATGTTTGATGATGTATGTTAGATACTAAATACTCGATCATCGATCCTCAATCCTCAATCCTCGATGCTCGACGCTCAATACTTGATGCTTTATGTTTTATTTATGTTATATATTGTCACTCGATGCTCGATTCTTAAAGAAACACAAAAAGAAAAGGAAACAAGAGAAAGAGTAAAACGGAAAAAAGACATAAAAGGAAAAAATATATATATAAAAATAGAAGAAAAAATGCAAAAAGAAAAACGCAAAGAAAAGAATCGTTAAAAAAGAAGAAAGATGGAAGAAGAAGAAGAAAGAAAGAAAGAAAAAACGAAAAAAGAACATAAACAAAGTTGCAAAACGAAGAATTGAGAAGAAAAAACATTTAAAATTAAAGCCACAATTTTACACAACGATGACATAAGCAAAATGTCATTTCTTTCATCGGTTTTAAAAAAGTACCCATTTTTATTTGGACATTTTATTTTAGGCCACATATGCAAAAAAAAAAAAATCCTTAATTTTTCTATTGATGCATTCTTTAATAAATTTGCTCTTTACACATTCATATTGGCCATCCGCACATGACTTAATAATATATGAATTTTCTTAACAATCAAATGCCGTAGGGTTAAATCGATCATCCTATGAAATTAATCAATATGCGCATAAGTTGGTTCGAACTCACACATATAGAAAAAGAAAAAAACAAGAACAAAAGACGGTTTTGTGCATTAATAGAGCTTTGAACTCATACTAAATAATATTTGGTTAATAATTGATACAAAATAAATACAATACTAACTACAAATATTTTGAATCGTTCTATGGATGGAAAACCTAATTGTTTGTGTATTTGTTTTTCTGCTCTAATTTCTCAGTTTTTCTAGTTTGATATTTTGGCATTAAAATTATATAATCAAAATAATAAATTAGTGCAAAATATTATGTTGATAGATCGTAATAGAATAAAATATACTATTATCTAAGTCTATACATATCATGCTCTTGATTTATGATTATTGGGAAAATAAATTATTTTAAAATATTTGTTTCTAAATAAAATAAAGTAAATGGTTTTTTTTTTTTTTTTTTGGTGAAATGTGAACTGCCGCCGGATTGGGAACGTTGAAAGCATTTATTTTATTTGTCTTTCTGAGACAACGTTGAAAGCATTTTGGTATTCATTCTTCATTTTAATGCAATATAATAATCAAACCCTATCGTTGAAAAATCATGTACTTCTTTCATTTTCTTAATTTATTTTGAAAAGTTCTACATATTTTTCAATTAATAATTACTTTAATTATATATGTTTTTTTTTCTTTACACGTGTATATACTAATTATTATCTCTAAAATTGACTATTTCATTTCAAACAACGATAAAGTGAAAAAATCTTAAATAATTAGAATATTTTCTTTTGTAACTAAATCTCATTAGTAGCATATTTTACGCGTCAAACATTTGAATATCTTTTGTCTTTTGTAACCTATATTTCAAAAAATTATTGCATAAAATATACCTTAGATTGTACAAAAATTAACATGTATAATCCTTCAAAGTTAGCGATGTCTCTCAACTTGAGCTATTTGTTGGACTGGTATGGCAACTCTAGAGGGATGAATAGGATTTTATTAAACTTTTAAATAAATATGTCTCTAATTAGATAACTTTTAAATTAAATTAATAAAAATCATAGCTGATTTATGTATGTTAATTAATTAACTAAAATTAATTAAATTGAAATTAATGGCCAAAAAGCCAACACTATATATGTCTATATTTACAATACTTTAAAAGATGGGAGATAAATAGTGAGTATTATACAATATATATATTGTATCAAGAGCGTTTTGAAATAGTGTTTTCTGTATACTTAGTTGTACGTTTTATATATAAATAAATGTTACAGTACTTGATGCTCCAAACGTAGAACGACCTAGAATAACTCATTTCGTCAACTTTTAGTTAATTAGTGCGGAACGATATCTAGAGATCAAAATAATATTTTCTTAAATTATTAAAAAATATACATTTTTAATTAGAAAGCAAAACAAAAACAACTAAAATCATAACATGGTATAAAAGTTATAACGTAACTAAAACGCAATTAAAGGTGCACATATGTAAAAAAAAGAGAAAAAAAGACATTGATATTGCGAGAGATGACACTTGGAAAGGTGTTTTTGTGTGTTGGAATGTTTTGTCGTTTCAAAGCAAACAAATAATAATGTTTTGAAATATATTATTTTTGGTCTAGTTCTTAAAATTTGAATGGTTCGATTTAACTCGTATATTTTGGAGGAGATTAGAAGTTGGTCATTATAGTTCTAGATTATTATAATTGGATTACAATAGTTTGTATTTGGAGTATAACTTGTCTTAGTTTATGATAGAATAGTATGTGTTTAAGATGTAATCTATTTTAGTTTGAAAAGTAAATAGTAAACAATGTAGCAAATAATATATGATGAAAGCAAAATAGTAACAACTATAACGATAGTAAATACTGTAACAAATGAGAGTTTTGAAACAATGTTGATAGTAGCGAATTGAAGACTTTTAAATAGTATTTAATGTAACAAGATGTGGTTTAGTATTATCTTATGATAAGTTTATGCCCCAAACGGTCCCTTAAAGATTATTGAAAATACACAATTAAAAAATATAAAGATCAAATTGAACAAAAGACAAGTTTACTTCATTGAAAACATAATAAATCAATCGCAATATACAAAATAAGTTCCATTTGGTTACGTTTGATGTTGCTTACCGATGTTCCATAATCAAAACATACCATCTGATTGAACGACTGAGGCTGGTCAATCTTATCGTGGTTGAAAATTACGTGAAAACATCTTTACAATTACTGATATCATTTATGTTATAATGAGATATCAATTGGAGAATCACGAAAATGTCACAATTATTGTCTGTCGTCATTATCATTATTGATTATCCTAAATTACAATAAACACAAAAAGACAAGTTAGTTATAGAATTTCGAAGTAAACATATCCATTAAAATCTATTATGATTACACTAATTTTCATCGTAAATTTGACCTAAAGAAACAATAGTTTAATCTTTATTTTTTTTAAGAAAGGAAAAAAAAAAGGTGTCTTGGTCCGTATCAAACCATCAATCAAGCACAGCGCTACGGCCAGTCGATTTGGCAAAAACGCGCTATTTCGTAATTCTGACACTGACAACTTCTCTTACTTTTTAATTCTTAATAATAATAATAATAATAATAAAATCTGTTTTTTTTTTCTGGATAAATTCCAATAATAATTAATGATAACCTAAAAGCTAGAAATTTAAATCTGATTTCTATATTAAAATAAAAGCTTTACATCTGATTTTATATCATTTGAATCAAGGTTATCTTCGTGTGCCCACAATCAAAATCTATTTTCAATCGTAATTAAAATCAATTTTAATTTACTTTAAATAGACTAAAATTATCATGAAAGAATATATTAATTAGTATACTGTTCGTCTTATCAACTTTTAAGGTTAGAAGTTTGATCTGCTACCTTACATCGGTAGAAAAAACTATACAAATTTTTTGAAATTATGTAACCTAGATATTTAAAAGTTAATAGACCAAAATTAAATACTATGAAAGGATAAAATACTATTTAAATCAAATAAAAAGAAAACGAATATGGACGTTGATTGATTAAAAACAAACGAAGAAAAATAGAACCAAAATATAATTTATTATTATTATTATTATTAAAATAGAATTTCTTTAATTAATATTGCCGGACAAAAAAATATTCCTTCATATCTTTTCTACTGTTCCCACCAACACGAAGCTTCTCCGCCATTTTCATACCAAACAATGGCCGTTCTACCAACTGTGGGCCTTCAATGGGTCTCTTCTCTTCGACTCACCCATCGCCATAGCTGTCCTCCTCTTTCTAATCCATCGAGTTTTTCCTTCAAATTTCTTTGACCCCACTCTTGCTTATCCAACCTTTCCATTTCCCTTTTGGCTTTTTCAGTCGTATTCTGTGAATTTGTCAAACATAACGTGATGGGCTGTTTATAGTTTCGCTTTTTGGTTCTTTGAAATTGAATCAAACCAACTTTAATCTGTCTTTATCGCTCTGGCTTCTATGATTACTTTCATTGACTTGAGTTTTTGGAGTTCTTGATTGTTATTAAGAGTGAGATGCTTCTGGGTTGTTTCTTAGTACTTACTTTAATGGTGGATGGTAACGGATTCCTTTTTTAGTTGACAACTGAGGTGATTCTTTTGCTTGTTCACTTCGTTTATTTCTGAGAATTGGATTCTGGGTTCTTGTTATTTTGGTAATTGGATTCTTTTGTTTGGAGTTTTCTTGTTCCTATCTGGTTTTTTCCACTTCTGCCTCTGAATTTGTTTGATCGAGTGAAGTTTTGTTGACTGTTGATTGGTAATAAGAGTGAAATTGCTTCTGGTTTGTTTCTTACTCTTGCTTTAATGGCGGATAATAATGGGTTCCTTCCGAGATGATTGATTCTTTCGCTCATTGATCACTTGTTTTCCTTGGAATCGCCTTCTTTCTTCTTGGATTTGGTTTGTTTCAATCTGATTCTTTCAAATTCTCTTCTGTAGTCTGATCATCTTCATTGTAAATCTCGAATTTTTTTTATCTCTGAAACCTGCCGCCATGAGAGCTTCAAATGCCAATTTTCTCATCTGGATTCTTTGTGCTTTGTGTTTATCATCATCTCTCTCATCAGAATTCATTCCTGATGATAATTTTTTGATTGATTGTGGATCATCCTCCAATAATACAGTGGGAGATCGTTTATTTCTATCTGATGACAACCCAAATGGGAAATCTCTTTCCTCTGCAAGCAAAGTATCTAGTTCATCCGAATTAGTCATGTTCTCATCTCTATTTCAAACTGCAAAAGTATTTGAAACAACTTTTCAATACAACTTCAAAATAAAGAAACAGGGTAGGCACTGGATCCGTCTCTACTTTTACCCTTTTGTTTCTGGGAACTTTAGCTTGAGTTCAGCTAAATTCTCAGTTTCTGCTCAAAATATCACCCTTCTCAAAGAGTTTCAAATCGAAAGCGGTTCAATAATCAAGGAATATTCTCTGAATCTCACCTCTAGTAATCTTGTTCTTACATTTACTCCCATAGTGAATTCATTTGCCTTCATCAATGCCTTGGAAGTTGTTTCTGTTCCTAATGAACTGATTCCCTTGACTGTCACCAGTGTTGAGAAGGTTGAAAATAGTTTGGGGAACAGGGCACTGGAGACAGTTGCTAGAGTGAATATGGGCAATCAAACTGTACTTCCAAATGACGATACTCTCTCGCGTCTTTGGGTTGCAGATGGTCCATTTTTGATGCATAATGATCAGGTTGTCGTTGGAAAGTTTGTGTCAAATCTCACAAAAGTGAATATGACAGGTGGTTGGGAAACTAAGGCTCCTCGTTTTGTGTATGGAACGGCAACTCGGTTAGGAGCTGATGCGGATACCTTTGTTAATGTCAATGTATCGTGGTCATTTGACGTCGATCCAGGATATGAATATCTGATTCGTTATCATTTCTGTGATATTATTGATCTTTCTCTTGGATCACTGGTCTTCAATGTTTATGTTAACTCATGGAAAGTTAAAGATCATCTTGATCTTGGTAACGTCACTTCAAATATCCCGGGTGCACCCTATGTCCTGGACACCATAGCCAGTCCAATCGACAGCTCTAAGTTCAAAATAAGTGTTGGCCCTACCAATTTTCGTGAATTCTCGACTGCCATTCTTAACGGGCTTGAGATTATGAAAATAAGTGATTCTCGGAGGAGCCTTGATGAACCCTCCTTTGGTTTAGACTCAAAGAAAGGTTCCAATGTAAAAGTTGGTCTTATAGCTGGCTTAGTTGCTGGACTGGTTGTTCTTGCTCTTTTGGCCACTCTTGTCATTGTTCTGTGCAGAAGAAGAAGGAGATCAGCGCTTGTTCGTCACTTGAAGGAAGAGGAAAATTTGGGTGTGAATGGTAGAGAAAGCAACTATACCGTTGGGTCTGTTGCCTTCTCGAACTCAAAGTTCGGTTATCGATATTCTCTTGCAGCAATTCAGGAAGCTACAGATAATTTTAGTGAAAGTTTAGCCATTGGCGTTGGCGGGTTTGGGAAAGTTTACAAGGGAATGTTGAGGGACAACACAGAAGTGGCAGTGAAAAGAGGAACTTCTAAATCCATGCAGGGTCTTGCAGAGTTTCAAACCGAAATCGAGATGTTATCCCAATTTCGCCACCGTCATTTAGTTTCTCTGATCGGGTACTGCGATGAGCAAAACGAGATGATAATAATTTATGAGTACATGGAGAAAGGGACCCTCAAGGACCATTTGTATGGATCAGAACTTCCAAGTTTAAGCTGGAAACAAAGGCTTGATATTTGCATTGGCTCTGCTAGAGGACTTCACTATCTTCACACTGGCTCCACAAAGGCAATCATACACAGAGATGTCAAAACTGCAAACATTCTTCTTGATCAAAACTACATGGCCAAGGTTGCCGACTTTGGACTCTCGAAAATTGGCCCCGAATTTGACAAGACTCACGTCAGTACAGCAGTGAAAGGAAGCTTTGGCTATCTCGATCCTGAGTATTTAACGATGCAGCAACTGACCGAGAAATCAGATGTGTACTCTTTTGGGGTAGTTATGTTTGAAGTGCTTTGTGGTAGGCCTGTCATTGATCCATCTCTTCCAAGGGAAAAAGTGAATTTAATTGAATGGGTAATGAGAAGGAAGGACAAAGATCAATTGGAGGCGATCGTAGACGCTCGCATCATCGAACAGATCAAGCTAGAATCATTGAAAAAATATGTTGAAACAGCCGAGAAATGCTTGGCAGAATGCGGCATGGATCGTCCGACGATGGGAAACGTTCTGTGGAATCTAGAGTGTGCACTCCAACTCCAAGGGGATGAAAAATCTCGACATGGAAAGGAATCATCCTCACAAGCTAACCTTTCCAACCACTGGGAGGCGAGCGTATCAACGACTCAATTCAGCACGGGAAGCGCAGTCGATATCGCAAGTATGTCGATGAGTAAGGTATTTGCTCAAATGGTGAGAGAAGATATGAGATAGGCTACACTCAAATCATCAGTAGATTTTGTATAAAAGTGAAGGATTTCAATCCTGTTATGTGCATCTCATATTGTTAGAGGTGTGCTTGTTGATTTATACATATACTTTATATAAACATTGGAAAAATTTGATTTGTCCAAATTCCTTTGGTTATAGCTATGTAATTCTTTTGAAGAACAAAACAGTTGAAGAAATTCTATACCTGTTTGATAGTAAATAAGTTTATTTACAAATAATAACCTTTTGTTTTCTTTAAATATGTTTTAAATCTTAGCCTAAGCATGCTATTGAACACTCAAAATCAATATTAAACTTGTTTCATTTGTCCATAAAAGTAACATAATCCAACCTACTGAATCTTAAAGTTTGTTTTTTTAAAGGAAAAATATGTTATGTAAAGTTGATGGCTACTTATTTGGTCCATTGTTTTTTCTTTTTAATATGATAAATCAAATCGATATTAATTGAATATCCTATGTCATTATTTTGATAATTTAGTGTTAATAGGAAGACGTACAATGGCAGCCTAAATTTTTTCTTATAGTCAACGTTTAAGATCTAAATGTCCATCGAAATGTCAAGGGGTTAGTTTTATCAAAAATCAAATTTTTTCTTTCTGTTTCTTATCAAATAAAAAAAATTAAAAAAAATTGTGTCCTAACCTTTCTATTTGCCTTTCACAAATAATTAGTTAATGTTGTTGAACCATATATCATTATCAAATAATGTTGATGAGATAATCAAATTATGAGAGTAGTACCTATAGTGTCGTGATATAAGAAAAGTGTTAGGATTTTGTACTAAATGACCAAAGAAAATGAACCCAAATGAGATTGGAGCTCACTCAAACCTAATGTATCTCAAGAGTAATGTTATATAAATTATCCCGAAACATCGTTGGAGTAAATTAGCATATTGACCCTCTAGCATTTTGTACTCATGCTCTTGCCTCGTTCCTCTTTTTTAATTTTTGTTCGTAGTTTTTATTCAACCATTACGAAAGAGAAAACAAGAAAAGAGGAAACAAAGATAAGAAATGAGAATCAAGATCTCAATCTACATGCATAATAATTCAATTCGATAATTATAGGATAATAACATTTAGAAAACCGGTTCTTTTCCAACAAATGAAGCGGCGGTGGACAAAGAATATGGATGTCACGGTTCAAAAATCACAAATAAACAAATAAACAAATAATAATAATAATAATACTAAACCGGTTCACAAGAACCGCTAAAACCCCTCATGATAAACGTGAGCCGCAATTGAGCTGCCCATCCGGGCCGGACGAACTCTCTCACTCATCAGGAGAGTAGATAGAGCGAAACCCTAGAGAGAGAGGAAGACGAAGAAGAAGGAGAAGAAAAAGAGGAAGAAATTCAAGGTTAGAGCCTTTGGAGCCCTGGAAATGGATAGGGTTTCCGAGAAGGAGAAATCAAGCAAGCGTTCTCGAGAAGAACGCGATCGAGACCACAAACATCGAAGTCGGGATACCGTGGATAAGCATTTATCCAAGGATGAAAAGCATCGTGAATCCGATCACCACCATCGCCGGCGTCACCATCGATCGGACCGTGATTCGAAGCGTGAGCGTTCGCATGAGCCACGTGAACACAAACATCGGCGTGATAGGTCTCCTGATGAGCGTGAAAGCTCCCTAGACCGCGATTTTAAGCGGGAAAGGTCTTATGATCTTAGGGAGGAGAGAGAAAGAAGTAGGGATAGGGATTCGTCTAAGCGAGAGAAGTCGAATGAACCGAGAGAATTGAGAGAAGGCAGCGAAGAGCGTGGCAAGCTGCGTGAAGTGAGGCGCGAGGAATTAGACAATGAGCATGAACGGGAAGGGTCGTTCGAGCCAATTCAGAATTCCGTACGTTCAAACAAGAGGAAGGAGAGGGGAGGAAGTGAGGATAGGTTTGATGGCGGGGAGAAGAGGGCTAGGGCTTCGGAAGTTGGGAATGAAGTGAATGGAGCTGAGATGGATGAGAAAAAGGAGCGGAGGAGATTTGCCGACGGTGATAAAGATGAAGGAGTAAACTTGAGTGGTAGGGGAAGGAGGGACAGGAAGCGGTTTGAGGATCGAGTGAAGGAAGAAGATAATGGTGGAAATGTTGATGAGAAGCATGCGAAAGTGAATGAATACAAGTCCAAAGGAGACGTGGGGGATGGGAAAGTTGAGTTTGGAGGCACCACTGATGAAAAAAGGTCACTGGGGAATGTAAGTTCCATTTTGCATTTGCTGTATTTTTATCATAATGAATTACACTAGTATAATTTCTTCGTACAGCATTGGCATCAGTTTGTAGAACCGATAATTGTTCACTAGGGTTCACTGGAACCTGTTTGTCAACCATTTCGCTATAAACATTATTTCCCCCCTGTTAGTTTCTTTCTACGTTGTCTAAATTTTAATATCTAAACCAAGTTTTGAAAACAAAAAAATTGCTGTTTTTGAGAATTTGGCTGAGAATTCAAATGTTCTCTCGGGATGATGAAAACCTTGATTAAGAATTTGTGAGATAAATACAATTTTAAAAAAACAAATGGTTATCAAATGGGCTTTAGCAATCAAGTTCTTCCCTATATAATTGGCATTGTGTTTTACTATCATACATTTCATTTGGCAATTCATCCTAGTATCACTTTGTTTTCAATCATCAATGGTGGGGAAAGCGTTTCTTGTTTATGAAAAATAGAACTAAGTACATTCGAGGAGACTTCTAGAGTTACTTTATCTCTTCGGAATTTCCTTGCTGACGAGTGACTTCACACTTCTTTGCTACTTTCTGCTCTTTCTCCCCCTTTGGCTTAGGTCACTACATGGGCTTGTCGCTTGGGCCCACTCTAACATCCCTTATAATTAATGTCCTCGCTTGGCTTTCCTTTCTTTCCTCCCTTTTAGAGAGTAACTAAATCCTTATTTCTAAAATTTACAGGAAATTTGTATGTATATGTGTATATACATATATATAATGTGATTGTGTTGGCCCATTAGGGTGTCCTCATTTGTCTTTTGTTCCTTCAATGAAGCGGTTTCTCTCTTATAATATATGTATATATGTGATCTTCATTGTGTGACCTCTTGGCTTGAAATTTTCTTTTTGAGAGGCAATTTTCGTGTGGGCAGACTCATATCTCTTTAAACATTATGAAGCTTAAGAATTGTCATTGCTAGGATGTGTACCATCTATTGGATCTTGATTTTTTTAGTTGTGAACAAATTATGTTCACAAGTCTTGTTGTAATATGGTGCTGTTGATAGATGGGTATAAGCTCAAGAATTTTATTTGATCACGTTATGCTAATTAAAGTCACCAAAATGGATTTTGTAAGCTTAAGCTTTTTGCTGATTGTATTCTGTTTCAAACAATTTATGTCCAAGTCAGGAGCTGACATATTTTGTAATTTTTTTTATGCTAATTGTAATCTTTGGTGTATTAAGCATCTTGGCAATTTTCTAGCCATTAGTTTTGAAGTGGGAGTGAGTTGAGTGTTATTTGACGTTTGTTGGATGTAAAGAGCTGACATATTTGTAATTTTGTTAATTGTTTGGTTTATAATGCACAGATTCAAGGTTCCTTATAGTGATTCGTACCTTTTGTGCATCTGTATTTTTAATCTGTATACATGGCTTAATTCTATAATATTGAGGAAATTCTTCCATGATTGTGATGCCTTTGGGTAGTGCTAGACTGCTTGTAATGAACTTAATGAACTAAAGTCATAATCATGCAGGGATCTATGGTGGAACCTACCGATATGCCATCAGCAAGTGTGCCCCAGAATTTGTTACACCCTAGTCATTCCCTTCCTATCAAGGTATCTTCAATTTCTACCACAAATGAAAATAAGGGAGTTAGTATTACCAGATCTCATGAGGTTCATGGAAAATCTAGTACAGATGGGACATCCTCAACTGCTGGGAAAAGTGGAAATCTCTCTCTTGATGCTTTAGCAAAAGCTAAGAAAGCTTTACAGATGCAGAAAGAATTGGCCGAGAAGTTGAAGAAAATTCCCCTGGTAAGTTCGGCAACAGAGATACTTTGATCCATGTTAGCTATTTTCCCTGCTCTTTGATGTTGGTTTTACATATACATGGATGCATATGTGCATGTGTGTATTCGGTTTTTCTTTTGTGTATCAAGTGTTACTATTTGATCTTATAGATGAAGAAGGTTGGGGGTTCAAGTTCTGCTAATAGCTCAGTTGTGAAATCGGATGAGAAAGCTAAACCTCCTAGTGGTGTATTGGGTCAAGTGTCAACTACAAATGATGCTACAACTCTTTCAACTGGGGTAGTGTCTAGTTCATCAACATTACCTTCTGCTGCCAATGCTCTTGATGGTGGTATTAATGTTCCGGCTGGCCTTACCTCTATACCCCATATTGAAGCTGTCAAGCGTGCTCAGGAGCTCGCTGCCAGGATGGGATTTCGCCAGGATCCAGAGTTTGCTCCTCTTATAAATTTGTTTCCAGGGAACATAGCAACTGACGTTGCTGTTCCACAGAAGCCAACCAAGGCCCCTGTTCTTCGTCTTGATGCACTTGGTAGGGAAATTGACGAACAAGGAAATGTAGTCAATATAACCAAACCCAGCAACCTTAGCACTCTTAAGGTTTGGAATAAACTTACATCTCTTTTGGAGATTTTTCTTCTTTTATTAACATTGAAATTTGAATGGATTGACCTTGTATACATTTCTAACTTCGCAGGTTAACATCAACAAGCAAAAAAAGGATGCATTTCAGATCCTTAAACCTGAACTTGATGTGGATCCAGATTCAAACCCTCATTTTGATGAGAGGATGGGTATAAATAAAACTAAACTGCTGAGGCCAAAGAGAATGAGTTTCCAGTTTGTTGAGGAAGGGAAATGGTCGAAGGAGGCTGAAACCTTAAAATTGAGGGTACTTACAGTTTCTTTCATGGCTGTCTTTGATAAAAGAATGCATGCATACTTTATATTTTTTTTTAAAAATCCCTTATATTTCCGTTATAGAGTAAATTTGGAGAGGCACAAGCCAAAGAACGAAAAGAAAAGCTGGCACAGTTGGCCAAGGCAAAGGCTGCACCTGATATAAATCCAAATTTGATCGAGGTATCAGAGAGAGTGGTGAAGGAAAAAACGAAAGAACCGATTCCTGAAATTGAGTGGTGGTAAGCTGATAGTTTCTATTATGGTATTTCTTGAACTGTCTTATCCTATTTTTTATGTAAAAATTTGTAAGCTAAGAGTTGAGCAAACTGTATCTTTTCCCGTTCTCCTCTTGGTATAGTCATTTTAATTTTCTAGCATTTTGTTAACTTCTAGCTTTAAATGGATGGCTTTGGATATTCAATTCTGATATACAATTTTTTTAAAAACTATCTAGGGATGTCCCGCTTTTGCATTCCGGCACATACGAGGATTTGGGAGATGGTTTTGTGGCCGATGACAAATTAAGGAAGGACAAGATTACCATATATGTGGAGCATCCTCGTCCTATTGAACCTCCTGCCGAGCCAGCTCCCCCGCCTCCTCAACCTCTAAAGCTAACAAAGAAGGAGCAGAAAAAACTCCGTACACAGCGCCGTCTTGCAAAGGAGAAAGATAGACAGGAGATGATTAGACAAGGCCTGATAGAACCGCCTAAACCGAAAGTTAAAATGAGCAATTTAATGAAAGTTCTTGGCTCAGAAGCAACCCAAGACCCTACTAAACTTGAGAAAGAGATTCGTGCTGCAGCTGCTGAGAGGGAACAAGCTCATATAGATCGAAATATTGCACGAAAACTTACACCTTCAGAGCGCCGTGAGAAAAAAGAGCGTAAACTATTTGACGATTCGAATTCACTCGAGACATTCGTGTCTGTTTACAAGATCAATGATTTATCACACCCACAGGCCCGATTTAAAGTCGACGTTAATGCTAGAGAGAACCGTTTGACTGGATGTGCTGTAATATGCGATGGCATCAGTGTTCTGGTCGTTGAAGGGGGAAGCAAGTCCATCAAGAGGTATGCGAAGCTTATGCTCAGGCGTATAAATTGGGCTGCTTCTGTGAAAGAGGAGGAAGAGGAGGAAACTGACGATAAGCCCGTTAACAAATGTTCATTGGTATGGCAAGGTAGCGTTGCCAAATCTAGCTTCAATAGATTTTCTATCCAGGAGTGCATGACTGAGGCAGCTGCTAGGAAGATTTTTGCTGATGCCGGTGTTGGTCATTACTGGGATTTTGCCGTTAACTTTTCTGATGATCAAATATAATTAAACTTCTGCACTGTTAGTTGATGCGACTCTTTGATGATTTGCTTCAGTGTCTTGTATGGTCAAGAAGCAAGAAATGCAGAAATGTTAAAAGCAAATATATCATCACGGTATTGCCAGTCTTACCCCGTTTCTATTAATTGGTTAGGTGGGAAGATTTCATTATGTTCCGACAAGTTCCTGGGAATTTTGCGGATTTCATGAGTCGAAACCGACATCCGTATGGGAAATATGTTGTAGTAGTTGGTGATGAGTTGGTAGGAAGCAGAAGTTTGAAATCTTATCGCCCAAGACCATCTTCAAGAAACGGGTATTATGTCCAATATTCGTCTTATAGTCTTCATTTCCTTGTAGTTCTTATAGAATCTAGAGTTGTGTCTCTTTTCTTTTCTGTTCTCCACCCTTCATAACTGAGGAATATTTGACAAATCCACTTCGTTGGGTAGTAAATGAAGGAAGGTGGCTTTAAATTACTTTCTACTCAAACAGAAAAGGTACCGTTTTTAAATTATTAAACTACTAATTTCCGTACTGTTATTGTGAAACACTGGTTGATCCTCTTCTTCCTTGTTTTATCTTCTTGTTTCTTTTCAATTGTAGGTTCATAGGAGATTTGAATCCATGGCGAAAAAGCTCTGACCAATTGAATTTCATCGGTTGAGTTTGTGATATGGGTGAGTGAGTTTGATATATCCATTGCCAAATGCCTTTTCATTTTAGTAAAATTTACATCACTTCCTGGATTTTCAAATGATTATAAAACACATTCTAGTTCAAAGTGTTTTGTAGTACATCTTTTTAGAGGTTTGGTTCTATACTCCCCGTAATGCTTTTAAAGTTGTTTCGGATCAAAACTCTTAGGCCAATACAACTGTTCAAGTGCTCTCTATCCATTTTGCTTTATAGATTGAAATTTTCTGGACTCATTTTGAATTATGCTGCCGGTAACTATTTGGGTTCCATTTGGTTACTATCTTTGCTTTATACATTCTCCCAACTTCTTACTTGTGGTTTTTATATTTACTATTTTAACATTTAACATTTAATATTTGAATTCTTAACCAATTTTCTAAAACAAAAACATGTTTTTTTAAACAATTACTTTTGGTTTTCAAAATTTGGCTTTGATTTTGGAAATATTTCTAGAATGTAGGTATTAAAACATAGAAATCAGTAGTTTAAAGTGATGTTTATAGGATTGATTTTCAAAAACAAAATCATATAAAATAAGTTATTTTCTTTCAATTTCTTATAATGATTCAAGTATTAACCACATTCAACCCTAAAATTGAATATATATATATAGGGGTGGCTTTTTAAATATAGAAAAATAGATCAAACTATCAAGTTCAACAAAATTTTCTACATTTTTTACTGTCCAGATAGATGCTGAGGGATAGAAATTCATACAAATATATCACCGATAGGTATTGATAGAAGTCTATCTGTATATGTCTGTGATAGAAATTGATAGAAGTCTATTCGATAGAGGTTAATAGTAGTCTATCGATAGAAATTGATAGCATAGAAACTAATAGCAGTTATTGATACTATCAATGACACAAATTGATAGAAGTCTATTATACATGTAGATAGTAGTCTATCAATGTTTTTCTTTTTAAAAAAATAGTTTGGCCTTTTTTCAATTTATCAAAATTTCTTATATGTGTATGCGTGTGTGTATTAAATTTTCTAAACTTAGGTTGGTTTTTAAAAACTTGGTAAAAAGTACTTGATGTTTCCAAGCATGAAATGTATTTGGTTAAATATATAGACATTTATATTCCTTAGAATTGGTCTTCGTTCTGATGGTAGGTTTCTCTAAGCAATAAATAAATTTAAATATTCATACTCTTATTTGTATTTATTTATTTTGTGAAAATCATGCTAATAAAAATGTTTGGTTTTCATTGTGTTTTAACTTTCATTTACAAATGGTATTCTCAAAGTCGAATTAATTTTAAAGCAGATGAAACTCAAACTATTGGTTAATTTGAGCATAATCTATTTTAAGAAAGTTTTAAAAAATAAAAATAGAGTAAATATTAGACATTATTTAAATTATAATAATCTCAAAATTTATAGAATCTTGTTCTACGGCCTATCTCAAAGCAAATTAGCTAAACGTTAATAGGTAAGACCTTCCATCCTAATTCGTATATGGCTAAATGAAATGGCTCCACATTATCTAAAGATGGTAGAAGGGTTTTTACTTTGATATAACGATTGTGAATGTGAGTTTTACACACCATTTCAAGATTATATCAACGAGGAAATTTGTGGTAGTACTACCTCCTAGTGTGTGAAAATTTTATGTTAGGTTCGTGCACTAAATATTTAATAAAGAAATCAATAATTCTAGGAGCTAGTATGTGCTAGCATTAGAAATAGAATATTCACACACATTTTATCCGACTTCTGAGCATTTAAAATATTAAATTTAGTTTTTAAAAAAAATAGTTTATAGGATCTTCTTTCACTTTAAACTGATTTTACTTTTCATCAATTTGATAAACAAAAATTAAAAATTAATTTGGTCTAATTGATAATACTTCACAACATTTTTAAGGATGGTAGAATTTGTACACTTAATTAAAGTCGTAGCCTTTTCGATCCAAGCGAGCTTCAAACTACATATAGTAATTATAAACAGCATGCTTAATGACATTTCGTATTTACTTCGATTACAATTTTTTTAAAAAACAAAAGAAAAAAAAATCTAATCACGTGAGATTCTGATGATAGTTTAAATTTCAAAAAAGAAAAAAACGCAGGTCGAGGGGGCAAGAACAATAGAAAAGTTCTAATAACATAAGATTCTAACAAAAATACTAAAATACAATTTTACTTTTATTTCTAGTAATAAAAATAAATAATGAACAATTATGATTGATTGCTATTCTCTGCTACAATGTATTTTTAGCTTCCCTCTCCCATTTAAGCCAACATATATTCATAGTTTTACTCAAATCTTAACACTGTACCTGTCCATCTTCTACATTGTTACAGACTGGAGACGCAGCGTAATGTAATCTTCCTGGAAGATCGGTCGATATGAAGCATCCCTTGTGTTTTGTACATCAGGCTTGTCGTGGACCGTAAAAGTGTCCAGTTTCTCTTACAAGCTAGGAACAACTAGATGGAGCTACTTCTTTTCCTTTATGAGGATGTTCGTGTAAAGAAGTCGTTCACAGCAAGATTTGCATCTCCATGAGCCACTGCGTCATCGGGCTCTGGCATATACAGAGTTGTAGATGAAGCCTGCAAATGGGAAATCAATTCATCACATTCAAACACAAGATATGCCATTTTTATGTTTATGTTATAAACCACTTCCAGATAGTTTAAGTTTCAGATTGCTAAGTCGTGGTGAAACACACACATATATATGACACATACATTTTATTCATTTTTCAAATTATGCTTCCCATTCACACCCATAAACAAATTTTACCTGCATAAGCTAAGTAACGACCGATGTACTTTTAGCCAAAATCATGGCATGTTGATCATGGTATGTTGACGATGATAAACATGCCTTATGTACATATAGTCCAGGAAAGCTAAAAAGGAATCAGTATCTACGTACTTGTTAGCTGTTCCACTTTTTTAACCGAATTATTCTTTTTAATGACCCTACCACTAAAAGCTTAGAGCATAGGGGATACGGAGATGGAAGAGAAGGAAATGCTCACTGGCATTCAGGTTTTTTAGGAGTATTCGACTTGAAAGGAACGTGATTTTTTTCTTTTAATATCTACGATTGTCAAGATCAACTTGCACGCACCTTAACTAGTCTTCCAAGAAAACCATTTAACCCTACTACATTCGGTTGCCAAGCTAACTTCTAGGCTATTAAACCCCACATAAGCGGTCAATGGTAATCATGACTTAGACCTTATCTTCTCCCAGCTCTTTACCAACAAGGAAATTTAAAGAAATGGCACACCCTTAGGGGTTTTTGGACTTCAGCAAGACGATGCTTTCTCCAGTGGGATATTTTTAAATGCTTCTACGTTTTGTTTTTTAAACAAACCAAGATATATATAGTATTCTCTTCCAGTGGGCTTTTCTTGTTATTGGTACCTTGGTTTTTCATTACATAAAATTAAACAATAAGCAATAACTCCAAAGGTAAATCATAAAGGTGAGAATGAACTTACTTTTGCATCAAGCTGCATCTCTCCATTATTATCTGTTATGAAGCAAGCTCCGTGCGCTTTCAACCATTCCGTGCATTCTTCCAATCCATCTGCGTCCTTGTCCTTAACTTCATCTCCAGATGAAGTTGAAAAGCCCAAGACCTGAGCAATGTAAGGAACAGGTAGAGAAGGGCGATATGACCGAGACATGCAATTTATGGCTTTGTAACGCATCTTTTCTGCATAGAGATCTGCAAGGAGGGAAAAGAGAAATTAACAGCTTGTCCTTCAAATCAATTGCCATTTACCAGCATAACATTTCTCAATTAAGTAACTTTCATATTCAAGAGACCCACCCATCAGACATGCATTTAAGTTGGGAGCTGCTTTGTACAGTCTGAAGAACTTGACATAATTCTCAGAGGTGACAGCGGCACGAACTGCGAGAGCATGGTTCACAGCTACATCCTTTTTTGCTTGATCTGACAACCTTTTCTCAGGACAAGGAAATTCAACAACAAAATCAATTTTAGTCTGAAGGTTTGGAGCAAGCAGAATACAAATAAAATTCTATAAGTTAAATCCACAAAAACTTAACCAGGAATCCATATTTGAGCAATAAACGTTACTAATTTTCAATACCATAGCAGCCATGTTTTGCTAAAACTATCAGTCACATGCTAACTAAATTTGGGGGGAAAAAGAGCACGGGCTGGGCATAAATATATATGCTCTCAAGTCTCAATCACTCTAGAGATTTTAATTCACCATTGGTTCTTAAAGAGTATCTTGACCTCAGATGCACCTAGATTCACGAGAAATTGCTTTGAAGTATACTTCAACCATGTAGCAGCTAGTACGAGGAAGGAATTAAAAACCGTATTCTGGCACACATCCTCGGTTGGCAGGGGCAGCCACATGGAATAATTTTTCCACGTTCACATAGTATTTTCATGAATTAGGGGAACTTATATCCAGAGAAACCAGAAACAGTAAATATTCAAATTTTACTAGAGAAGGGACTAGCCTTTCGTAATGCTAGACGCACCAATCAACAAAATAAAGAAACGTACAAGAACAAGAAATGACTCTCCACCGACCTTGACATCAATGATAAAAGATCTCTTTTGTTGTTAGAGTGCAAGATCGCACAGAGTAAGTTATAAGCAGCAAATTCCATGTGGCATCCCTCTATTCCCTCAGCATACAAAGTCTTTAGCTGTGATTGACACTGAAAGAACAGAAAATAGAGACTTGAAAGTTGAATCTTTCGAGACAAATCCTTGGTTGGATTCAAAAACTGTAAAAGATTTCCAAAATCATTGAACAGAACTAAAATATTGGACTTCGAAATTAAACACTGGATTGAAGTTCTCTCTTTTAAAAAGTAAATAATAATTATAGTAATAGAGAAAAAAGTAAATTGAACAGTATATTCATAAATTGAAACTCCAGCAATTACAATTCCTCACAAACCTGATTATACTCGGGAAGGTCACCAACTTCTAAGGCTAATCGACCATGAGTCTCATATACCTAAGAGGTTTCACCAAATATTAAAATGGTTCCACATGACCATATAGTATTTATAGAAACAATATAATTTATAGCCAGATAAGAGAGATGACAATTGACATATATACCTTCGCTGTTAGTTGATTGCGAATTCTCTGTACAGTTAAATCCTGACGGATGGATTTCAATTGATCACATTTATATAGATAGTTCTTTTGAGACATTTTAACCATATTGAGAGCTTTTTCCAGAACTTCTTCGGGTCTTACCTGTAAAGTAAAGATCCAAAATGAACACAATATATGTTCATAGAAAAAAAGTTACTAGCTACTATTTTCATTCAATCTCAATTATCATTGTCCTGAAAAACATATAAATATATTAATAGTTACACTGCTTGGGTCAGGAGCAGAAGTAAGACGGAGATAACGCTTCTCAATTTCCTGGCAAGTCCCCTTAATGGTAAGAGCATCCCAGTCAATATCTTCAACAGCCCTGCCACCACCATTTTCCAAATTTTTTCCAATAACCAAGGCACTAGCCCTTCGAGTATACAAGCTTCCAAGTCCAGCATTTTTAGGTTTGAAGTGATTATTTTCTCCACGATGGCCATGCCCTTTATCAAAACGCCTGGATCGGTTTTCCCGTTTCTTTTTCTCTTCAGGAGAATTTGCGAGTGCCATGGCCCCAGAGTAGTATGCTGTCAAACTTTGCTCCTTATCACTATCACTTGATGGCCCGTCATTATCAGGTGCACTCCCATCGGCAACTCGCTGCTTCTTTGATGGTCCTTGGGAAATTTTGCCCACAGTTCTCTGATCCCAGAGAGGAAATCTTGAAATGCTCACATCCTTTGTCTCAAAATTTCCAGATAAAGTCTGCATGCGATTTCTCAAATCAATCAGCTTAAACTACCATTTAAGAGAAAAATTATAAATTGAACGTCGATAAATTATAAACATTCCATATTTCGAAAATGGGGCAACATTCCAGTGTAATAACAACAAAAATTATAGAACACCATAGCCAAGTAAGGAATGAACCTTTACCTTCTTTTCCCTTTCACTAAAATTGGCCCACCCACCATATTTCGCAGCAGCACCATTACTATGGGGAGGGGGTGCTTCAGCTGGTTTTTCCACTGGTAAAGGCTCCCACCTACTCTTGGATCTTCTGCTTGGGCTTCTCTTGGACTTTGACAATGAAGGAATAGGAGTTGGAACCTGTAAATTGCTGCAAAAAATTGAACCTAAGATTATGTTTCCATATTGTAGAATATGAATGATAAATGGAAACTCAAATATTTTCCATAAATGCAAAGAGAAAAATCGTAACTAATATCAGCACTGAAATTAAATTTTGGACCACTTGTACCTGAGAATTTCATTCAAAAGCAACCCTAAATATCTAATGCCCATGCTAAAAAAATATATGGGTTAAATAGTAATTTCCCATCCACTGATTTAGAAATGTAGAAACTCTCATGTCCTCCAATTGTATCCATACGTTTTAAAAGGTTTATTTTTTGCTTAAAAGCTTCCAGCAGAGAGAGAGAGAGAGAACCCATGGTCCTGCATATGTTTATTTCTTGGGTTGTAAGAAATATATAAGAGCCACTTCCTTAGATGAAAAGGGGAAAAGGGAACCATGATAAGCAGTCAACCCAAGATTCTGATAGGATTGATATTAGGGGTTATTAGGGTATTAAGGGCATAATAGTAATTCACTAGGGAGTTAGTTATATTTGTAGGTTATAAATAGAGGGAGTGGAGGAATGAAGAAGAGGGCAATATTTGGGGAGTGAATTAGGGCTTGAGAGTTATCTCAAGAAAGGAGAGTCCAAGTACCTCGAATCACTTGGTTTATCGTGAATTTCCATTATCCTATATATTCAATATATTTGGGTTCTATCAGATTCTTCATGCAAATAGAAATTAATACAACTTTCATGAAATTGTGATATAATATAATATAAAAAGTAAAAACAATTACAATCTCATACAACAAATGTTTGGTAGGGAGAGTAAGGACAAAATTTCAATAGGTAAAAACATCAGGTAAGGCTGGAGAATTGAAAAGGCACCAACTTAAGCTTAGAAAGAGGGGGGGAGATATATACTCTGTATTAACTGCATCTGCACTTGGCAATGGAAACAGAGGCTCAACATCCCAGTCTTTCGTATAAAGCGTGCCATCCGCAGTTGCTTTCGTGATCATCTGAGATGAAAAGAAAGAGCTACTCAGCCAAATGAAGACTAAAATATCAAAGTGAAGAATAATAACAAGCACAAAAGGTGAAGGCAGTATGAACCAACATTTAGATGCTCTCAAAGAAAAGATGGGTAACTGTGTAGCTCATACGATAAATAGTTTACGGGAAGCCACCAAAAAATGAACCTTAAAGTAGCATAATTATTTTTAAAAGTAATGGATAAAGGATTAAAGTTTTTCAGGAACAGGGTAATTGGCTAACGTACATTTGATGGAAAAAATTAACACAAATGAATCAACTAAAAGATTAAGATGACGGCACACTTGATCGAAATTGAAGCTTGAAGATAATATGTAAAAGCTCAGACAGTTATAATGCTTTTTGCAATAACTTCAATCAAAGTACAGTACCTCCTTTAAAACTGATTGACAAGATGTCATCAGCTTCTCATCTTTACATCGTGCCAGAGCCCTCTCAACATAACCGCGCAATGATTTAGGGAACATTCCAGGCTGCAAGTGAAAAAAATATATAAATATACATCTTACAATATAATAAAATCAAAATCTTGTGGCAGGGATCTAGAACTCCAGCGCTAAAAAAAATAAAAAATTCATACAACCCTTGAATGTATCTAGAACTCCGAGTTCACAATGCTCTCAGGTCTTGAAGGCTTCTCACCCTCCTTTATCATATTCATAAGTACAAGCGGAACCATAGCTAAAACTCAGATAGGAAGCATTAGGCTCTTGTAATTTCACTATTTTCTATTGTTCAAACGAATTTCGCTGTCTTTTATTTAGCACATTCAACACCAAATAGATGAAAAACAAAGAATGGTCATTGGTGCCTATCTTTGGTTATGGATATCTATCCATCAGACTACTTGAAAAAAGCGTGAGGGCTATTGAGTTTTGGATTAACATGTTGAAGATACATTACGTTGTTTAAGCACAACCAGTATATTGTTATACCAATGGCTTGCAAATACATAAATAGTGAATTTGTTTTCAGAAAGGAATTAGTAAAATGAGAAAAGAACCTTCAGCACAGACTCTGCAGTATCATTGGACAATTCTTTATCATTTGGCTTCGGCAACGAAACACTGACGTAAGCAGGTTGAACAGCAGCATCAGCTGTGGAGCTATCCTTACTGGTTTTTAGTATGCTCAAATTGGAAGCAATCCTAGGGTTTGTTGGAATCTGCAGCTTGGTCCTTCTAGCTTCTACAGGTGAAACAGATTGTGAGGGTAACTGATAACTTTGTGGAGCCAAATGTGCTGGATATTGCAAATTGGGCCCCTGGGGACCTGCACTTTTCTGTTGATCCTGAAAGCTATCATAAGAATTTTTTAAATCTAGAGGCTTTTCAAAGTGAGGTTGAGTAGCATTAGTAAGGTGCACTTGAGGATTTGGAGCCCCATGCTTCCAGTAACCATCATGATTACCACTACTTACAGCACCAGGCTGGAAAAAAGGGCAAAAGAATAATGGTTCAACTGACCAAATAACTGTTGCAGATTTGATAAATATAAATAACCACAAAGTTTAAGCATTGCCCACAATAAATTGCAATAATTTAAGGATACCAAGAAAGTAATCAACGTCAATGAAAATCATATAACAACTAAAAGCAGAATTTCAAGTTTCCAGGGGAAAAAAAAAAAAAAAACAACGATTAGAAAAATAACAGGAACCATTGGCCAACTTTATATCAAACCATCAAAGTCAAAAATATGAGGGTCTACAGGAGACAACATGTGTCAAGGTCCAAACAACTAAAGAGACCTAAAGAGAGGCATAAAAATAAGAGTGAAAAAAAGAGCTTAGAAAGATAATATAGATCATCGTGGTTAAACTAACAGAATTAGTGCTAACAGAATCACCCACTTGGCCATCCTCCTATCATGGCTCCACAGAGGCATGAAATATACGATCAAGACAGAACAAATAAACTTTGCATCAATTATAACACATATACACTAAGCAACATTAAACAATGTACATGCCCTTCCACAAGAAGTAATTCCAATCATGTACATGGTAGAAACGAAATTCAAACCTGAGCAGAAACCAGTTCAGATGAACCAGATTCTGGTCTCCATGATGGAGTATATGAAGGTGGAGGAGGTTGGATGTTTGGTGCAGGATAATTGGTTGAACCATGAGCCGGATATCCTGCATTAGCAATACTCGGAGTGGACAGTTTTTCAGTCCCAGGGGCACAGCTAACTTCTGTTTGACTATAGTAATCAGCCCACTGCTTGCATTGCTGCTGATACTGTAGAGAACTTGCATTTGTAGAAGTGGAACTGTATGCTCCACTTGAATCAGGTGTGTACTGAGCATATTGATTAGGAACATAATTTCCATAATTGCCACCATTCCATGAGGTAGTCTGATTGCTATAGCTGCTAGTTGGGTAACCTCCAGCTGTCTGATAATCACCAGGATTGTAGTAAGTGGTTGAATAACTTGTAGACCCAGCATAAAACCCTGTATTTTGATATGAGGAAAGGGGCTGATAAGGAGCACCTGTGTTTTGATATGCTCCTACAGGCTGTGAATAAGAATGGTTGGGTTGCTGCTGATAGTTGTTATAGTAACCTTGGTAACCGGCATTTGCATAACCATAAGGATCGGTAGAATTGGAATATTGTGCATAGGCATTGTAATCTGGCGGCGCATTTGATGTCAAAAAACTTGATGAACTACAAGCAACAGAAGACACGTTTAGACCATCTTGCACATTTCTTGCAGGTGGAAGCACTTGTTGATTATATTGGTAAGTGGAATTTGAGAGCAACCCATTCTCAATGGAACTGCCATCCACCTTGTGATTAGCCCATGTTATGGTTTCCGGAGCAGATGTCAAAGGAAGGTATGTTGATGTTGCCGCTAATTGATTTCCATCGCCAATGTGTTGGTTCTGAAAAATAATATATTTTGTCAGCATTGCCATCATACACACAAATCCACGAACTTGTAATCTAAATAACAATGGAAGTGACAAAATATTGATTTCGAATCTTTGAATAACAACCATCAATAAAATAAACACAACACACATACATGAAATAAAATAATAGTCATATGTGAGGATAAGCTAAAATCGCCACTTGGTATGTTGAAACTTTTGTATATGCCACGAGTAAATAGAATCTTAATCATTCTAAGGACCCAACATTCTTCTATAATCCCCAAATCTTCTGTGGTTGTACCAGAATATAATCATATCCACACAAATTGGTTGGGTGTTATACTGATTCAGACAGTCGTGCCAAAAGAATGAAAAAATAAACAATATACTCAGCCACCTTTATTCCCCTTTTCTCAAATTGCATTTCGAACTATTGCAAATGTTTCTTCGCCAAATGTAAGTACTTAGGTTCAAGTTCAACGGACCTCAAGGTAGAAAAGCAATAAGACAAGAATCAAAATAGCGCTACAGAACAAAAAGAATGGGCCACGTTTCCATTACTCCTATGGGCATATCAACACACTTTGTAAAATATCAAAACAGAAAGCGGTTACACTTCCAACGTGCTGAATAAGCCAAGCACGTTTTGTTTCAACATTCATATCCAGTTTAACTTCAAAGTAAACCACAAAATTCAATATAAATAACACAATGTATAACATTTATAACCTATGCAATGAAATAGATATATTACCTCGAGCGAACTAGGTTGCGCAGGAATTAAGGTTTCAGTATTGCCGCCTTGATTCATCGTGACGTCAAATTAGCATCCCGGAGCGCAGCAAAAGCTTACAGCAACGATTAAGGTTTGTAATATAGTGTAACCAATTGTTTCAACGGAAAAGATACAAAACCCTAACGGACTCGCAAAAATTATACCAAATTCAAGTCCCCAATCTATCCTGAAGTGTCTAACAATGAAAAAACCGAGCACTAAACGTAGTAACTTTCTCGTACCGGACTCAGTCGACCAGAAATCGATTGAAAAAACCCGGGAACAAATTTTCGAGGAGATCAGAGCGAAAAAAAGAAAAAAAGAAAATTAAAACAGCGCAAAAACAAAACAAACTAATTTTTCTAATTGCAAAACGATAAGAAAGTACAAGAATCTCGAAGAATTCCAAATGCAAATCAGTCGCAAAGAACACAGAAAAGAGGATGAATTCGAACTGAAGCTTAATCGGGAGAGGGAGGGAGATTCAGGAAAGCGAGAGGAAAATTTTGGGATTAGAAGAGGATTGATTATTTTTAGTTTCGACTTCTTTTGCCCTTTTTTGTTTTCTACTACAAAATGTTCCTTTTACGTCTTTTTAATGTCGTAAAATGCTTTGACTAATTTATTAATATGAACAGTTGTATCAGTCAATTTGCATTCCTGCTTTTTATTTATTATTGTTATTATTATATTTTGCAATTTGCATAATTGTCTTTAATTATGGATATTTTTTAACTACTATATATATATATATATATATTAAAATATGATATTTTACTATATTTATAAATATTTTAATTCAATAAACTATTTTTTAAGACATTTTTTTTATTATTCTTTTGTTCAAATATAGTTGCAATAAAGAGGTCATGACACACAAATACAATGACAAAAAAAAAAAAAAATTAAGAGTGTTTCGGTCTGGTTAGGTTGAAGCACTCATAGACTCGACTTGATTTTTTAATAATAGTAAAAAATTAGGTACATCGATTTCTTTTTAAAGTTGGGAAGGATGCTAGTTTATTTTAGCAAAGTTTTTTGTTTTTTTTTTTTTACTAACCACAAATTTTACTAAGGAAAATTCATTTTTACAACTATTTAGTTTGAAAAATATTGATTATTTTAAAATTGAGAGAAGATAGTCATAAACATAAAAATACAAAGGAAATATAATAGAGGAAGAAAGAAAGATATCGTATGTGCGATACCCCACGTTTTAAAAAGTAGGTGTTCAAATATTGGTGGGAGGAAGCTAGACGTTGATAGCATTCCTTTCCAGAGTGTTGATTTCGTCTAAGTTGCATTCTCGCTCGTCTGCTAAAAAGCAACGCAAGTGATGGTGCACGTCATGTTTGGTAGGAAACTTAAAGTGCATTTTAAGTTTTATGGTTCAAAACATATAGAACATGCATTTGGTTGACAATATGAATCATGTTTTCAAAATTTGTTTCTCACTGGTATGTTCCTACTTTGAATTCAAACAATTTAAATGCATAATTATATTTGAAGAGAACAAACAATAAAGATAATATATTTGAAAAACAATATTTCACATCATAAATCATTTTTTAGTTAGAATATATGATAAATAATGTATTGTTATATTATATGACATTAGAAAGCAATAACTAGACAGACCAAAAAAAGAGTATGTGAACATAAAACAAGTTCATGACTTAGTTAGTAATAGTTTTATATTCAAACCTATAATGGACAACAACTACACTTTAATTTTATAATTTATAAATATATTTTTAAAAAATGTCTTAGAGTTTTGCTAAAAAAAAGTGGTTTAAGTTTGAAATTTAATTTTTGGAATCTACGATAATTTTGTAACGAGTATATATATATAGTATTATTGTCTGTAGATATACTTTCAAACACATTTTAAAAAAAATTCTATTAAATTGAAATTTAATTTATAAATATGCAACAAACTACATATGTAAAAACAAAAAATACAAGTTCATTTTACTTCAATCAATTGTTTTCAAATTTTCGTTTTTATAGGTGGAGACTTTTAAAATTCTCTAACAAAAAATCAACCAAACGGAAAAGAAAATCACAAATCACAAGAAAAATATATCGTAACGAGAAGAATTCTCTTGAACCTCTTAATATATACATTTTGTAAAAATACATCACCTAAAAGAAATGCTACTCGCTTGAAAAAACACTGAATTTTAATTTTGTTGGCCAGAAAATAAATATAAATCACATAACATTCAACAAAAATTGGTTGTAATTACGGATAAAATTCATTTAGTAATCGTTTACGGTACACATTAGAAGTTGGTGGAGTGAGTTATTATAACACACTTATTCAAATTGATTGGATAAACTCGAATTTTTAGAAAATGCAATTCAACCCAAAAAGAAAAATATAATCCAACCCAATCCTTAAAACTTATATTGTTCGAGTTTTTCTGAGTTGTCGATGATTTTTCTTTTAAGTCACGGAGGATAGAGTTTACTGCTAATAAATTTTACTATATTTACAGTTTTGGGCCTATTTTAGCGCGGCCCGACCCAACTGTCGAGGCCCGGTTCAAATAATTTTGGCCAACTTGGGCCTACCAGCTGTTTTAGAAAAAGAAATGAATATAAAATGGTATGGAGCGGCTTACGGAAACCATTTTCGCGAAAGACGTTAAATTTAGGGTTTCGTATCCTTATTTGTTTTCAGGTGCGCCTCGCCTCCGCCTTCGATTTTTCTAGGTTTTCTCTCCTCGAATCCTCCGACTTCATCATATTCATAGCATTTTCTGTTGAATTTTGTGCTTAATCAACGTTCTGTATGTTCTCTAATTTGCCTATTTAAGAAGTTTATTGGCTTTTCCTCTTCGATTTCTCAAATTGTTGAATCGTGTATATTTTCATTTGCCTCAACGTATTATTGTTTTGAATACTCGCTCAAGTAATTGGTTTTTGAATCTTGTCGCTGACTGTGGTACTGTGGTTGTTTCTCTTAGATAAAATGCCTCGCTATGACGATCGTTACGGTGGTACTCGGCTCTACGTTGGGCGTCTGTCTTCACGTACGAGGTCCCGTGATCTGGATGACCTGTTCAGTCGTTATGGAAGGTATGCAGATTTTTGCTGTGTGTAATTCATTCTTGGACGAATTTGTGCGCTAACATTAATTTGATGAGTACGGAAAGTTTGTGTGTGTTTAGTTATGCCTTTTATTTTTCCTTCTACTGGCCGGTTTTGCTATTGCTAACATCCTTGTCAGAGTAAAATTTTAAATTGATACTTCTCTCTCGAGACCTCTTGAGGTATTTGCCAAGCCCTTTTTTGGGTGCACGACTGTAAATGTGTATTTTGATATATCCATGAAAGTGTGGAATTGTTGATGGGTCTGTGTGGTTTAACTTGAGTGATCTTGTTGAAGGTTTCTTGGCTTATGCCAAACCTGGAGGTCTATGGTGAGAGGGTTCCCTTGGTGGATTTGGCGAGTCTTTCTATTATGTTATTGCCTGTTTTTATGGAAATGCCAAGAATCTCAGAATGGTGTTTAGTTCATCTATGAGGGGCGAGGTGTCAACCCTTTGATACTTGTATCAAATGATGGCCTTACCTGTTTCTGGAACCAATTTGCGCAGAGTACGCGATGTGGATATGAAGCGAGACTATGCCTTTGTTGTATGTATTTCTCTCCCTATACTTTATTTCATTTTTATTTAAGCTATACTTGGATGAAAAAAGATGATGCATGCTAGCATCCTTTTTCTATACTTAATGGCGCATGTTAATTTTTGCAAGCGTGATCTTTTTCTTGGTCTATCTGCTTTAACATCTGATAACAGGAGTTTAGTGATCCCCGTGACGCTGACGATGCAAGATATAGTTTAAATGGGCGGGATGTCCATGGAAGTCGAATCATTGTGGAAATAGCTAAAGGGGTATGTTCCAATATCTTTCTGACAAACCTTTCATAAACTTTTTTGATTTCTTTCAGACACGTTACCTCTACTTTTTCTAGGCTAGTCATCATTTTAATCCTTTTAAGTTGTTAACTATGTTTCTCATCTTTGGTGGATTCGTAACTTTTATGTGATTTTGAATTATTATTTTGGTATATTGAATTTGGAGGATATCCTTCACGTTATTTTGCAATTGTACTCTTTTCTTATTCTCATTTGTTCACTTTTATAAAGGCTATGTGTAGTTTTCCTGGATTGTGCAGGTAAGTTAAGGCTTGTCTATATCTTGTATATTAATTTTGTGAACTATTTTTATTTCTTTTGAATGTAATGAAAATTTCTAAATTTGATTTAGGTACCCCGTGGTCCTGGTGGATCCCGTGAGTATCTTGGTCGAGGCCCTCCAGGAACTGGCCGTTGTTTCAATTGTGGGATTGATGGCCACTGGGCTAGAGATTGCAAGGCTGGAGACTGGAAAAATAAATGTTATCGATGCGGCGAACGGGGTCACATAGAGAAGAATTGCCAGAACAGTCCCAAGAAATTGAAGTATGCAATCTTTTCAATTGTTCTTTCACTTCCCTTTTAATTTATCCCTGTTGATCGTTCTGAAAAAAGAAATTGTATGGCACAGACGTGGAAGTTACTCACGTTCACCAAGCCCTCGCCGTGGTAGAAGCCGCAGTCGTAGTTACAGCAGAGGTCGTAGCTACAGGTTTGTTTCAATTGAACCATCTTTCTTTAGTCTTGTATTGAAGTTTTTCGTCTTTCTTCAGACTTCATGAGTAACAATTAAGTATTTTACTTGAGGCTTTATAACTTCCTGATCGAGCATTTGTTTATTGTGTCCACAGTCGATCTAGATCTCCAGTAAAAAGAGACAGAAGCCTTGAACGATCAGATAAAAGATCAAGGAGCCCGAGAGGCAGATCAAGCCCAAAGAGGCACAGTTTGTCACCTCCTCCAAAAGCTATGAAACGTAGCCCGACTCCTGATGAAAGGAGTCCAGAAGAAGATGCAAGACGTAGTCTGTCCCCTGGAAATCGTGACAGTCGCAGTCCTAGAGGTAGAAGCAGAAGCCCAAGAGGAAGGAGCAGGAGTCCAATGGATGAAGGCGAGGACTTCAACGGTGGTGGAAGTAGAAATTATCGAAGGGAAGAAAATGGGTACAGTCGCAGCCCCAGCCCGTTGCCTAGAGAAGAAAGGAGTCCTGTAAACGACGAAGATAACAACGGTTCTCCAAGGGGTGGCAGTGAATCTGCATAATAGAGAGTTCCTTATTTTTCTTCTGCTTAAACACATGCGTTTGCGTTGGAATTTTATAAGAGAGACTTAAATAGTGTATTGTGATTGAATCCCGCCTCAAATGTTCATCATCACCGTATTTTGCCTATTTATATTCCAGCTTAATTATGATAAATTATATATAATAATCTGTTTCTTATTATTTTGGTAATTTTCCCAAATGCTATTTTCTCGATCGAAGTAGTAGGACTGTGATAATATAATTCTAATAGAGTGTTTGCTTTTAATCGAACAAAGGTTTGAAGAATTACAGCTTTCAATAAATTGTTGATCAATTCTGCCTGTTAAACCTTTTATCTAAGTCCATGAATTTTGAATTTAAAATTGCTAGAAGATAACAAAGAAGGCCTAAGTTGTTGGATGATAATTAACGATAAAATAAATATCTTTTATAAATTTCTTTAATTATTTTGTGCTTCGAGTTATATAAATTTTAGAACCATCTTTGATTTTTGGTTTTTCAGAGATGTAACTGTAAAATTGTGATAAATTATTTGATTTTTAACGTCGTAAAATTTCAATAGGTAGAAATGTTTGGTTATCCATCCCCTCGTGTTGATCAAATACTTAAAAAGAATGAATACGGAAATTTCATCGGTATGTAAATGTTTCTTTGGTCGCCTCAGATTGTTCTTATTGGTTTGATTCTATTGTTACAATTGTAATGTTGATTAATTGATAAAGAATATTAGAGATGAGTGATAGTGATAGTTTACACTCCATTAAAAAACAAAGGTTTCATTTATTTTCCAACTTTTCAAGCCAAAAAATGATGATGTTTTATTTATTAGTAACATGAATCAGTTTCAGCAGTTTTTTCCCCTCAATTTAAATATTAAATATATCCATACAGTTCTTGATGCTTCTAAAGACAATTTAAATTATTTGTTTCATGTCATTTCTTTGGTTTATGTTTTTCACCACTTTGAAAACCGCAATTGAACAACTTGAAATAAAAACATCAAAAGATAAATTAAAAAAAGTAGATTACAAAATAAAGAAGCTACATTTTCAGAACAATGGTTTCTAAATACAACATTTACCACCAAATAGAAAGAACAAAGCTGTTTAATTTTTATTTACATGTCATCATTTCTTGGAACATACAGGGAAATTTCTTTTGTAAAAATTACTCCCCCTCCCCCCAGCCCACAATGAAATATCAATTTCCATAAATACATGGGGCTATATTGATTATCACTAGTAAACAACCAAAGTGTAAAGATGATAGGAAATGTGATTTCCACCTAACAATATATTGCAAGTTCTATGATATGTATGCCTTCACCAGCTCTGAATAGTTGCACACAAAGCCTGTTCTTGGACAAGTGATTTTACCACTGTTTTCCTTGGCTATTCTTTCTAGAGCCTGCCAAGAGCCAATGCCAAACACAAACTCAACATTTCGAAATGAACTTCGTTATAGATCTTCTGATCAATTCATACAAATAAAACAATGCTAACCTTGGCACTGTAGACATAACCATTGGGCAGAACTTGAGGAGGGTTCTCAGTGTCCATGAGCTCTTTCGTTATGTAGCACACAAGCTTCGAGTGATGCTGCTTCGAGTAAGGCAATGGGTCTGCCAGCTTCCTAAAACTTTCCTGTGATAATGGGTCCTCCTTGGTGCAATCATCCTCATAGCAGTATCTAAACAGGTCAAGGCAAATTTCATATGCAATATTCTCCTTTTGGAGTAAATTTAAGATGAATACTTTTAGGTGAAAGAGTTTTTCTATACGTATTTCTTGATAGAAAGAATTAAACTGCAGTGAATATTAATCACCGGCACGTATATGAGACAAGTCAATAATTGGGATACGGAGTTTTGAGAGCAGATAAGCCTGCTTGCAGATAAATATTTAGCAATGGCTCGAGCGTCATGCCGTATATTTTGCAGAACTCTTGTCTAAACACATCCACAAGATGATCCCACTGCTTTGGTTCAAATAAGACCTACAAAGCACAAAAGGAGAAAAATAAATTAAACCATATGGTTTCTCATCAACTTAGATGGAGTACAGCCTTCTAATATCGAGAACAAACACAATGTCAGTATAAACCATCAGAGAATTCATAGTAGAATTGTAGACTAGGATAATTAGTTACACTCGCATTCTAAAAGGCTGTTAGGCCTTTGATTGAGTATCAATACTAACGGAGGAGTAAGGGTAAAGTGGGGAAAGCAATTGTAACAGAGGGGGACCACAGGGAGTGAGAGGAGAGATGGGTATATAAGCTTTGTAACAAGGGGAGGAAAGTTAGTTAGAGTTTGGGGGAAGGGAAAACCATCTCGAGAGTGAGTGGTTGGGGAGAGTCAGTCTGTGATCTGATCGAACTCTAGGGTTTATGCATTGTACGATCTAGCTCTTTCTCAATAAAGATTGATCCCTTTCAAAGACTTGAGGCAGGAAGGACATATATTAAACACAACGAGCTAAACCAAATAATGTCCATCTTAATAACCAGGATGGAATCAAAAGGGTTTTGGACTTGGAAGGTAGTAAATGATGAAAGAGGAAAAAATCAAATCACTATTTGTGAGGTCATAACTAGTCAATCTTAATCAAATTCAGCTCCAAGAACAACTATTGGTAACTTTTACTTCGACAGGATATAATTTTCCCCAAAAGCTCATCCATAGTTTAAACTAACATAACCAATAAATATATTAAAAAGACATATTTGGTTAGTCAGGAAAAAATGTACAGCTTTCAGTTTAAAGCGCTAAAGAAACAGGATGAGGCGATTCACCTTGTATACGGCACACTCTGTACTACTCTTGAAAGCCAAAGTTGCCATAACTCGTTGCAGTTCTTTCATATGGGTAGCTCCCCACGGAGCGAGGTACTTTCGAGCATATGCAATAGCTTGCATATTCTTGTCACCTCGTACCAATTCTATGAACTCTTGAAGCCTCAGTTGAAACTCAAATTTGCTCTGTCATGAATAAAAAGCAACAATTTATGCAAGCTGAAAGAAAACCAATGTGATCCTAAACTGCATTTGAAATCGTTCACAAATTATTCTTTATTAGTTATATGACAAAATTATGGGTATAGAACAATGATATCCTAATGGTACTTTACAACCATGGAAATTGCCCCATATTGTAAGAAAATAAGATGAGTATAAATATAAATATCCAAGAAGGTGAAGGTGAAATTCTTTTTAATATGGAGCAGATTTGAAATGAATTATCCTATAACTAGAATTTTCTCGAAATCAATAATCTTTACCAATCCCATTTCAGAAATTTGGGGGCATCAATCATCACCCATCCCCTCAAGAAAGGAAATATCCTTTGTTCATCCAAGTGATGAAATAAACATGTCTACTTCAAATAAAATCTTAACAAACAATACTTTTTTTTTAATAATAATAATAAAAAAAATAGAAACAAATAAACAATTACAACTCAAGAGGTAAAATAATAATAATAATAAATAAATAAAAGGCCATGTTGAACGAATGATAGTTGTGGAATCATCATTTATTGAATGCCCCTCTATAACTAAATTCTCAACCCATCTTAACTTTGATTCCATAAACCTTGAAAAGCTACCCAATATAAGAGCACAATACACATGAATTTAGATAGTTCATAAGGAATTAACCATATACAATTTATCTTTATGTTTGAATAACCAAACTTTCATTGAGAAACCACGCACTATTACACTCCCATCATTAAAGGACTTCTCAAATGGTACAGAGTTGCAGTGAAGCACGTAAACCAAGCCTAAAAGTAACGTGGCAAATAAAATACAACACAAAGAACTCAATTGCATCATCATTGTTGATATACCTTGGAATAGATTAGTAATGTAAATGAAAGACTCTCAAGAACCATTGCGTATACCTTGGACTTCTTCAACCTTGACTTGTTGTCAGAACACCAGGCAAGTGCAGGGGCTATCTCCTTATTCTGAAGGGCATCAATAACCCTTTTGGCTTCTTGAAAGACATCAATGTCAACAAGATCCTGAGATTTATGACATAGTCAAAAGCAGATTATATACTTCAGAATGCAAACATCATCTTTTCTTTTCTTAACTTGTTAAAATTTTTTGTTTCTCAATCTCTCTCTCTTCCTCTCTCATAAATGAAATGTAAGGTGCTAGCATTCAACCGGATTTGGATTGCCCAACGATACTATGTGCATAGTCATTGCAGAAGAGTTCCACCGGAACAAGTGATCATTACTTATGGAGGACGTTATCTTCCATCCCCTTTTTGTTATTGTTTGGGGGATATGGAAGAGGAAAGGAGGGATTTTTCAGGGGTTTGAGAGATAATGATGGAAATGCAGCTCCTAGTTAGGTTTAAAGCGTCCCTTCTTTCATTTTATCTTGATGAAAGCACATTTTCTATTAAATATATATATATATTGCAAAAGCGTTCAACGATGTTATGAGTAAGGGTTTTATCAGTCGTTGCAATTGCTATACGACTAAAAAATACACATCCATCTTGAGTAAAATAGATCTCTTTTCATTTGCACTTAACTGCAACTTATAATAATAAACTATTTGCCATAAAGTCCTAAATTTTCTATCAATGTTCAATGTTCAACGGATATTGTACCATTTTTCTTATAAGGAAACGCCTTTTCAGTCGAGACAAATAAAAACACCTTCCCAGTTCCCCCTTTCTCCGCAGCCAAAAACTTTATTGCCTATACCAATCACTAGATTCGCTACTACTTGAAAGGAAGCGAGAAGGTGATCAGTCAGCAGACTCAGCACTGACCTCAAATGCTTGTGATCAAAATATTATAATAAACTCTTTCAAACATTAAGTATCCTTGTTAAATCAGTAGATAAAATGATGTGGAGGCAACAATTCGTTAGGGAATCAAAATGTTTACAGCCAAAGAGAAACTGGATACCCCACAGCAGTTTGGATTTAAATTCAAGAATTCAAGAAAAGTGTAAAAACCTGAATATTGCTGCTCTCCGATAGCTTCATTGCAGTCTCGAAATAGGACATCCGAAGCATATAATCCACAAGGATCCTTTTCAAGCGTGTGCTGTTCCATTCCGCCAAATTATCAGCATCAGCTGATTCTAAATGAACAAGTCTAGCGCGACACTTCTGAGCTTGCATTTGCTCTGTGCGACTGCCCTCTTCCAACTTAACAACAAAAAGAAACCAAAGATAAGAAAAATGTTAGTCAACGAGAGCTTAGCTGATTGGCACCCGAGCATACTAGTAACCACAAGATCTGTGGTTCGAATCCCCTACGGCAATTATTGTACTAAAAAAAAAGATAAAGAGAAAGGCTAAGATTTTCTTTGTCAATCTTTATCATGAAAGTGAGCTAGTTCAGCAATTACAGTGCAATCCAATATTGCCACGCAGTCCTTACTAACTACCCGTATAACCCTAGTCCAGAACCACATCAAATAATGGAATTCTAAACATCATCAAAATTCAACGACATCGAGAAAAAACGTGCCCCTGAGTACGAACATATGAAATCATGGACACAGTACAGTGATTCCTTTTAAGAATAAGGCAAAAGAAACATCCTAAAAAGCAGGTTTCCGTCGCTAGATTGACCTCCGCTAAAACAATTACATACCAAAATGTTTAGGAAAATAAATTTAAATGAAAAAGGGGAAAACTTAGAATCAAGTACCTTCCTCTTCAACCCCTGCAATCTGGATACAAGCGAATTGAAGTGATGTACAGCCTCTTCCGTCGACATGCTATCGCGATCGGCGGCTTCAGTGACGCTGGATATAACAGCAGAGACCTCTTTCTCAGCAACGCGATGATTAGCACGAATCGTCTTCTTGTAGTGCTCAAATGGAACCCTAAGAAACTGATGTTCCAGCTTTAGAGACTCCGCCAATCCGGTAAACTTGGAGGGTGTAGGAGTGGTTGTTGCG
The DNA here is from genome assembly GCA_037974625.1 of Cucumis cinereus. Lineage (NCBI taxonomy): Eukaryota > Viridiplantae > Streptophyta > Magnoliopsida > Cucurbitales > Cucurbitaceae > Cucumis > Cucumis cinereus. Next base: position 5,290,671 of record JBBPDJ010000002.1, on the reverse strand, counting down.
GCGGGGGCATTGGGCATGGCGGTTTCAGTGGCGGAGCCGTTGGGAATGGAATCGACCTCCATAGACAAAGAGACGTGGATTTGGAGAGAAAACTTTGGATTGTATTGGAGGAAAGGTAGTATGGAAATGAAGGTGTAAGAATCTGAAAAACAATGAAAAATCAGATTCCGATGGCGTTCATCATCGATTAAGTCATAAATTTGTTGGATAAATCATTCAAAATAAACTTTATTAATATTAAAATAGGATTCATGAAGTTCCAAAATAATAACAATTAACAACAACAATAATAGGATTCATGAGTATAAAATCAGACAAATTTCAAGAATTCTTTTTGTTAATTACTTGTCTCTAGGGTAAAATTTAAGAATTTAGTAGATAAAAAAATTAATATATTATTTTAGGGTATTACTTTATTATTATATTTCTTTTCTATAAAATCAAATAAATGAGTAACTTCTCAAAATAAATAAATAAATAAAATCTTGAAATGAACTTAGTAGATAGGACATCAATTATTATATTTAATGTAAATTATTTGATGTCTTATCATTGCAATGATTGATGCCAGAGAAAAATACACATGACGTTTTCAATTGTAAAATTATAATTTGAAAAAACTATACCCTGCAGAATAAGGAGAATCTAAACACCAATGTCGTACTTGGCATAACGTCTTTGATGTCTAAATCACTGATAGGTTTGGACATCGATAGGTTTTGGACATCGATATTATACTTGGCACATGCCTTGAATCCATAAAATATCTAGATACTTTAGATTGTAGCTAGCAGTCTAATGAATGATAATGAATTCTCTTGTTTTGAATTCACAGTGTTGTGTTTGTAAAAAACCCCAACTCATGACATTTAGATCAAGGATTTAGGGTCGTATTAGGCTATTTCCTCATTGTTCAATGGGTTGTTCCAAGTGTTTAACATGTCTTGTTCGTCAAATGGTGAGACTCGCCCTTGCCTAAGACCAAGGTTGAGCATGTTAGTTTGGACAATTGGCCTCAATTATCACCTTCCTCCCCAAGTGGGTCGAATCGGTGCATACTCCATTAATTGAAAAAGGTGGCAGCCGAGGGCGAGTAGGTCCACAGAAAAATCAAGGACGAACAAAAGTAAATCTATTATTATCAACGTTTTTAATATAATTTAGGTTAAAATAGTATTTTGATCCACATACTTTGAATTTGTTCAACCTTACTATATGTATTTTCAATTTTAGTACAATATTTCAATAAATTATGAATTTAATCCATTTCCTTAAAAGTTAATTTTGAGAGTCTAAATTTCGAGAAAATTTCTAGTGCTATGGTAGTATGGAGAATTTTCTATACTATCACTATTTATTGTTCGCCACCTAAGTAGCTATTAAAAATTGTGTGGAGTTCACAACATAAATATTTAATAAATTAATAAAATATTTAATGACATGTCAAATGATGAACGGAGATAGTACGGTAGCACTAGATATTTTTCCATAAATTTCAATGTATAGGAACCAAATCATATTTTAACCTATAATTTATTATTAATTATTGGATGGTGAAAAAATAAGGTGTACATGTACTCGCCCTCACTCAATCACTACCCAACAAATCCCGCTCCTCTTCCTCACAATTAGCGGCACCAAAAAAATTTAAATATATTTTCTCGGACAAAAACTACCCTTTCCATAATTCAAACAGTCAGAAGAAGAGAAGAAATCTTGAGAATGGAAGTTTGGATTTAAATGCAATATCCTCACTCAATTTCCTATGTAATTTAGTCTTCGATCGTTCAATCATTGTCAATCCGCGTCAGAATTGTAACTGATGTGGCCACCGGCCATGCAATACTGCCAACTCTCCAAGCATTCAATGCTTGATTTCAAGTTTCCTAAAATTTCGGAATTCTGAGTTGTCTTTGGTGATTTGAATTTTGAATTTGGAAGAGAAAGAATCCGGAGACTATCGGTATGTTGACGAATTTATTACTCTTTCGATTTCTGTAATCAGTGTGAAAATATTTGTGTAGATTGTAGTTGATTTTCTTGTTCTTTTCTGAATCGATATCGTCTAATGAAGTTGAGGAGAATTATGTTGTTGTTATTGTTGTTGATGCTGTTTATCATTTCGAAGAGTGAGTGAAGTGAGAATGTTAATATTCGGCTTTCTGTTTTTTGGAGTTTCTTCGTTGATGTAAGATATTGTAGCCGCGAAAGAGGAAATTGACTCAACCAGAGCTGAATACTTTGATGATCGGGTTTGATTTTGTTACCGTTGTGTTGTTTTATTTCTAGCCTTGGATGTCGTTCCTTTACTTCCTATATTGTGTTATCGTAATCAAATTGAGGATTGTGGATGAAAATCTAGATATCTATGAAACGCTCTTTTTGAATTTTTTTCTGAAAATGTTCGCGGTTTGTATACGGAGACGTTGTAAAACTCTTTTGTTTTGGATAATTTCTTTGTCAATAGTCATTTTAAGGCTGTCATTGAATCAGTCTCTGTCATTCTTCTATATGTCGAAAATATCCTCTGGTAGAATTTTGTATTTCTCTGTGTCTCTATATTAACGATGCTCTTTTTAGGTCTTGAGTGATTGTATTAGACATGGTATGGAGAGAAAATATTGGGATTGAAGGACAGAAACTTCAATAATCAAACAGTCAGAATCGAAGATGAAGAAGCTATTTCTTAGATCGTTTGGCACTGGCAATGCGAAAAGTAATTTAGCTCTTCCATCAACAAAGGAAAGCGACACTCACTGGGAACATCCATTAGGGAGTAGGACAAGTAGTTCTAAGGCTGGAAGTAGTCCCCAAAGTACCAGGTCCAGGAAGCATATAGACGATAGTGAAAGGTTCGACACCGGTCCTAAACTTAGAAGGACCCGGTCATTATCTTCTGCTGCATTTAGAGATCAAGATCAAATAGACTTTTATGGTTCAAGTGATCCAAGTAGATCTCCTGGCAATTCTAGCAGTGGGTTTAAACGGCAACACGAACCGTCATCTCGGTAAGGATGTTTGTTCTGATAAATATTAAGATCATGATCAGAGATCATCTATTATGATGAAAAATGCGTACTGAACTGTATGGAGCATATGATATATTTTTTTAATTGGCGGTACCATAATATTCTTTCGATTAACTTGTGACCTCGTTGTATTTGCCAGTTGCCAAAGTCCATCACGAGAAATGCAATTCAAGGCAAAGCAGATGGAAATGCCAAATGATTACTATACTTGGGGATCTGTTAGGCCAAACTCCAGAATATGCTATGATTCATCAGGAAATTCTTCCACTAGCGTCAGTTCTGTTTCAAATAGAGTCTTAGACCGCTACATTGATGGTGAACAACACCAGGAAATAAATGGATCTATGAATAAGTGTTCTCAGAGAAATACTGGGTGGCGTCCTCCACGAGCTCAGTGTCTGCCACACACTTCGACAACGGCTAGTATAAAAGATAAACCAAGATCCTATTCATCCAGAGAAGCTAAAAGTTCTATTTCTCGTTTATTATCTGGAGAATTGGGAGAATATGGATCTGGGAACGACTCACCTCGAAGTATTGCGAAGACTGTTGTTGACAGACTCTCAGAACATCATGTTGTGCCTAAAGCGATCTCAAAAGAGCTTGGTGGAAATATACCCATCACAGTTACAGATATTCATAGTCGATCGTCTAATGGATGCTTTGATCCAAATTCAGATTTAGCGAACCAACCATGTTTCCCTACAGATGAGCCTTGGGAAACAGTTAGTGGACACATGTACGAGAGTTGTAAGCTTGGTGCAACTAATGAGGACTTTGATGGAGAATTACAAAAGAGGGCCAAGGCAGCAGAGGAGAGGGTCATGTTTCTGTTCGAAGAACTTGAACAAGATCGTTTCAATCAATATAGGAAATTTGATGTGTCAGATCTGATCCAGATAATTAAAAATCACACTGGGGAGAGGTTCACATTGGCTCTTGAAATTTCAAATCTTTTGCAGTCTCAGATTGCTGATAGGACGTGTGCCAGAGAGGAGCTCAGACAGGCAAATGCAGAATTGGAGTCAAGAACACAGAAACTAGAGAAGGAGAAAATTGAGCTGCAGGTAGGACTAGAGAAGGAACTAGACAGAAGGTCAAGTGACTGGTCATTCAAGCTTGAGAAGTACCAATTAGAGGAGGAGCGGTTAAGAGGGCGAGTTAGAGAGCTAGCTGAACAGAATGTCTCACTACAAAGAGAAGTTTCTTCTTTAAACAAGATGGAAACAGAGAACAGAACCATAACAACTAATCTCGAGCAAAATATCGTGGACCTAACGGCCAAAATTGATGAAAAGAACGAAGAAAATAAATATTTACAGCTAAACCTCTCTAAATTAGAAGAAGATTACAGGGGAGCAGTAGAAGGTATGGATTGCATCAGAAAGAATTATGAGGAGAAAGAGAAGGAGTGCAAAGAGTTACATAAATCAATCACAAGGCTATCAAGAACCTGCAACGAACAAGAGAAGACCATTGATGGTTTGCGGGAAAGATTAAGTGAGCAATTTAGTAATATTCAACCAGTGGAGAAATTTGATAAGCAATTTGAAAGATTGAAGATGGAACAGATGAGATTAACAGGAGTGGAACTGGCTTTGAGAAAGGAGTTAGAATCTTATAGAGTTGAAGTTGATTCTCTTCGACATGAGAATATAAAAATATTGACTCGCTTAAAAGACAATGGAAATGAAGGTGGTGCTATAACCTTCAAGTTGGATAATGAAATGTCAGCTCGTGTTTATCATCTTCAAAATCAAGGTCTGGTATTACTAAATGAGAGTACTCAATTTTGTTCCAAGTTACTTGAGTTCATTAAAGAGAAAGTTGATCAGGTTCATCCAACTAAGCATAGAATGGAGCATATCAACAACGGTTTAGATGGACAATTTTTTCTCGAGTCTGAAATGAAAATTCGGAGCCTCAAGCAGGGGATTGAGAGCCTAACAATGAGTTTACAGAAAATATCTATGTTGTTGCAAGAAAAGTCTAACCCCACTTCTCAGAGTTCAGGTGTAGACAATGCACTACAACTCAATTGTCAATGTCCAGAGGTGAGTAATTTCTGAATCTTAAACTAAATCATAGAGTTGATTTTAAGTTGTTTTCATTTGGAGAAAAAAAAGAAGTCTAAATGGTAAATTTATGTGACTTATTCTGATTTTACAACTTGTTTGTTTTTTTTACTATGGCTTCGACTTTAACAGTTTTATTTTTGTTATTTTGTAGGATGGTTTAAGATCTGAACTAAAAGCAGAAACTTTATTTTCAAGTCTATTGAGAGAGAAACTATACTCTAAGGAGCTGGAAGTGGGGCAGTTGCAAGCTGAACTGGTGACAGCAGTAAGAGGGAATGACATACTAAAATGTGAAGTCCAGAATGGAATGGATGGCCTTTCCTGCCTTAGCCATAAGATGAAAGATCTTGAACTGCAGGTACTTTCTTAATGTCAACTTGATCTTGAAGATAAATTTCGTTGAATATGATGGCTTCATTATTATTATGCATGAGTAATACTTTAAGAAAATTTAAGAATGTTCTAGCCTGCTTTTTCTATATATTTCTTTACAACTAATTTTGACCATTAAAAATTTGGAAAATATATGAACGTCTTGTTCTATATATTTCTCTGTTTCTATCTTGTGCGTCCGTCATCAATTTGTGGTCAACGTACTCAGGATTATGTTACATTACAATTTCTTGCAGTCTTCTACTTGATTTTAGGCTAGTTTTTTTTTTAGATCTGCAGCTTTTAATATTAATAACATCAATTTCCCCTTTTGAGTTACGTGATGTGACATAAGTATATTCTACGACACAACGTGTCCACACTTAGACACCCAACACTTGTAACATTACAAACACATACCAAACACTGGTTGTATAGAGTAAATACGGCCCAACATTTATTAAACATTTGTCAAGAATACCAAATAAATGAAAAACAATAAATTTTGGGAGTAAGATAGATCAGATTTTCAAACTTATTGCGTTGAAACTGTCTCATGCTATAAAAATGATATATACATTCTAACAAATGTGTATTTTAATAAACATATCCTTGCCATATCCACCCTCTTTTAAGTGACATATCAATGTATTCATGTTTTGTATCTGTATCCATGCTTTTTAGAAAGCTTATATTTCAATGAAATTTTAAATTTACGGTTTCGTTATGTTACAGTTACGTAAGAAAAATGAGGAGATAAGCAAGTTACATAAGCGTGTGGAGGAGTCTACAAGGGAATTAGAAAGTGTAAACGAGATATTAGAGAAAATTTCAAAGGAGAGAAACATGATGTTGGAGGAAGTAAACAAATACAGGGAAAAGAATATGCTATTGAACTCAGAAGTTGATGCGTTGAAATCAAATATAGAGACATTGGAAGAGGATATTTTGCTGAAGGAAGGTCAGATAACAATTTTAAAAGATACAATTGGGAGTAAATCTATTGACCTTCTTGCTTCTCCCAATTCTACATGGGATTTTCGACCGCAGTAAAAAAAAGTTACAGCTGGATGATTTTGCTGAGGCCTGGCTGCAGCAGCAGGTAAATTCCACATTTACCTTAGATGAATGAATTGATTTGTTTCTCTCTCTCTTTTTTTACTCTTGATTTTGGGATCTTCGACGAAGTTGAAGATTTTGAAAATAAAAACACCTCGATTGTCTTTTTGTTTTTGTTTAAAAAAACTTGACCTCACATTTTTTATTTTTTTATTTTTTCTTTTAAGTTTTGTTGATGTATGATTCAAGAAAATTTGGCTCCTCTTTATGTGCACAAGGTAATTTTTTGGTTTGAAATTATTCCACATATTGCTATTTATTTAGTTTTAGGATAACTTTTTTAAGAAGGGTACTTTTATTATTAGGCTGCTTTCTCCGGAAGTAAAAGCATTTATAGAATTTTCAAGATCGTTTGTATTTTATCAATTAAGGGTTTGATAGTTGGAGTGATGATTAAAAAGGAGATGGATACAAATAATCTTGATACCATCGATTTACTCAGATGTGATTTTGAATTATTATATTTAGTTTCAAAAGTGATTTTAGAATTATGAAATTACGAAAAAGAGAAAGATTATTGTTAAATAGAAGGTCAATTCTCAATAAATAAAATGAAACAAGTGAAGAACTTGATGCGAATTCTCCGTTAATCACCTTTCATCTAATTATTGTAAAATCAATTTTAAATGATTTGAGATTCTACTCAATTTCCAACTAATTATTGTAAAATCAATTTTAAATGAATTGAGATTGTACTTAATTGCAACAATTGCCAAACATTAAATCTAAAATTAATTTTAAATGATTTGAGATTCTTCTCAATTTCCATCAAATTATTGTAAAATCAATTTTAAATGATTTGAGATTTTGACTCAATTGCTACTACTAAATCATTGTCTTTAATGGGTATTGTTTTATGTCACAGGAGAAACATATATTTTTCCCTAAATTTGGTAAGTTATATCCATATTAACCTTAAACCTTTAATATTATCCATGCAGAATATTTCAATTTCAACATTAAAATTTCGATTTCATTAACTTAAAACTTACGCTTGGTTAATTTCTATTATGGTGTAAACCTAGAACTGATTGACACTAACCCTAGAACTCTACTCCTAAAAAATGAGATAAATAAATTGATACTTCCTACTCCAAGCTCTATCGTGTACTATTTAGATCAAAGCCCTCAAGAAATAAGAGCTCTAGTGGACCAAAACAAACAATGTTGAACCACGTGTATCTTCATTCTTATAATAGCAAGAAAACTCGAACCTGGCACAAGAGAGTGACCACCAAAATAAACAAACTAAACAAAGGACGACGCGGGAGCCCGCCCAGGATAAGGGCCTCCTAGATATCTTTTCTCAACAAAAAGTGAAAATGGCTGCAAAAGGATTATGACATCACCGTTGGCCATAATCTTTTTGGCCAGAAGAAGATGGGCAGTTCGACTCCTCGAGGAGGATAAACCCTTTATTCTTTTTAGAGAAATGGTGGGTATAAGAATCCACAGTGGATCATCCTTCAAGTTGGACGTTGCTTTCTACCGCATCGTTTTAAATGAAGTTTTACCACAACCACTAATTTCTTGGATGAACTTAATAAAACATAGAATGAGTCAAGGACCTACTAGGAAAAAAAACCCACACTTTTCAGGCATGAAATTGAAAGTTTAAAAATCTATTATACAACTTCGGAAACCTATTCAAAGCTTCTTAAAATTCAAGGGTCAAATAGACAAACTTAACAATATAAATCATTATATCAATTTGAGCTTCCAGTTAACTGAGGAATGTACATAATAATGTTAGAAGTATAAAAGTTGTTTAAAAACAATGTAAATGCACCTGAATGAGCAAGGAGTCAGGTTGACGCTGGTTTCCAAAAATCAAAGGGCTTCCGTTGCTGAAATATAAAGGAGAATTATAGAATATAAATTCAAAGCAACTTCTTAAAGAAGTAAATGGGAAAATAATTTAGAATTTCAAAAAATTAACCCCATCCGTCAAACTATTTTTTAGTACATCTAAGGATGAAGTATCTAATCTTCAACTTCTAAGGAAGAAGATCATGCCAATTTATCACTGACAGATTCATACGCTAATTAGTTGTATTACAAACACTAGGAAAAAAAAGTTTAGAAAACAAAAAACTGTTTTAAACTGAGTAAAAGCACTTCCCGAGAACCTCCCTTCACTATAATCAAATGAACTTTTTCTAGCCTACTTCGAGCATATACTTTTAAGTTCCATTACATTTTAGTCTAAGTACTTCCAAGTGTGGAATATTGTCATTTCAATATAAATTAAATTAAGTTTAGTACTTTAAACAAATCTCAAATTAAGTCTTTCAAAGTTAACTTTTACAAAAATTGGTTAAACGAGCACAATAATTCTCATGCAACGGAAGACACTATGAGAATATATTTTTCACAAGTTTTAACACGAATGATGATATAGAATTACAATGACTAGAATTGGATATTGGGACCAATATGATATTTTAACCAATTTTTTTTTTTCCACTTGGGCTATAGCAGGTAAGGAACTTTCACTGGCAAGACGGTTTTTAAGAAAAGCAGAAAGGTGCAAAACATATTTAAATTAAAATAAAGGGCACTCAAACTAGAACATAGTAGTCATATTTCTCTAGTTCTATGCAAATAACACACAATTGAACTTACCTGGGCAATTGGAAGCCTTGTCCTCACTGCCGCGATCAAATCAAAATCAATGTCTGCTACAGCAATTCCCGTTGCTAATCGATCTGAAATAAATGAAATATGAGGGGGAAATATCGGCACAGCAAACTATATGCAGCTTATCGTTTCTTTACATGTTTCTATGTGGAAAATATTGTACTCTAAAACATGTAATGCATCTTAGTGAGAGTTTGATATCAACACAATATCAATATGTATTTTCGGATGTTTCTGAGCATATAAAATAGGATCCCATTGTAACAGTGCAAAACTAGCTAATACTTTCAGTAGATAACATAACTCCCAAATTTGTGATTTAAATCCACACACAAGCAGGAACCCGAACCTTGCCCTTGTAATATCAAGGTGGTGCTAGATGCACATGCATGCCTGCATTGGGGCACCAATTGAGTGTGAGGCATCTGTCTGAGCGCAATGGGTGTTCACCTGCGTGGGTGTGCTCACCTACACGGTTCCTGTCACGCGGGCGGAAGTGCGGTAGACCCCCAAACTAGCCATGAGCACAATTGGAGGTTATTGAGTAGCAAGGAGCGCCACAGGGAGAAGACTGACGGTTGACGACCTTTGACCAAGCAAAGAGCTGTGCCTAAGAGACTTGGGGGAGAGCAAGTTAATGCATACAACGGCCCATATGATGGCGGGCAGGTGGAGAAACATGCCTCGGCCATGGAAAAGGTTGGACAGAACACAGACGTGCATCAGGAGGCGCAAGGCACAGGCGCTGCCAAAGGACCCTCTCTAACCTCCATGCTCATGTGGCAGACGGCAAGAACGCTTGGCCGAACAAGCGTGTGCACAGGACGCGCACGTAACAACGTGCGTGCGCGCAGGCCCGCGCCTATGGACGGCTTGGTGAGGAGGTGCACACGGGCTGTGCCTAAGCCCCAAGGGGACTTGTAGGTCCAAAACACTTCCATCTTCAGCCCACTAAAGGAGATCTATGAAGGACATGTGGCACAATCTGGTTCGGTCAAACAAGGGACATGTGGCGGCCATCCATGGAGCAATTGGACGGGTGGAAGCTAAGGAGTGGGGTGATGGAAGCTAAGGAGTGGGGAGATTCTTTAGGCTCAAGTCCCACGTTTTACAACCCCTTTAAAGACTAGGAGGGGGTTGTTGGTTGTGGGTAGAAGGGAGTGGCCAAGAGTAAATAGTGGGGAGGTTTGGCTCCTATTAAGGCCATTCCCTCCTTGAATGTAGGCTAGAAATTCTCTCCCTCCTCCATTATAAATAGTGAAACCTTGGACTTGTGAAGGCACACTATACATTCACGGGTGAAAGTGAGTGAACTCTCCTGATTCTCTCTAGAGAAAGGTTTTATTAAGAAGTGTCCTTTTGTGGTTTTCATAGCTTATCAATAAAGGAAGTTATTTCCACACTTCTCGCTCTCCCTCTCTTTCTCTTCTATACGTGAGTGAAACTCCACACCACTCTAGGTATTGTGTGGTGAGCAGATATCCTGTTGGTGAACACGTGATCCCAAAACAGAAGACTCGTCAATGTGTTCCTTGACATCGCACGAAAAAAATATATACATACGCATTACCGTGCTTCCGCCCCGTGACACATAGCCAAAAGCCTGTGGCAGGCATGTAAAAGATTGAGTGTCAATTATCCCCTCATCGATAGTTTCTACGTACGGCCCCTCACTGAACCCTTCCCCTTCCTTTACTCCATAATCAATGCCATACTCTCTTGCTAAGCCTTCTCCCTCTCTTTCCGTTCATGCACGGAACACCTTATCGGGACTAAAAAAAATATGTGCACAAGCTCTATTTATAAAATATCGGCTCGAGAAATGTTGGTTACTCTCTCCAATGGAGTACATTGGAGTATTGAAGCAATGTTCAGATGGAAACCAAAATTTCAACCTAGATTTTGTACAATTACCCCTCTTCTATTGGTAGTTAAGAGTTTTGTAATAAAATTGACTGGGTTAACCTTCGCTTATAGTAAGGAAAGGTGAAAAAACTATGCAGAATCTAGAGCTGTAATCATGGTAAAATGTTTAGAGCTACTGTAAGCAGTGCAGAACTGGTACACTATTATTCATTAAAATAATTTGACATCGTGAGGCATCCATGGCATCAGACCACGATGAAATATTAACATAATAAACATTCAATCTTAGAACGTTTAGGATCATTTCGTGCTCAGATGGTGGAAGATGAGATTCATAGTTAGTAGGACTATTCCTATCCACAAGATGGCTTTCTGGCAATCCATAAAAGGTGTGAAAAATGAATCTAGAAGAGGAAAGGAACAGTTCTGACCTGATAATCGACCAACTATTTTTCCCCATGGATCAATGATTATGGAATCACCATAACTCTCTCTTTTCTCATTAGCTTTTCCAGCTTGAGCGGCAGCTATGACCTGTCAATGTGTTTATGTTTTTTTTTCAGAAACAACTTTCATTAAGAAAAAAAAATTAAAGAATACAAAGGCATAAAAAAAAAAAAAACAAGCCCAACAAAAAAGTTAGCAATAAAAACATAATAACAACCTTTCAAAGTCATTTTCCCAAACATCCTTCAAACAAAAAGAGAAGCAGTCTGTTGAAAGAAATTCTTACGTAGCATTGATTCTCAATTGCACGAGAACGAAGAAGAATTTCCCAATGTGCCTCCCCAGTTTCTTTTGTAAAAGCTGAAGGAACCAATAAAACCTGCCGATTTTCATCCAAACTCAAATGTTAACAGCCATGAAAATACAATATCAATACACACGTGATTCTTTCATACCTGTGCGTTGTGTTGAAATCTCAACTGTAGGTAGAGCTCTGGAAATCTCAAATCATAGCATACAGTCAGACCAAGTCGTCCAATAGGACTGTCAACTGTTACAATGTCTTCTCCTAAAATATAAACAACTTATTAAGATGCACAAAAATTCTCAAATCACTGAATATAATTGATTGATGCCATATTACCTCCCCACAAATCACTTTGACATTGTAGCCACTCTTAGTAGTCTCTTAACATAGTGAAGAAAGGAAAAGGGACAGAAAACCATTATGCACATTTCGGCATTCTTAAGATGTTACGGAAGTTACCTGCCTTTGTATAGCTGCTTTCTTTGTATACTCTTCCACCAGGAACATCGACATCAAACCTTTACATGAAATAATAGCACAGCATAAAAACAAAGCATCCAAAATAGTGCAGGAAATGTATTCATCAGTCACATTAGCTTCCTACACAGATGAAGTAAATTTCACTATTATAACTTCTAAATTCAATCGAGTGCCCAAAAGTATGCGATATCTACCTCTCTCTCACAAACACACACGCGTTAATATAAAATAAATAGCAAGTGTATTACAAGTGTATTTTCCTATAACTGCTCATGATGGTTCCAGTGTCATCAACTATGACATGTGTGTTGTAGAAATGTTCATCATCTGGTCCCTTCTCTTGAAAGCCTCCAAGCGATAGCCATATCCTGGATTCTCTGCAAATTAACTCAGAGTAAACAGAAATTAGGAGACGTTTTAAAGATGTTCATGAAATCACTATTTGTTACAGTAGATTATGCCTATACAAACAAACTGAAACCAATTTGAATTATCAATTATGTATGTTCACGATATATTTTGTAGAGAAGAAACTCAAACAAAAAGATGCACTTCAGTTACTGTGATGCTGGAGATTAAAATTTGAGTAACAAATTCATTTTTGTGTCTTCAACAGAAATGCAACAGCCGAAGATTTAAGAACAACCTTGCCAAAGAGCAGTATTGGTTCATAATTGGTCCATCCAAAGGCTCTGCAATCTTTTGACTTTCCCCTTCACTGGCAGGCATAAAAGAAAAATCTTCTGGGAAGCATATCAGTTTTGCTCCAGCTGAAACTGCTTCCTATGAATATGTTAATAATCATGTTACCTTGATTAGCTAAAAGCAAAATCACTTCAAAATAGGAAAAACGATAAATTTATTGATAAATCAGCCAACCAGACATCAAATCCACTGTTTTCTAATCGAGAGGTCATATATTCATAACGATAAATTGCATTCACCTAACAACTAATACGAGAAACTGGCCAAAATGATAAGAAGAAGAATAAGAAAAGTTCGATCAGTGGAAACCAGCCAATATCAACTCAGAGTAGTATCTCCTCCACAAGCCAACTTCGTAACCCAACATTTTGTACTCCTTGCATTCTTCTTTCTACAACAGGACTGATAGTTTACTCCCATACATAACTTAAACCAAGCATTTCAAACAGAAATTAGGCTGTTCACTACTTTGATTGACAAAGTTTCTATCGATTGTGAAATTTGTTTTAAACTTTGTAGACACAGACGAGTGAGCGGGGAAACGGCGGAAATATATGAATCTATCCAGATTACGAAGGAAAGAAGAAAAAACCTCGGGTCAGTGGAAAGCACCAAAACATCAACTCAAAGTAAAAACGCGATGAGCTGAAAACGTGACCATATGTTTTGTACTCCTAATTCTTTCTTTCTACATAAGGACTGACAATTTACTCATACATAACTTCTAACAAGAACTTCAAACAGAAATTAGGCTGTTAACGACCTTGATTCATAATACTCCGATCAATTATGAAAGCTGGTGGAAATTTTGTAGATAACGACAAATGCAGTGATAAAAATGATAACTAAGACAAGAACAATGAAGAATGTTGTGAGTTGACATACTTTGACGAGTCGAGAACAGATGGCAAAGTTGGAAGAGATGCTGTTAATGGAGGTCATTTGAGCGACGGCAACTCGAACGGAGTTAACTGCCATGTCCGCCGATCCTCCGGCGAAAGCTTTTGCGAAATTCGAACGGATCAATGGAAGGTGATTTCGAGCTGAGGCAGTTGGTGTAGTGAATCGAATCAGGTTTTGTTTGGGAGATAGCCACGGAGAAACGGACATCTCAGTTTGCTCACAACCATCCCATTTCTTTTCACCTCAAATTTCAAGGAATGGAATGGAACTGAATTTTTCATTTTTTATTTGTTGCAAATAGCATTTTTTTTTCGTGGGTTAACTTTGAAAATTATTGGGAAATTGAGGAGTATAGTGTAATAATAATAAAAAAAAAATAAATAAATAAAATAACAAAGATAAATTAAATTATTTTTCCAAAATTCACCACTTTCTCTAATCTTTTTGGATTCATCACCAATGTGTTGTGTTCTCTTAAACAATTATCTAAGTCCATTTTTTATAAACAAAGTGGTAAGTAGGTGAGAATTATGTGGACAACAAACATTTACGAGTACAAGACACATCGATAACGTGAAAGATGTCAAAGATGGATGGATTCTCTTTCAAGACACTAAGCAAATGGAAGGTTTATTTAGTCTTTATATTTCAAAATCTAACATTTTTTTTCATAATATTTTAAGGACTGGAGATTTTTTTTCATCAATAATTTTGTTATATTAAGGACTTATGAGATAGAAAATGAAAAAAGAAAAGAGAGAGGGGCGCCCATAGAATTAGTTAAATTAAAAGATTTAATTGTTAGTTTGTAATGGTTAGTTAATTTAAAATTTTTAAATCTGAGTTAATTTTAAAATTCATGTATTTTTTAATTTTAGTTAATTTTAGGAGTAAAGATTTTTTTTGTTTATGTATTTTTAATTTGTTTTATTAATTTTGTATTTTATATTTATGGTAATTTCAGAATTAGAGATTTTTTTTGTTTATGTATTTTAAAATTTTAATTAATGTTAGGATTAGAATTTTTTATGTGTTTTAAAATTGGTTTGTTAATTTTAGAATTTGAATTCGATTTTGTATAGATTTACGTTAGTTTAGAATTACATTAATTTTTAAAATGTTTAGGTATTTTGTGGTTATGGTAATTTTAGGATTGGAGATTTTTTATGTGTTTTTTAATTTTTGTTAATTTTAAGATTTGAGTTTGAATACTTTCTAATTTATTTAATATTTTACGGAGATTGATTAGACTTCAATCATCAAACTTCGGATAATAAACTAGCATTGGGGACTAAATTTAAAATTTGTTAAAAGTATCGAATAAAATTGGAAATTATCCTTTGCAAAAAAAAAAAAAAAAAGTGGGTAATTGAAATTTTAACACTTTACTAACATCAAATTATGATTAGATCAATATCCAAGAAGATCAACAAGTATAAAAGTTTATTTTTTTCAGATAAAGCATCAAAGGATCATTTATCAGATATTGTAGTCATTAAATTGAAATCAATACAAATACAAAATTCAAAGTTTATATGATTTTGATATTAACATAAAATGCAAGTCGATATTTCAAAAACACAAAAATAAAAGCAACATTTATTTTTATTTACTATTAATATTTCTTTGAATTTGTTTTTAATCTTTTGATAAAGATCAATTGAAATTAGCAGTTCACATTTTCTCGATCTTTTTATTAAAGTGTTTGTAAAACGAAGGCTTTGATATAAGACAATATTTTAGAATGACTATAAACCTAATAAAAGTAATTTTAACTATTTCAAGATATCTCTCATACTTTATCTAATCATAATTTGATGTTAGTAAATTGTTAAAATTTCAATTATCCACTTTTTTTTTCAGATGATAATTTTCAATTTTATTTGATACTTTTAACAAATTTTAAATTTAGTCCCAAGTGCTAGTTTATTGTTCGAAGTTTGATGATAAAAAAAAAATTAAAAACACATGAGAAAATCTCTAATCCTAAAATTACCATAACCATAAAATACCTAAACATTTTAAAATTTTATTTGTAATCCTAAATTAACGTAGATCTATACAAAATCAAACTCAAATCCTAAAATTAACAAAAAAAAAAAAATTTAAAAACACATAAAAAAAATTATAATTCTAAAATTAATTAAAATTAAAAAACACAAAAACAAAAAAAAAATCCCTAATTCTGAAATTACCATAACCATATAATACCTAAACATTTTAAAAATTAATTTGTAATCATAAATTAATATAAGTCTACGAATCAAAATCAAATCCAAAATTAATAAAAAAAATTTAAAATACATAAACAAAAAAAAACAATCTTTAATCCTAAAATTAAATAAAATTTAAAAGTACATAAAATTTAAATTTAACTAAATTACTAACTAACAATTAAATCTTTTAATTTAACTAATTCTATGGGTGCCCCTCTCTCTTTTCTTTTCTCATTTGCTATCTCATAAGGCAAACCCTCGCCCTTTTCTTCACTTTTCTCTTTTTTAACTTTTCTCTTTCTGAAGGTGGGGTTGAACCCTCCCTTCTCTCTCTACCATCAAATAATTACAAATCTCCAAATAGTTTGAAAACCACTATATTTTAATAATAAGTTTATAAAAATACAATATTTAAATAAATAATCCAACTAAAACATATTGATGATGTAACAATTTTATTCACAGAGAAATGTTTTTTTAAAAAAACAAAATAATAATAACTCACTAGACACTCTCTGAAAGTTGAAAAAATATATATATTTAATATTTTTCACCTCTCTCTCCTTTCTCTTCATCTTCATCTCATCTCATTAACAACTTCTAAAAAAATACATTTTTTTTTCATTATAGGGTTGTTGTGCATGGACATATGAAAGAACATGAGTCTCAAACTAAACTAAGTGCTAACCAACTCGAAGTTTCATTATAAAATCACAAAAAAAAAAAAAAAAAATTGTCATTACCATCTTCATTTTTTCACTCTCTACAAATTGTCATTTTTAAAAGCTTAAGAGCAAAACAGAGAAAAATTGGGAGGGGAGATGTCGGTTGAATCCAAATTCCCTTGTCATGTCTTTTTCGTTACTTTCAGTGTTTGTTTAGTATAAACCTCTTAGAATGCATGGAGATGGATGAGAGTAGAAGAAGATGAAGAGGAAGAGGAAGAATGAGGCGAGAAATATTAAAAAATATTTTTTTGGATAAAAAAAGTGTTTATTGAGTTTTTTTTTTCTTTTCTTATTTTTGTTTTTTTTAAAATAGTCACATCGTCAATATATTTTGATTTAAAATTAGTCTAGTCATAATCGCTTTCTGTTAAGTTAATTGAGCATTATTGAATCTCATGGACAAAAGTGTTATATTTTGAAATTTATGGACCAAATAAAAATTAAACCCAAAACCTATAGACCAAAAATCTATTTTACCGATTTTGAAACATATAAACCAAATAGAAATTAAACCCAAAATCTATGGACCAAATAGAAATTAAACCCAAAACCTATAGACCAACCATGTATTTTACTCAAAATATTTATAATAAAAATGAGTTATTTTATAATTATTTGAAGATTTTTGGCAAACACAATGCTTTAAAAACACTTCCAAAATTTATTTTAAACTTTTTTTATCGAAAAAGTTAAAAAAAAAACAAATTTTTTCTTTAATCAATCCAACGGCCAAATGAATTAAAAGACCAAAAGTGTTCTATTGTCATTAATTTATTGTTATTATTATTGGTCGTATTAATATTGTTTTTATTTTTTAATACGAATGGTGTGGATATCTAGCCTATGATCTCAACATTGGTAGAACAAATGTCGAATGAGCTATCCTGTCGGTTGGTTAGGCCATTTGAATTGTTTTCAAATTTAGAAAGTGTCCTACCATAAATTAGGTCAAACTTTTGTGTACAATTATAACCAATTAGGCTATTCGTGTTAAAAAAAGTTTAAATAATTGGACAATCAAATCTATTTATTCAAGTTATACGCGTAAAAAATCCCTTTTGGTCCATGAAATGTGAGTTGGACTGCACTTAGGTTCTCGAGTTTTTAAATTCAACAACTACACTCCTACAATGTTCTGCTTCATCCATTTAATTACAAAAATTGATATGACATTTGTATTTTATGTTTTAATTAGAAATCATTTTTATAATCTTCTGAAATAAAAAGAATATATGTTCTAAAATCCCGATTGTTATTATTTTTACAATGCGAGAAAATCACATACTTTCTTTAGTACAACTATGCGGATGAAAGATTGAACCTACAAACCTCTAAGAAAAATGTATCTCAATTAAAGTTCACTTTGACATGTGTCATTGAGCTTATCATGTATTTGTGACCGAGGTCTAATTCGAACCCCCTAACTCTTATTGTACAAAGAAATTTATAAATTATTTTTACAAGAACCAAATGAAATATGACTACCTTTTTACAACTAAATTTTATTAGTTACAAATACAACAATTAGATTCAAAATATTAGCATATATAATAAAATCTATCAAAGTATCATGATAGACCATGTTACAAATATTGGACTTTGCTATATTTACAAATTTTTAAAAATATTGTTATATACTTAATTATTGTTTATAAAATTATTACTCGTTATAATTACCCTAAATTTTATAATCTTACTGCGAGGTATCATTTTGACATTTTTTTCAATTTGCCTTTCCTTGCACTCAGACTGTTGTTCTCTTTATTTGCTCTCATTATCCAATTAATTTTTCTTTTTGGCTTTTAGCATTTTTCTTTTAATTTGCACTTCCTCTAAACCTATAGTTCAAGAAAGAAAGAAAAAGAAAATAAAATAAAAAAATCAAGGTAATGTGTGGATTGATTCATAAAATAAAGATACACATGTGTTTGAGATTTTGGAGAAGACACTCAACCAAGATAGTTCGATCTTTATTTAAACACTTTTGATAAAGATCGGTTTAAAATAACGACAAGCATGTGTTCGAGGTTTTGGAGAAGCACCCAATTAGGCTAAACCGAAAACAATACTGGTGACAAAATTACAATCATGTTAACTAGGGGTATACATGAGTGATAGTGTTTTTGGGACCAACCTGAATATTCAAGATCGTTGGATTGACAACCAAAAACCTAAATAAAGTCTCCAATGCAACCCTTAAATTCGGGTTGGGTTGTGTTGTTGGATTATAGCTTATTTTTTTCTTTTTAATTTAGATAAGTAAATTTATCTAAAACACATGATTAATAACTAAAATCTCATTAAATCAATTATAAAACACCATATATATATATATATATATATATATATGTATGATATTCAATACAAACTTTAATTAAAGTCAAATATTGAAACAATTCTAAACGAAAAATATTAAAAAATCACAAACTAATCCATCTTCAAGCTTTATACTAAGAAAACTTTAGGCAACCCAAAACAACCAAAATGGAGAATGTTTAACCTAACCCACTCGTTGAGAGTAGATAATGTTTAACCCAACCCATTGGTCGAGAGTAGAATAATGTTCGCCAAATTTGATTCCACCTAAAAAGAATGACTTAGCACTCAAGTCTTATTTTGCACCAACGACAACAAACCAACTGTGTTAACCTCTCCTTCTATTTTAACCTTTCCAAAAAATTACTTTTATTTAAACAAAACCAACTTATTTTGTAAATCAATTTATTCAAAAGTGATTGACAAACTATTTTTTTTTTTTAATATTTATTTTTTATTTTCCAAGATGGAGTATCACTGTCAAATAGGTGGATTTCACAAACACGTCGCTCATGTGGAAACCAACGCCCGTTGGAGAAGTGCACCAAAAAGTAGGCAGTTGAAAATGGAAGAAAATATGCGAAAGGGAATTTCTGAATATCCGAATGCCAAATGTTGGTGTCAGATCAATGGCTTTCCGAATGAATCAAGGGTTCAATTCACCACCAAAGAGAACATTAACAATTCAGCTTCCTCGATTCTTCTACGTTTGAATTCGAAGGGTTGATCCTTGGCATTTCAATCTCTCTCTCTTTCACTTTTCCGGAAAATTCACCCTCTCAGTTTCTCGTGAAAGTGACCTGGAAGAATTTTTCCTTTTTCGTTTTGGTAATTTCTTCAATTCATATATAATTTGTAGGGTTTTTGCTGTTGTCCCTTTTTGCCAATTAGGAAAGAAGACGAGCAGAAGTAGCCTACAATGGCGGGTTCGTTAAAGGTCAAAGTCAATGAGTCCGAGCAATAAATTAGAAAACCATAACTGAAGAATGCCAAATTTAGTAAGCCAAGAAGAGCCTTTCGAAAGCGAGGGCTTTTTTTTTTTTTTTTCGTTTCTTAAATTGTTCCCAATCCAAGGGATTCTGTTGTTGGAGAGTGATCCATCTGTTTCTTTGGCTCAAAGAAACAGAAAAATAAAATAAAAAAATAAAAAAAAAATAGAAAAGAAAAGGAAGGAACCTTGAAGAGGAGGAGGGCCAATTAAACTTGCAGGAATTCTATCTTCCCAGATCTACTCGTTTCAACGTTCTGACAGTTTTTTTTTCTTCTGTCAGAACACCCGAAATTCTTTTTACTCGATTCCCTTTTTTTGTTTTTGTTTTTGTTTTTTTAAATTTCATCATATAATGCGTTTCTCAATCTATAATTGAGCAATTTTGCAGAAAAGGGTCCTGCAAGATCTCTGGGCAATCTGTGCTCAAGGTTCATAATATCAATTTGTTTTACTTGTTGTTGGTATCATCGTATTCTTTCTTGTTTCTAGGTTTAATTTTGTAAATATGTCGATCACATTTTGATTATTGAGGCGATTTATTGTCTATATGTTTATATCGATTTTGAATTTATTGTTACTGTTGTTTTTGCAGTTCTACGTATAGCCATCAAGAAACCCAATGTTTTTTCATTGAATCATTAATGGTGCCTGCTTTGATCAATGGTTTTCTGACATCTGAAACTTGTTATTTCGATTCCTATATTTGTGAACGAAATCAAGCAAACTTCTCGTTTTAATACTATCCTTCTTGTCCGGTTGAAGAATGGTTTTAGATTCTGGATCATTTGGGTGAGAATATGTAAGGGATGGTATCTGAAACTTTGATGAAAATTGTATCACCTTGCTGGAAACCCTTGGTTGAAGGTGAAAATTCCAGTAGAGGTGGGGATGCAAGTGGTCGGGTTGACGGGCTGTTGTGGTACAAGGATTCTGGCCGCCATATTAATGGGGAATTCTCAATGGCAGTTATTCAGGCAAATAATTTGTTGGAAGATCGTAGCCAACTTGAGTCAGGGCCTCTGAGCTCATATGAATCGGGTCCGGTTGGAACGTTCGTTGGAATTTATGATGGCCACGGAGGACCAGAAGCTGCACAATTCATAAATGATCGCCTTTTCAATAATATGAAGAGTAAGTCTGACATTTACTTATGCTGAATACCTCTTGTATTTGTTTCTATTGGAAGTAGTTCGTGCTTTTTGTGTGCACATCATGTGATTTCTCTAGAAGCACTAGTGTTTTAGAATTTTTAGAATGGGTAATAGCTGGGTGTATCCCGGACATCACCCAATTTTGTGCATCCCTTTTTATCACTCACATACAAAATATTAAAATATTTTTTTAACGGAAAAAGCAAAAGCGTAGCTTGTCAAGCATAATTTGCCACTTGACAAGTTATAATTGGACAATTTGATAGCATGCATAAAGATAGGTGATGCGGTATTTTTCTTTTAGAATTGCCTTGGCTTCTATCTAATTATAAGAAATTTGAAATGTGCTTCTAATTGGTTACATGCACTTTTTACCCTTGCAAAAGTCATCCTAAAGGCATCCCTAACTATCACTTTTTTTCCTTCTTTTTATCAAGGTTAATGGATCCCAATCCTGAGAATCGGACATTAATGTTGGTTTTTCGTGAAGAACTCTATCTCCACTTTTTTGTAGTTTCAGCTTATCTACCCTCTTTTTCTTTAATGAAGTTGTCTTCTGTAACTATTTCACAAATAGGATTTCCTTTTGTATTCTACTTTATCAACCAATTGTTTCCCATCAAAATTTATATATTACTAGACGTTGGCTTACAAAATGGATTAGAGACGAATTTGATTGTCTTAGCCGAAGGACTTGAGATTGCGTAAAATAAACCATAAAGTGGAAATGGATGTTTTCTGTGTTTGAGACGTGCATGTATGAGAAGAACCATTGCATCATGTGCAATGTTAGTCTTTTATGTGAAAATGAATGAAATAGAACAAGATGATTTGTGGACCTCTGCATTTTGGTTGAAGTAGGGCCTTCATCAATATACTGAATTTGCATATGCTGATTTAGAGGCAAGTGACATTATTCTTTCAATTGCGAATTTGGTTACTTGTCGAAACTTTTGAGAATCTGCAATGCTGATCTCAAAGAAAGTATCATTATCTTAACTTTAAAAGAATTCGATATCCTCCTTTCATTGGCATGTGGAAGTATTTAGGGTTGGAAAGTATGTTCATGTGCATAAATTTTCTAGATCGGAACTGAAATTAGTATAATTTGAAGCCCAAAGCAAACGATGAAGGAAACTTTCCTTGAGTTTGGTTGTGACTTTGTGAGTGCTTATGGATCTCCTACCAATTTTCATTATATAGCTAATTGGAATGTTTACACTTGACAGCTTTTCATGGTGCAGAATTTATTCCAGAAAATCGGGGAGTATCTGCTGAAATTATTAACAAAGCGTTCTTGGAGACGGAGGAGGAATTTCTGTCTCTCGTAAAGAAACAATGGCTTATTAAGCCTCAAATTGCTTCAGTTGGTTCATGCTGTTTGGTAGGCATAATATGTTGTGGATTACTATATATTGCAAATGCTGGAGATTCTAGAGTGGTGTTGGGAAGATTTGAAAGAACTCATAAAGAGGTTAAAGCCATTCAATTGTCATCTGAGCACAATGCTAGTATTGAATCTGTGAGAGAGGAGTTGCACTCGTTGCATCCCAATGATCCACAGATCGTTGTGCTAAAGCACAAGGTGTGGCGTGTGAAGGGTGTTATACAGGTTTGTTCTCCAACCCTTTTCTTTGATAGAAAAAGAAATAAAATAAAAGATCACTTATATCCGAACAATTAGCCAAACAATTGCTCGTGCATGTGCAGTTTTATGGGTTTTGTGGGCTGAACAGAATAGTAGGGTGGTTTAGGGGTATTGAGAGGGATCCTAGGGAATTATGGTCCCTTGTATGCTTTCATGTTTTCCAGTGGGCTTTGGTTTAGAAGGTTTTTTTCTAATTATTCTATACGCACAATCTTGTATAGCTGGAGTCCCTCCTTGTAAAGAAAGTTACCTTTTATGTGGACTTGGTTTTTTGTGTGTCTGTGTGTTCTTTCATTTTTCCTCAATGAAAGTTGTTCTTGTAAAAAAGAAAAAGAAAAAGCAAATAAATAGTATCACTCTGAACTATGAAGTAAGAAGTACGAAAATAAAACCCTTTTCATCCCAATGAACTATTAGTTATGAACTAAGATGTCTCGCTCGATGTGTAGGTCTCAAGATCCCTTGGTGATGCTTATCTGAAGAAAACAGAGTTCAACCGAGAGCCTCTTTTGCCAAAGTTCAGATTACCAGAACCATTCCACAAGCCAATACTTAAAGCTGAGCCTGCTATTGTCGTGCAGAAACTGTATCCAGAAGATCAGTTTCTTATATTTGCTTCAGATGGTCTTTGGGAGTATATAAGCAATCAGGAAGCTGTCGACATCGTCCATAGTTGTCCACGTAATGTATGATTTCTGCTTAATTTTTCCTTTTTCTTTTGCTCTAATTTGCTAGGCTCGTCTGTTTGCTTAGAGGTATATGTGGGAAGGATTTCTTGCCATTGGCAAGCTTTTGAAGCAGTATGTTTTACCAATGGCTGGAGTCTTGGGAGGATGCTCAATCTGATGCTTCCTTTTGACTTTCTTCTTGCAATCTGCTATTGTTGATTCTCCCTTTTGTTTTCGTTACAAGGAAATTGATGGTCTTTCTTGCCCATTTTGGTTGTTGCCTTGTTTTTTTTTCTTACTTAACTTTCTTGTCTCTTTTTTCAGATTAGATGGTTGAATATCAGGTTATATGTTATCCCTGTCTGTTATTATAGAATATGAATATAATGCCCATTCCTCGACATTTTGACCCCCCCCCCCCCCCCCTCCAAGAGAGAGAGAGAGGAGAAAATTAGAGGGAGAGAGTTAAAAGAAGTAGGATAGTTTGGCATTACGTTTTGTTTGGGCAAAAATGGTTAAATTACAAATTAAGGTCATGAAGTCGGTAGTGTCTATTTGAATCCTAAACATGTTTGTATGTTCTCAAACTCTGATTTTAAAAAAGTGCACATGTCACCACAAACTCTGATTTTAAAAAAGTGCACATGTCACCGAACTTTCATAATTTTATTTTGTCTCAATTGACTATTGAATTTTGTGTCTAGTACGTTATTGACTTATCCAGTACTTTAAAACATTTATGGACCTATTAGACATAAAACTGCCAGTGCAAAAAGGAAAAGACTTATGCCATTTTGCATGTCTGACTTACAGGGGGTTGCAAGGAAACTCGTTAAAGCTGCTCTTCATGGAGCTGCCAAAAAAAGAGAGATGAGATATACAGACTTGAAGAAGATTGATCGTGGGGTAAGAAGGCATTTTCACGATGACATCACTGTGATAGTTTTGTTCCTCGATTCGCATCTGATTAGTCGCAGTCCAAGCTACGGACCAATGCTTTCAATCAGAGGAGGTTCTGGTATCCTCGCTAGATCATAATAGTTTGTGAAGCCTTAGCATCATCATCATCTCTTGTGCTTTTTACATCCACCTACCTCCATTCTTTTCTCATTTGTATTGCAAAATTATTCTTTTATTTTGTGTTCAAAAGAGGAAAGATTTGGAACCATGACCCTTTTCTTTTCCCATCTTACCTTTTCATTTTTTTTCTTTTTCCTTCTTTCATTTTGTGTTTTCCTTTTACATTGTATAGCACTCTTATTCTCTAAGAAGTCTCCATATTGACATTTTTGTCAACAGTATAGAGAGATAGGTAATATTGATATTAAATTTCTGTCTCCCAAAGTTTTTTTTTTTTTTTTTTTTTTTTTTGTGAAAAAAGAAAGTTCAACTAGTTGGGTTTTGGGTGTTTTTAATGATGACTTTTCTCTGCCTTTCCTTTTTTATTTTTTTTAAAAAACTTTAATCTGGTGCCATTTTGTTAAAGTAAATTTTAATAACTTTAATTGGTAACATTTTAAAACTATTGAAATTAAATGAAATGATACATCTTATTATGTAAAATAATAATTGTTTGAGTTTATCGTAAAAAATGTAGTGTATAATGAAAAACCATATATATTTGTATGGAAGTAATAATTTAAGTAAATTTGTTGTCTTATTTTACCAAAAGAAAACTTATTAAAATTAGTTTGGCCGGGTAAGCAAGTTACGGGTTAGTTCTTAAGTTTGGTCTTTATATTTTAATAATTTAAGAGACACTTCGGTATATAGTCTAACGAGTCGAAACTAATAATTCAAGAAAATATGTGATGGTTTTGTAACATTCTTTAAAACATTTCTCTCGATATTGCAATGTCTTCTTCAACATATCGGTATTGATAAATTTGTTTCGAATACGAGGAGGAATTGATTTTTGATGATCACACCTCTCTTTTAATTTTATTTTACATATTGAGATCTTTTATTGTTAAATATTTTTTCTTCAATCCCTTATGAATGTGATGATAGAGAAAAAATCATGACTTTTGCAATTAGTTGTATTTTCTTCTTTAATTGTTTCTCCAAGATTCATGATATCCAAATGCATCATCAAGTACCCATAACAATTAATTGCTAATGTTAAGGGCTGCAAATTCTAGTTTTGTAAGATTTGTTGTGGTAATACTTTAGGACCTACCTTCGACGGAGGAGACGACAGGAGCTTGTGCTGATAACGTGTTCTGAAATTGAGGAACACAACGATGCACAACGAAAAAACGGATATGGAGAATATGTAATATATTTAAAATAAAATAAAAGTAACAAACTTTTGAATTTCTCACCAATGTGTGTTCCTTTCAGACCCACCAAAAACCTCTATTTATCATTGGACACTAATAATGTGTAGGTATAAGACAAATGACTTTTTGAAAAATGACACATGGCGATGATAGAAGAATTACACGTAGGCTTTTTTAGACACTAAGCTTGGGCATCTACATCCTAATTAACATATTTATTAGAAACGAAATTTAAGATAGTGCATCAAAATGTATTTTTCATGTTGAGTTTAGATGAGTTTGTTTCTTCGGTACAATTAAGGTCATGTTTACCCATGTGAAAATGTAATAGATCAATGGTAATAAGAAAAGTGGCGTCGTATCGTTAAATTAATAAATTGTTTACTTTTAGTGTTTTTTACTTTGCTAAGCAATCGTGTTAACATTTGGGACCCACTTTCAAATTTGTAATCAACAAACGCAAACTTATCGATGAATTAAAAGTGTTAATCTGATAACACCTGAAAATGATGTCATATCAATATCATTATAGTTATCATTATGAAAAATTATTAATTTAACATCTTTACTGCTATCTTTATCATTATCATTACCAGTTGTCTTAGAAGTAGAGGTAAAAGTGACGATAATCGTAATTTTGACATATTAATTGTTATCTTTATAATTATATTACCGTTTGACATTTAGAAGTGAAGGTAAAGATGATAATAACCGTAAATTTTTTATACTTTTAGATAAGCACAACCAAAATAGTTTAATTACAGTTATGATTCAAACTCGTAACCTCCGTGGATAAATTTTTATTATAATTGGTAAGGGTGGCCAAGGCATAGGGAAGGGTCTGAAAAAAGCAAAAGTCGGACCACTGGTTACAACTCGTATGTGAACCTCGTGTTTGTCTTTTACTTTGATGTGCTTAATCCAATTCATTTGATAATCATGGCAACTTTGACACTGGGCAGCACCATCGGCTTCTCCCAGTCTTCGTCTTCCTCAGACATCTCAGCGTATTGTATTCCCTCTTCAACCACCAGATTCAGCTTCTCGAGCATCATTCTTTCTCCTCTCAAACTTCATAAACAACCATCTGGAAGAAGAGCTAGAGCTCTAATTGCTGTGAAAATGGCTGCTCAGTATGTTACCTTCTTCCCTTTCTTTCTTTTCTGTATGCGAAGATGGAGGAGTATATGTTATACTTATAATGAAATTCTTTCTGCGAGAAGGAACTAGCGAGTTTGAAGTTTAGGTTATTTCTAGTTTCTTTCAAATTTGAATTTCATCGAGTTTTGGTGCATGGAAATTGATTGTTGGACGGTAGAAGAAATTTGATGGAATCGAGGATTAGGATTCTGTTACAAAGTTTGTAGATTGTACAATTTTGAGTTCGATGACCGTTTTGACGGATTATAGAAGAAGTTGGCGAAATTACATTTGTTTGTATTTTGATATTTCAATGTTCTTCCTCATTTAATTTTTATATCGATAACTAGGGTTGAATTTATATATATTTGATAAAGAAACATTTCATTGGAGGTTGAATTTATATTAATGATTTGTTTAAAAGTTTCTTTCTGTATTTTCACTTATTTCTGTTTTGTGTGGAAGAGCTTTTCAGGAAGTTCTTCCTCCAGCCCTCACTTCAGTTTCAGAACCACCTCCTATCTTTGATGGAACAACGAGGTTGGTTGGTTCAATTTTCCTCTTTAAATATAATCTTCTAACACTTGCTCGAATGTTAATCTAATATGTGATTCTCAACAAGTAAATGTTAATATCAGTTGGGGATGGAATGACATTGTAGCGCTTCAAACTCTGGAGATCATGTCTTGATATCATATAACATGTTTGGGAAAATTTTATACAAGCCTTTTGATGGTATTTATGGCAAGAAAGAAATAGAAGAATTTTTTTCATGGAAAAGAGATCCTCTTCTATAAATTGTTTGATGCTATAGTTAATGCGGTTGTAACTTGGTGTAGAAGTTCCCCCTTGGTAACCCACTATAGCTTTACACTGCTCCTTTCCAAAAAAACACAAACATGTTTAAGCATCAAAATTCCTTATAAGTTGATTCAAATATATTCCCAACATTCACTCTATCATATGAAAATTCCTTGTTATATATACAAGCGATGTGCCGATTTTTCGTGTGAATGCCTATGTGATGCCGAAAATGCTGCTATTTGTCTTCAACAATTGTAGGCTTTACATATCTTATACATGCCCTTATGCACAGCGTGTGTGGATTACTCGGAACTGTAAGGTTATTTCTCTCACTTGCCAAATAACTTCCACTGATTTTAAGCATGTTTTGTTTTGTTCTGTTTTTCATATCAGGTTTGTTACCTTTGAGATGTTTTGGACATCAATATTGTTCTCCTTGACATTAATTATAAGTTCTTTATATTGTTTTGGAGCAGGGTTTGCAGAATAAGATACAATTGGTTCCCATAAATCTACAAGATAGGCCTTCATGGTACAAGGAAAAAGTTTACCCACCTAACAAGGTAAAAATTTTCTGCATACACGAATTGTATTCATGGTAGTCAAATAACAACAATTACATTTTATTTGCCTGTGAAGAAGAAAGAATTTTGATTCCTAGTTCTGTCACTTTGATGGTGGTAAGGTGGGAGTTCGACATTTTCATGAAGGGGCAAATTTTTACATTCAAACTTATATACTTATATAGTTAAGGGGATATTAGAAAGAACTAAATCATAATTCTTTTATAAGTATTCTTGTTTCAAAAACAAACTTAGGAGGCAATTGCCTCCCTCTCCCTCCCTCCATTTTTCTTTGCTCCTCTTGCTCTAGTGAGAGTTTTCAATTTTAGAAAAAAACCTGAGCCAGACGTGAGTGACCAAAACTTCAGGTGAAAAAACAAAAAACAAAAGACAAGAAAAATGGTCACTAAACTGACCTAGGTCCATTGTTAAATACAATTGAGCTGCTATCTATATCCTCTTTGATGTTTTTGACCAGGGCAGGTTCCAGCTCTTGAACATAATAATGAAGTCAAAGGAGAGAGTCTTGACTTAATTAAATATATTGACAGCAATTTTGAAGGGCCTTCATTATTTCCTGATGTAAGTATCCAGAATAACTTTTTGTTTGATGCCTCATTAGCTTGAATTAAATGTCCATTAGCATTGAAGCGTCCTAAATCTGAACATATAGGAGCCAGGAAAGAGAGAGTTTGCTGAAGAGTTGATAAACTACGTGAATTCTTTCACTGGATCTGTGGTTTCTTCATTTAAAGGAGATGGAAATGAAGCTGGTAAGATATTGGCAGCTTCTTCCTCTTCCATGTTGTTTTTAACAGGAAAACCGTTGAATGATGTCTTTATCTTTTCTCAGATGTGGCGTTTGACTACATCGAATCGACTCTTTCAAAATATGGAGATGGTCCATTTTTCCTTGGCCAGTTTAGTCTGGTAAGTAACAACGTTCACTTTTTATGGTAGGTCAGACTTTACATCATTTATTGTTGAGGTTGATGTTGATTTTTTATCTTTTTATTTTTATTTTTATAGAAACAACTTTCATTGAGAAAAAATGAAAAAAAATACAAGGGCATACAAAAAAACCAGCCCACAAAATACCCCGACTAAAAAAAGGGGACCAACTGACTAAAATGTTACCTATGGAATAATTACAAAAGGTCTTTGAAATCGAAGCCCAAAGGGACATGTAAAATCTAACCAAAGATCAAATCTCACAATGCTCCATTTCTCTACCACGAAACACTCTATTGTTCCTCTTACTCCAAATTTCCCGAATAACAGCACACACCCTTCAAGCCATAGAAAACCCCCTTTGTCTCTGAAGGGCGGATAGAGGAGGAACTTCTCAATCGTCACCCTAACACTCTAATTGCCAACAAAGCTAACACCAAACTCCTAGAGGAAAGAGCTCCACACTGCCCACGTAAACTAGCAATCCCAAAAAAGATGATCAAGATCTTCCTCAGCCTTCTGACAAGCAATCACCAAAAAGACTCAACAAGCGAAGTCCTCCTAACAAGCCTGTCAACAGTGTTAACCCGACCAAGCAAAACTTGCCAGATAAAGAACCTGACTTTCTTAGAAACCTTAGTCCTCTAGACCACATCAAAAACAGATTCCCTTTGAGGGGAGGGATCCAACAACAAACTAAAAGGATCTTCTCCCCTTCCTAAAGCTACACCCCTCAATCAAGGAAAGAAGAGAGACAATCTTCGTCGTTTTCCTATTGGTTTGAGAGAACCCAAAAGAACAAGACACGGGATTCTCATACTCAACCAAAAGATTCAAAATCTTACAATTTTTAGAAGAGGATAAATGATAAAGATGTGGAAATAAAGAACAAAGGATATTCTCCCCCATCCACTTATCCTCCCAAAAATACGTATCCTTACCATCCCCACAAAGCAACGGGTAAATTGAGAAAAGGTTGGAAGCTTGAAAGAGATATCCTTCAAAGGATTTTGGTGTGTGCCTTTAACCCCTTTCGTTGTCCATTCAAAAGGATGGGTGTCAAGCTTACTCACAATAATCCTATGCCATAAAGAATCGAGTTCAAAAGAAAAGCGTCAGAGCCACTTAGCCAACAAGGCTCAGTTGCGGGTTATTCTTACATTACCGATCCTAAACCCCCCAAACTCACAGGGCGCCCCACCGCTTCCCAACTAACCAGATGGGAACCTTGACCTTCGTCCAACCCTTCCCACAAAAAATCTCTCACGTACTTTTCAATACTCTTACACATCGAACTTGAAGCCCTGAAGAGAGACAAATAATACATGGGGATTCCACTGAGTACAGATCTAATCAATGTTAATTTACCAGCTTTGAGTTGAGGTTGATGTTGATTTGATGGAAAGTTTGTAGAGATGTCGATATTGATAGCATATTAGTATCTTATATTTCTATAAAACCCATGGTTGCTTATAAAACTCACATAAACCATTTAGATGGAAAAAAAATCCTTTCTTATTATAGTTATGTTGATATTAGTTTTTTTCCCATTTTTGTGATATTGTTACCAAATTGGGAGAAAAAAATCAAACTTACACCGTTGGACTTTATAGGTTGTCTCAATTAAAATGCCAAACTAATAATTGTATCAGTTTCAACCTTAAATTTTCATAACTATTTTCACTTGAGTCCCTTTAAAATCAAACAACCATTACTTTTTCAAAGTCCTACCTACCAATGTATACAAAAAAAGAAAAACAAAAACGAAAAACAAAAACAAAATCAAAACAAAAAGAAAAAAAAAGAAGAAGAAGACAATCTAACCTAAATAAGTCAGAATAGAGGAAAACTGAGAGGAAAAACTACTCATATTAATGAGAAGCCTCTACTATATCTATTTGATTCCAACATCTCTCTAATATTAAGTAAATGTAGTCTTATACCCATGTAAAAAATCATGCCTCAAGGGTAGTAAAAGGAAACCCTAACATAGAGTTTAAATTGATTCGCCTAGGAAACTTTAGAGTTCTAATTGTTAAAATTATTACTTCAGAATTTTAGGTGAGACGAGTCCCAAAGTTTAGAGGTATAAATTGATTTCCCCCCTAAAATTAATGAAAATCTCGTCTTTTAAAGAAAACATCAATTGATGAAATACCTAAAATCATATATTGCGTAATTTTTCTTGCCCCTCAGGTGGATATAGCTTATGCTCCGTTTATTGAAAGGTTTCAGCCGTTCTTATTAGAAGTAAGAACGTATGACATCACTGCTGGCAGGCCAAAACTGGGAGCTTGGATTGAGGTACTGAAAATATCTTTCTGATCTTTAAGAAATTGTTGAGTTCACTCTTCATCTATCATATGACTAGTGAATGGTGGAATCAAGAGCTATGGGGGGATGGTCATGATGATTTTGATATATTATGTAGGAAATACCAACAATAGGGACTAGTTGTAAGATTTATGTAAGTACAAGAAATAAAATTCAACATTTAAAAATATAGGAACTAAACTGAAATGAACAGAAATGAAAGCCAAGTACAAGGACTAAAAAAATTGTATTTTAACCTTGTGATATATTGTTCTCTATTAGTTACGGTAAAATGTATAATATCCGAACAATTTTAGCTTTGAATTAGACAAGACTAGAAGCAAGCTAAGATCATCGCAATTGGGCACGAGGGGATGTAAGCATGTCGGGTCGGTTTTTGGTTAACATCAAGACCAACATTAATTATTTAAAAATCTAAATAAGTTACCTAACCAATGCTAAGTCTAAACTAAATCAATGGCAACTTTATCACTCGTCTTTGTTGAGGGTGTTTGACTTGCCATATTATTTGAAACACCAAGCTCTAAATTGCTATCTACATATGAAGTGTCACAGAGGTTAATTGCGTCGTGACATAGTGTTTCTATAATATTTGCTCACTTTCTACTTAGGAGATGAACAAGATCGAGGGGTACAAACAAACAAGGCGTGATCCACAAGAACATGTTGATAGTTATAAGAAGCGATTCTTGGTAATTCTCTCTGATATTCCAAGATGTTTTTCTTTTCTTTCATCTATAAATGTTAGAGCCAACTTGCATACTCGTTAACTATCAGATATATATAAATGTTAGGGCCAACATGCTTGCACTTTAGCTGTATGTTATATGTAAAGTTAGTTGTAGATCTTTAATGTAAGAGGCATGTTTTAACCATTCGAGGAATTCTTCGTCATAGAAATTTTGTACGACAATTTTTAAAATATCGACATAATATTAAATCTATCTCCACCTATCAACTCAAACTTTTTGAGTCAATTGTCGATTTAACAGCACCATACATATGGGTTAAATCCAATCATGGAAGTCAAGATTGGAGAGAACTTCACGATTTAGATCCTCATTCACTTTCACCCATCAGATTAAGTTTTTTTTTGTGAGTTAATAATTTTACTAGAACATATGTTTTGGGTTAAATTCGATCATGGAAGACAACACATCTCACCATTTAGAAATCCCCATCAGTGAATGGATGAAATTTTTCTAAAGCTAATCGGTCCCAACGATTATTGAAAACTTGAATCATGGGAGTGAAGAGAAAACAAGTTTAGATAAATTTCAGGAATTGTTTGAAATTATTATATCGTTTTATTCTTTTTTTTTTTCCCCTTGTGCAGAGCCGTTTGTGAAAGCCACATCAGCAAAGGGTCGCCCACGTGCTGTCACGTGTGGTTGTTGCTTCTTGTAATGAGATAACTTCATGTGTAACATTTAACAAATAAAGGAACGTTTTAGATCATTGTACCTTTGTTCCTTTTTCTTAGATGAATTGTTGAAAGACCCGAACTGAATTGGTCTAATCCAACCAAATTTGGTTTCATTTAAAATCAATTTTTACAAATAATGGGAACTCGTTCAAGGGGTGACGTTTGGCAATCAACAAGTAATTGAGGTGTGATAAAATCTAAAATTTTGCTATACTATATAAATATTTTGATTCATTTGTTATATTTGAAAATATCTCTAATAATTTTAAACCTTTAATTTTGCATCTAATAAGTATCAAAATTGAAAATTCAAAATCTATTAAATAAAATATTAAAAACCAAATAAACACAAACCCTAAATTCAATTACTAACTTTTAATTTAACCTTCCATTATTACTTTCAAAATTTTAAATGTTGCTTGGTCATTCAATCCGTAATTAAATAAAACAAAAAAAACATTGTCTTGTAAACATTTCTAAGCAAACAATACTTGGATGCAGCATCTCCCTGCAATCCTTCAATCAAGCAATATTAAAAAAAAATTAAAAAAACTCATTGGTAACTGCATAAAATAGAGATTCAACCTTTCTATGTAATAACTTTTTTCAACTGGATACCATATCTTCTAAACAAATAAAAAAAATTAAATATCAATTCAATCCACGATTTCAATGAGTGCTACTACACCAAAGTAGTTCAAATAAATTTAATCTAAAAATGTAAAAGAAAGAAAAATGGAAAAATATACTTATATATATATATATCTACAAAACTTGAAAACTCAGCACCTCTGAAAAATGTCAGGTCCATCTCAGTATTGACAAAAAGTTTCAAGAGATTGAATTTGAATATCAATGAGCATGAGATAAAGTGCCACATTATAATTACTCTTTTTTTTTTTTTAAAGTAGTTAGTAAAATTATAGTTACATCCAGACCTCATTCCAAACTTCCAGCCTTCTGCAGGTCAGTTAACTATGGCTGCTTTCTTCTTAAGAGAAACCCTCCACACAGATTGCTAAGTCACTTTGGAAAATGGCTTCAACAATCTCCAAATTTTGGGCATCACCACTAACAGATCAAGCAATCAGTCAATTTTGGCAATGAGATAGATAAACCTAGCTGTTTCATGTGTTGTCCAACAAAAATGAAGAGAATTGAGAGGTCGGGGTTGGATTGTGCTAGCGAAGCAAGACTTTCGATATTTTGCGAGAATAAACAAATAGTGACCACACAGCAAGCCAAGCTGATATGTACAACAAGACCACGCCAGTTGCTACTACAATTCCAGATCCTCCAAGACTAACAGAACAGAAAGACGAAATGATTAGCTTTGCAGGTGTAGAAGGACGTGTTTGATAATATTCTTGTTTGTGGTTAATGTATATTCAAGAAAAAACTTTGGGGGGTTTTATTCAAGTTTCTAGTGTTGTCTAAATTGTGAAAGATAAAAACGAACCTGCTGTCTCGGCTAGCCAGAAGGATGGTCAGTGCAATCATCTGTGTCGCCGTTTTCCACTTACCCAAGTTATTTACGGCCACAGCCTGTTTCTCAACATGTTAAGTTCAAGTTAAAAGCTTCATCAAGTAAAAAAAACTGAATTAGTTTTCATTTTGGCATATACAAACCTCTAGAAGCTTACTATTCTGGGAAGCAGCCCATTCTCTAACTGCGGACATGGTTATCTATAAATTGCAAAACAATCAATAAGATATCCATCACAAATTCGAAATTAAGAAAATGAATCAAACATACGAAAGTAGGAAGAAAGAAGGGAAAAAGAAAAGCAGGCACAATATCAACCGTATGCCTCATCTAATATGCATAAGCACAAGACACCGTTTGATAACGAATTAAGTCCCCTTTGGCAATCATTTGATTTTTGGTTTTTGTTTTTGAAAATAAAGTCTATTTCCACTCAATTTCTTACAATGGTTTTCTTCTATCTTAGGTAAAAAAAAGATGAATTCTAAGCCAATTTTCAAAAAAAAAAAACTAGTATTTATTTAGTTTTAAAAAATTTGACTTGGTCAAATATTGGTAGGAATAGATGATAAAAAAAGAAGTTTAGAGATGGAATTGATGTTTACAAGCTTAATTATAAAAACGAAAAACAAAAAACCAAATTGTTATCAAACAGAACCTTAGTTTTTGGTTTTTGAAAATAGTCTAAATCACTAACTAAGAGGTCATAGGTTCAATACATGGTGGCCACCCACCTAAGAATTAATTTCCTAGAAGTTTCCTTGACACCCAACTGTTGTAGGGTTAGGCGGGTTGTCACGTGAGATTAGTCGAAGTGCGTATATGCTGAAAAGCTGACTCGAACACTCAGGGATATAAAAAATATATATATTGTATTTGTTTTCTCACAATTTCTAATCATGTTTTCATTTCTCCTAAATGTACAGTTGAATTTTAGTCAAATTCTAATAACAAAAAATTGGCTAATGCTAACCAAAAAAAAAAAACCAATCATTATCAAATGGATCTAAAAATACATTTTCAATTCGAAGGTTTAACAAAAGAATAAAAAATCTAAACGAGTTAAAGATGTTTCAAGAAAGTAGTGGGAAGAAAAAAAGCCTGAAATTTTCCAAAGAGGTACCGAGGAGGCAAACAAATTACCTCCCTGCCAATAATTGCTATTGAAGGTAGAGTCAGAAGCCAAGGAATATGACCAAACACAGAAACCTCTAAAGGTTGTGTGCAGAGTAAGATCAGTGTGGCAGCAACCATAAGCTGTAGTAAAGGAATATTAGTTGATTAAGCATGTTTGAGCCATAATTGAACTTAACAAGATTGATTCAATTTCTTTCAATTAGATCAAACAAAGAAGGACCAACCTTATCAGCTACTGGATCAAGAAACGCGCCAAAAGCAGAACCTAACCTCATCTGATAAATGCATTTACAAATTAGGACCAAACTGATTGAAACAGCTATGAAGGATATCCAACACACGTCTTCCAAGATTCAAGCATATGAAGAACATACCTTCCGAGCAATATAACCATCAAGCCAGTCTGTAACTGCCGCAGCAATGAATATACTGGTTGTCACAGTTGTTCCCCACCAGTTGTCAACATAGAAGGCTAAGCACATATTGTTATGATTAAATTCGAGTGCACTAAAATTAACTTTTACTTTGATTTCTTCAAACTAGAGGAAAGTGATTTCAAGATGAACAAACAAATCATCGACATAGAAGATTAATAACAGAAACATGTGTTTTCCTTTTTTTTTTTTTATTATTAAAATTAAATGCACTAAAATGACTCTTTTTCACAACCAAATGCATTCGACTTGAAATCAGCCCGTAGTTTTTCAGAGACAATTTAGGGAACAAATTCAGGTATTAGTGATGCAACAGTCTAATTTTAATCACATGCTGCCACCATAAGTCCTTGAAATCCACAGTAATAATCAAATGGTATGACAATGGAAGATTTTGCATAATAACAAACTATAAAGTCATTAGTCCATAAGCAGTTGCAGCACAGAAATTTGTCCACTGACAAGAAAACTAAAGCAAAGATGAGCAATGTTCCTTAAGCAAAGTGAAACTAACCCATATTTACACAAAATAAACAAAACATAGCAAAAACTTTTCCTTCCAACAAAACGTAAAGCATTATAGATGAAACCCCTTTAACAACCGTTAGCATAAACCATGTACAAGAATTGATAACGTCGATTTCCAATACAAATCCAAAGATTGCTACCCAAATGCTCTATACATTTGATCGGAACCAATATCAAGCCAAATACAAATCATAACACGCAACAGCATTCATTGATCGCAATTCAATCAGATGATAAAAACAAACACAATTACGATTAACAAAGAAGACAGAATAATGAAACATACTGCAAACAAATATCGGGACAGCAGCCACACGGGCAAGCGTCAAAATGGTGGGCAATGTGAGCAATTTGGAACGTTGTGGTTCATGTTGGTGCGTTAATGGCGACGGAGTCTGGTTATGGAAGTCATTTTGGAACCAGACATTGTTATGATCCTTGTTCTCCGAACCCATATCAGCCACAAATTCAGAGCCGGCAGATGGAGGAGAAACAGAATCAGAACCTGATCCTGACCCGAAAACCCCTCCTCGTTTTTCGGACGAATTGGAATTGGACCTTTTAGACCCAATCGATAAACATTTATATCCGCTACGAAACCCTAAAATTTTAGGAGGGCCCTTAATGATATCGTGCACGAGTCGAGCGCGTGGTGCTAACGTCCACCACCCAACCCCACTACCACCGTAAATCACTGAATCTCTAACTCCGCGTCCCGGCGGTTGGGGAGGCCCGGCAAGGGAATTGCGGCGGCCGGAGGAAATGGAGCGCAGCCAAAAAGGGAGGTTTTTGTGGGGGGAAGAGGAGGAAAAGAAGAAAGGGTTGTGGGAATGGAAAGTGGCGGCCATTAACGATGTGTGCTTAAGGATTAACATAATTGATGGGATTGGTGGTGGAAATGGGATGGAGATTCCTTGGTTTTAGGTAGAATTTTGGGGGAAAAGTGGATGGTTGGATTATGATTGGAATTGATTTTTTGCGTTTTTTTTTTTTTTTAGTTGATTGATTTCTGTTTGAAGTTTGCTGTTTCATTTCTTGTTTGCTCCTAATTTTGTGGATTGGGTATGAGCTGCCTGTTCTTCTTTATACATTTTGCTTTCCTTTTTCGCTAATCGCTATCAATTCCCTAATCCCTCCATACATTTTATAATATACTTTCATTATTATTATCGTATTGGTTGTTTTATATATGCGTCCAAGTTGGTTCTTTTGAACAGAGAATTTGAACCACAAAACTTATGGGTATTAGAATATTTAGATTTGAGTTAAAACACTTGTTGGTTACATATACCTAAGTTAGTGTAATTCGATTATAATTCTGTATACCTTTTTTAATTGGGAAAGACAAATTCTCGATAAAATAAGTATAACTCAATTGACATAATGTTAGTATTATCAAATTTAAAGTTATCCCGTTGAGAACCTGAGATATTGTTATTAAACTTTTTTATAAACATATTATTATTGTTATTGTTGTAGTGATGGTTGTTTTAGATAATGTAGTATTTTCTTACATCTTACCAAAAAAATTTGTGGAAGCCAGCATAATTCAATTGTAATAATCATACTTTTTTTCTTTAACTAAAAGGTACAAGTTCCCCATAATATCACTTATTGTACAAAGGAAATAAGGTAGGTATGTTCGGAGAACACATGTCTATGTGCATTCTACTAAATTGGCATATTTTAACCTATCACATGTCTAATTCTTCTTACTTCTTTATTGAACTATTTTGACTCAATTTTAGTGTGCGAAGAAAGTATAATCCATACAAATTGATACATCTTGGAAGGGATATCAAATTCTTTATAAAATAAATGAGTTATTCATCTTATTTTCAATTGGTTTTTTTATGAACCTCAAGTTGTCTAATATGGGATAAAAGCTCATAAAGTTCAAACGTTAGTCCAATCAAAAGAAATTTGGATCCGATCAAGAACATGTTAAGGACCCAAATTGAAAATTTTAAGATACATCACACTCTCTACCCCTAAACACACTAACAGAAAGTAATATTTAAATTACATCAAGTATACCATTTGCTTGCCAATGCTCGTAACGATGTAGGTTAATGGTAGGATTTAAGTGAGTTTGGTTGATAGTGTTGGCATGACCTTTGTTTTAAGAGGGTTAAGTTCAATCCCCACTCTACGTATATTGAAAAAACGATATATCAAATCCTTAAACTCCATTTGGTAACTACTTTGTTATTTGTTTGCGGTTTATGAAAATTAAGCCTAGTTACTTTCATTTTCTTGTCGTGATTTGAATCAATCTAAAGTAGGATGAGTTAAATCTTTAGTCAATTTTTTAAAACAAAAATAAGTTGTTGAAAACTATTTTTTAGTTTTCGAAAATTGACATGGTTTTTAAAAACATGGGTAGAAAGTAGAAATCAAATCTAGAAATTTAGGGCTTGTTTCTTATAGAATTTGAAAACATAAATTCGAAAACATGAGATTCAATGAAAACATAGTTGTATTTTATGTTGTGTTTTTGGTTCCAAAATCATAAATTGGATTCAATTTTTTTTAAAAAAATATTTAAATGTGTTTGATACTATATATTTATAAATCATAAAACTAGTGTTATTTTTCTACTAAGATTTAGTTGACAGTAAACTTACTATTAGTTTATTTATTAATATAATTTATGTTTAAAAAATTGGTTAAATTGCAAATTTAGTTCTCATAGTTTGGAAAAAGTTCTTAGCCTTCATAGTTTGATAAAACTTCGTATATAATCTTCATGGTTTGAAAATTCTTCATAAATAGTCCCTACGGACGAGACTATTTTCTATGATTTTATCAAACCAAAGGAACTAAATTCTAATTATAAACCATATGATTAAATTCTATCTTTTTAAAACCATAAGAACCAAATTTGTAGTTAACATAAAAAAAAAGTTATATAATTATTATTTTGTAATACTGTATATACATATTTTATTAAAAAATGAATTTAGTTGATAACATGACATATTCTATTTTTAAATATTTTTATATGTATTTAATATAATTATGT
Organism: Cucumis cinereus; assembly: GCA_037974625.1. Taxonomy (NCBI): domain Eukaryota; kingdom Viridiplantae; phylum Streptophyta; class Magnoliopsida; order Cucurbitales; family Cucurbitaceae; genus Cucumis; species Cucumis cinereus. The sequence goes on along the minus strand of JBBPDJ010000002.1, from coordinate 5,250,897 downwards.
GTCCATTTTAAAATGTAAAATTCAAACTTTTGACCTACAGAACGAAAACCTAAAAATATTGTCTTCAGAATTTCCACTGTTTAGATCACATAAATCAAAATCAGTTTTCAGAAACAGAATTTCAGTTATCTGTCAAACACATATTTGTTGAACTCAATAAATTTAAATACATAAAACATAATTTAGATTCTCTACGAAACCTGGCATCTCAATAAGCTTTTAATTTTTTTATAAAAAAAATAAATAAATAAAATGGCTACGAAAATGGAGTCTTTGCTTTTTAAGTATGGTTTTTATTTGACCCGTTTCAAAATATTACCTTTTACCGTTGAATGTTGAGTGTGATTTATATGTGGTCGCAGGAATTACATTTTACTATTAAGGCTTTCACCAAATACACATGTTGAGTCATCAGTATTAATATTATTTTTTCTAAAGAAATCATCATTATTATTTTATATTCATTATTGGAAGCTAAAATCGAAGATAGAAAATGCGAATGAGTGGAATCTGGACAGCAAAAGTGTAAACTATTGAATTAGGATCACATTTACCGAACTGTAACAAAAATTGGTATTTTATCAATGAATGAGTTGTAATGAGCTTAAATCGAACGTGTAATTGGATTGGTTTTGATCGTGTTTAGTTAAAATTATAAATTTGGTCAAATTTACTGTTACCATTACCTTTGAGAGTCAAGCGGAAATGGTAACAATAAAAATGTCAAAATTGATTGGTTTTTTCTAAGACAATAACAGTAATGGTAGTTTTATCGGTAACGATAAAGATACGATGTAATTTCCAAGCAAAAATAGATTGAACACTCTCAATTCGTCAATGTTTGTGTTTTTTATTACACATTTGAAAGTTGTCCACATGTGTCAGTACATATACATAACACAAGTAAACAACTGTTGGAACTAGTACTGCGAACATGCATTAAAATTGGAGGTAGGAGCTTGAATCTGGATGACTAAGATAGAACGTTTGGAATTTGATGGTTTGGATTTTGGTCGTTTGGTAATTTGGTCGCCTAGATCATGTCGCATGGTGCTTGCAGCGTTGAAGTTTGGACACCTAGGCTATGCATCCAAAGTACTGCAAAACATAAACTAGTAATAAGAATGTTGTGTTGCAAATCATGCTATCTTTAAAACGTTTCGCGACTCTGCTCGGAGAGCAAATAGTTCGAAAAATGTCATGAAGCCCCTAGGATAAAACAACCAAACTCAATCGAAGTTGCACCAAACCTGATCAAAATGTCAAACACTTTTTTGATTTTGCTGGAAAAACAAAGTACAGAGAAGAACAAGATTAGAGAGAATTCGTAAGATGTGTTTTCTGATGTATACAAATGAGCAGTGGAGAAGTTCTTATACAGAGTGAGTTTCATAATGCCTCCAACGACCATACCATCACGCGTAACTCCTCAATGCATAAAGAAATCAATTTGAAGGAAACATAAATAATTTTTTTAATAAAAATATATTATTATTATTATTATTATTATTATTATTATTATTATTATTATTAACCTCCCAAGTCCCACATGTAATGCGGGGAGACAAATGCGCAGAGCCAAAGTGAAGTTCTGATAATGCAACGACAAGAAAAACAAATGAACAAATAGTAAAATTTGTTTTAACAATATGACCACAAATCAACCAATAATTACAAATCAAACCATATGGTTCATTTTGTAATTATCAGTAACATGAAGGGCCATTATCATAAATAATAAAATGATTGGATAAAGGAAAGAAACACCATACTGTACTCCTTGGTACAATTTCAACGTCGCCCCGAAAAGTTCCTTACGGAGATGTCCGATATTTATCATTTTCCTCTCAAGGGTATTAAAGTCATTTCAGTCATGTTTCGATTTAATTACTTTCCTTATCAGCATAATCCATTCACGAGAATAATGAAAACCCACCGATTTTTTATTTTTATTTTATTTTTCATGAAAAATACCTAACCCCAATTGCTTAAAGTTTGAATATAATTTTTTTGTTTCGTTAAAAGTTCGTTCTGAAGGGAAAATAAATAAATAATAATGATATTAATTAATTCAGCCTCTTCCCAGATGCCTTTTATTTTAGGAAAAGTATTTGCAAAGATAAAATTATTAAAAATATAGTAAAATATTGTCGTCGACTAGTTTATCATAACATAGATCGTCGTATAGATAAATAAATATTTTGTTATATTTATAAATATTTAAATAATTTTTTTAAAAATAATAATGAAGTTAAAAAAATCCCTAACAAATCATATGAACCAAAACGGTGTCTTAAACTCAACATTGTTTTTATAATTGTTTATTTATATTTTTTCCTTTTGAAATGTAACTTCGAGGCAACGAAAAATATTATATTAAATATAATGTCTTGAAAAGTCTTCTTTGAATATTCATTATATATATATATATATATATATATATATAAATCATTTGTGTAGCACTATACCTTCGTTTATATGAAAAATGTTAAGAAAAGTTGTTCGAGAAAAATGATTGTAAATGATAGAACAGTCGAAAATATTTATAAAATATAGTAAAATTTCAAATTCGATCAATGCCTATAAACAACTAATGATAAATCTGAAGTTTTGTTATATTTTGTAAATATTTTAGTTCATGTTGTTATATTTGAAAATGTTTATCTTAAATATATGTATACGAAGTTGAAGTTTAAAAACGATATATCGATTTTAAAAGTTGATTTGCAGAAGTCCAGTATGATTATAAAAATTAAACTTTAGAAATTGAAAGTTATTTTTGACATACACCTAGTTTTGTTAAAATTTTTCAGTGAGACTATCAAAACGAGTATAAATAGATTAATTTTAAATTTTGTACTTAAAACTTTGAGGTTATAGATTTAATTCTTCGCCCCACAATTTTTAATCCATTAAATTCTAAACTTAAAACGTACACAGATTGCCATGTGCATGTGTTGCCTCAAAAAATATTGCAATAAAAGTAGGAATATGCTTTATTAATTTTAATTAAGCAAATAAACAAAAATACATGATAATTTAACTTAAACGGTTTATGGGAGGGCTCATTAACATCTAATAGTTCAACTCTATTAAAATATAATGTCACATTTTCAATGAAAAAACAAAACAAAATAAATAAAAAATGTTTTATCACGTGATAAGCTATAATTAAATAATTAAATGAAATGCATAAAGACAGATGAAATCTAAAATATACTTACATATTTAATTCAGACTAAATTTTTTTTAAGACTCATCAAAAGTATAAAAGACTAAGACAATCTATACTATCTAAAAGGGGCTAATGGTAGTCATGCTTTATTTCTAACTAATATCTATGTAATTAAATGACTTTTTTTAACTTCACATTTTATCTCTGACTAATATCTATTTCGTCTTAAGTAAATGAAACATTTTAAAAACTCACATTTTAATTTAATTTTCTAACCATTTAAAATAAGTTGTGTTGTTTTCCTAACGTTTGTGCGAGATTGAGATTTAGATTGAATAATATTTTTAACTTATACATGTATATTTTATTTTCAACCGTATGAGTTCTAACTAGTATTAGAAAAAGGAGGAAGCAAGATATGGTAGAATTAAATTTTGAATACCAAATTTAACATAATTCGATTAATTAATACACGTACATTCGATTTGACCAACTAAGGGGTCAAAAGTTGTCAATAAAACAAATATAAGGTTTTCATTACTAATCTGCCATGAACACATTTATTGATCTATTTTTAGTTCTTGAATCGAGGTTAAAGAAAGTGCATCAACTATACATCTAAAATATGTCATTATTAAATGTTTCGTAATTTTCGAACTCAATCAAGGAATGGAGATTAATTACATTTTATTCTCCAAAGAAAATTGTTCATTTTATTACTTGTCACGGTAACATTTTCATGACAATTTATAATGGTTAATCAATGACCCAAAGAATTGACTTTTCAAATCAATCTACCATAAATGTGGTAACGTATCAAACTGGAAACGAAAAAGAAAACAATAAGTTTTCATATATGAAAACGATCATGACATGGCCATATATATGTCTTAACAACTTTGAATTGTATTTGAGTTTAATTAAAATAACTCAGAATGATCTTGAAAGTTTGTTGACGGGGCTCTATTATTGGTGATTTATCCAATATTCTATAGTTCATTGGTGATTTATCCAATATTCTATAAAATTAAACAACGAAATGGATAAATCTATATGAAAATATTGTTGTTGACTAGGAAATTTTGGCTAATCACAAATTGACACGTCATTAATTTAAATTAACTGATAAAAAAATCTTAGACTAAGTAGCTCGTCTAATCAAATTATGTCACGTGTCGATTGAGCCCGAAGTTAGGTCATATCAGATTTTATTAAAATAAATTGCGTCAAACTTAAATAAAAATCTATTAGAAAATAGTTGTAACTTTTTAAGTTCAAAAGTTAGTTCAAAGACCTCTATAGGGCCTCTAAAAACTCTATTTAAACGGGTTCACTTTTCATTTGATTGACACAAATATCCAAAAATTAAAATTTAGAGAATTTCAGAAAAGGGATCGTATTCAACAAATTGGGCATTTTTTCTCAAACCAATAGATAGCCTCATCTTCGGCGAATTGAGCATCTCTTCTCCAACGAATAGATTGCCTCTTTTTCAACAATTTATGCATCTCTTCTTCAAATGAATAAATCGTTCTCTTCTTCAAAAATTGATAGTATTTTCATCATCTACAAATTGAAGATTGGTCTTTACAAAGATTTGAAGATTTCGACAAACTGATTGACTTTTCGTTGTCTACAAACTGAAGATTGATCTTCTCAAATATTTAAAAGACTTCAGCAAATTGATTGTTTCTTCACCATCTACAATTGAAGATCAATTCTAAACAAGATAAGCAAGTCCAAAGACCAATATTTGAAGAAAATCATCAAAGCCCAAAGGTCGATCATAAAAAAATACGGATAATTTTAAAGATTTGAATTTATGCATTCGAGTGAGTATCAAATGATACAAATTAGAGACTGCAACACTTATATTACAAATCAAATTCATTTCCATAAATTAAATTTCTTTTTAAATTTCGTGTGAACAATTTTTAAGATTACTTCGAAAAAAACAAAATATCAACATCAAGTAGTTACAAAAACAACTTTAACAGTTTATTCAAAATTTTAAAAAGTTTTGTGAATTAATAAAAAACTTAAATACCACTAAAAAAAGCTTAGATACCTATTAAACAATAAAGAAATTCAAAGAACTAACAAAATATAAACTTCAAAGTCAAGAAATTAAATTTGAAAAATTAATCAATAATAGATAAAATTAGTGTAAATGACAAAATTGTAATATAATAAAATTTATGATTCTATCAACAACGAAAAAAAGTCTATTAATATATAGAATCTTAAAATTTGTTATATTTTGTAAATATATTTTTTTATTTTATTATATTTAAAAATATTTTCGTAGAGAAAAATTAACCAATAATATTTAGTTTAAATTGAATAAAAAGATATTAAATTTAAATTACAGTAATTGAGATTTGTCGGCGGTGCGATCGAAGGATCCAATGCCTAGAACGACCCGAATCCGAATATTCACGTGCTGACGTGTCCAAATCAAAGAAAATAACTGCAGGCACTTTTTATTTTTCTCCCATGCCAGCCACTGGGAAATTACCAAAAAGGACACAAAAATCAAGAGATCCAAAAAATAAATAAAAAACCACAAGCAGTTATATAATTCTCATTTGCATTAGCCTTTGGCTTCGTTTCGGTCTTTCATTATCTTGGATTCTGTGCTAAGTTACCATAGCCACCCCCGCTAATGGCGTAACGCTAATCTCGCCCATTTCCATGTGCTTCACTCTCTCTCTCTCACACTCCCTTCAACTTCACCGTTTCCCTCTCTCCATCTCTGAATTCTGTTGTAGAAAATCAAGCGAAATCCGAGATCTCTCCACCTGCAATTCGGCGGGAAGCTCTCTCTCTAGTTCAATCTTCACCAATGAAGGCTGCCAGCAAAGCCTCGAATCATATTGTCACTTTCGATCACAAGAGGTAATGTCTTCATTCATTTTTGTAAAATCTTGCATCGGTTCTTGTTTCTCCACGTGTTTTCCGAAACCAAGGGAATCAATCAATCAATCTGTCGAGCTATCTGTTTGTAGGGTTTTTCGTACATCGTCTATGTCTGATCTAACGGATTTCGGTTTGCCTGACAGCATTACACGCGTTTATTTTGTTAGTTTCTACCGTCGGATATTCCGATCGTATCGGGTTAGCTGGTTTTGTGGTTTGATTTGACGAACATTAGTTTTTGTTGGTTTTGAAATTTGGCTTGTGTTTTTTTTTTTAGAGCTGTGAAGAAATGTGTGCCTTCTGTTTTTTGATTGAGTAATTGTGCTTCGAACAGTGGGATTGGTTTGGTAATTAATGTCTGTATCGGGATTCAATATACGTAGGCGTGTAATTGAAAAGTGAAAGTGTGATTGGTTAATGTCGAACGCTATGGAAAGTGAAATTCAGCATTCAGAAATCAGAATATGTTATTGTCTAGTCTAAATTGCCCGTCGTTCGAGGATGATGGCAGGTAACTTAGGCTGGGTTAGTGTTGGAAATTCACCTTTGCGGTATCTGCTTCGATTTTATGCTAGCCTCAGTTTGAAATTGTTTCAATTTTGTAAATTCATCAAGAAATTGGTTGTTTGATATTTCTTTTATCGAACACTGTGTATTGACGTTTTTTGTGCATTGAAAAATCGGTTGATATTGACACAGGGATGCATACGGATTTGCTGTAAGACCCCAGCATGTACAAAGATACCGAGAGTATGCCAATATCTACAAGGTTTTATTCCACTTACAACTGTTCTACTGGAAATGTACAAATTGAGAACATAAAGGATTTTTTCTGTTTATATTTTAATTTTGTGACAAAAAAAAATGCATATTGGATCGGGCTCATTCAAATGTGCATGTAAACTTATTAGGAGGAAGAGGAGGAGAGATCGGAACGATGGAAGTCGTTCCTGGATCGTCAAGCAGAGTCTGCTCAGCCACTTGTTAACGAGTTATCAGATAAAAAGGCATCGCATGTAGAAGTTGTCAAGGAAGAGATAGATTCTAGTATAGAGGAGGATGGTAAAAGAGAAGATCTAAACAGCCCGGATTCAGGTTTTGATGACAATAATGTCTCTCAGAATGCAAATGGCTTGAAAAAAGAAGATGGATCAGAAAAAGATGCAAAAACTCACAAGATCCAGATATGGACTGAAATCAGACCATCACTTCGAGCAATTGAAGATATGATGAGTGTTCGTGTAAAGAAAAAGAAAGATTTATCAAATCATAATCACGACACCGGAACCAGAAAGATGCTTTCTTCTATAGAAGAGGCTAAATCACCCCGTGGAGTGTCTGAGGAGGAATCTGAGGATGAGTTTTATGATGTGGAGAAGTCAGATCCAGTACAGGAGGCTCCTTCAAGTGACAATGTCAATGGCCCTGTTGTGGGTATTCCAGCATTTTTGTTGCCTGTTGAATCCTCATGTCCATGGAGGGAGGAGCTGGAGGTCCTTGTGAGAGGTGGAGTGCCAATGGCTCTTCGGGGCGAGGTAGCAACTCTGTCCCAATCTTACTTTCTTTCAAGTAGCAATGGTTTTTTAGTCTACTCAAATTCTCAATTGCTAGTTTTACGTGCAATTTCAGCTTTGGCAGGCTTTTGTGGGGGTTAGGGTGAGGAGGGTTGAAACGTATTACACAGATCTCCTAGCCGCAGATACAAATTCCGAGAACACCGAAAGTCATAGTTTTCATTCAGACAGCAACATTAAAGGGTCCTCTACTGACTCGGTGTGTACAACTGAGAAATGGAAAGGGCAAATTGAAAAGGTCATTGCATTGTCAATCAGTCCCTCTTTTAAGTATCTTTACATTTAGCTTTTTTAAAATCCTCATTCTATCCATCTTTTGAATGCAGGATTTGCCTCGCACTTTTCCCGGTCATCCTGCTTTGGATGTAGATGGTAGAAATGCATTAAGGCGTTTGCTAACTGCATATGCTCGACATAATCCCTCTGTTGGATATTGTCAGGTAATGTTGTAAGACCTGAATTTCGTTGGGATTTTGGAAATTTATTTTCGTAGCAGTGTAGCACTGGTCAAAATGGTTGTGGAACTCATGACCATTTTAAACCCCAAATAATACCCACTTTTTTTTTTTGTATATTCAGATTGTATCCAATAGCTGCATCGTTTGTGCTGAAAAATTAACAAATTAACATGATTTTTTAAGAGTTGTAAAGAGAGTAGGTACCAGACATAATGATTCTCATTGAGAATGTGAGATAATTTTTGGTTATTCTAATTCACAGTAGACTTTTAAGAACTGATTCTGTTTAAAAGAAAAAAATAGGAAAGACAAATTTAGAGGAGTCATCAGCTCTCAAATGTTTTGGGAATTTTTGCCAATACATAATATTTCATTCCGTGTTTTTTCTCTCTTGGCTACGTTTTGATGGTTCTAATTTATGTCCCTCTTCAGGCCATGAATTTCTTTGCTGGCTTATTGTTGCTTCTCATGCCTGAAGAAAATGCTTTTTGGTAAGTTTTCATACTTATTTGATATGTTTTCTTTGGCTGACATAATCTGCTACTTCTCTGTTCTCTCTATATTATCTTGTGGTGTGGGGTGGGTAAGTAGGCCTACACCAATATCAGAGTGCTTTTTGGTGATGAAACGTGGGCAAATTTTTGGCAGTATATTTAGCAATTCTTTCTTTGCTTTAGTAATATATATTTTTCTATAGGAATACATAAACTGTGCTGCACTTGTAGCTTTTAGGAAATTGTAATATCATCCCTCTAAATGACAGTCTAATTGGTTTTACTTGCATTTTTGTCTAAATCTTTTAGGACCTTAATGGGAATTATTGATGACTACTTTGATGGGTATTACTCCGAGGAAATGATTGAATCTCAAGTATGTTGTCTTTTATTTAAATTTGTGGCAATGTTTATATCTGTTTTCACCCTCATCTTTATTCTACAAATTTTACAATCTGTAGCCGGTTGAATTCTAACATTAATTTGATGATTCCTCCTTTTATTAGGTAGATCAACTTGTATTTGAGGAGTTGGTGCGTGAGAGATTTCCTAAAATGGGTTTGTATATTCTTGTTATTTTTCATTGATTTGGAATGCAAAGAAGTGTGATTTATTTCAATGATTTTCTCGGTGCTTAGTTTTATTTATTTATTTTCCCTTTTTCTGCTGCAGTCAATCATCTAGACTACCTGGGAGTGCAGGTGGCATGGGTTACTGGACCGTGGTTCCTATCCATATTTATGAACATGCTGCCATGGGAAAGTGGTCAGGTTTTATGCTGTATCTTTTTAATTATTTTCTTTTTTCGGGTGAATTCTTCACTTGAATATATCTGACATCCTGGTGGGGCAATACCTTACTGTCTTGCTGTCTTGCTGACAGCTGCTTATATTTTCATTATTTAATTATGTGGGTACTCCATGAAGTCACCTATCATCTAAGCCTTCACTTTTCTGTTGTTTTCAGTTCTTCGAGTTTGGGATGTTCTTCTTTTTGAAGGAAACCGTGTAATGCTCTTCAGAACAGCACTTGCACTGATGGAGCTATATGGTACTGGATGAAAGCAATTTCTTTATATGTATCATTTATTTATTTATTTGTTCATACAAAAGATTGCACTCTTCTCTACTTTAGATTGTTATGCTTCGTGAAATTTCATTTGGTTCTCAGTTACTTGTAGGCCCTGCGTTGGTTACTACAAAGGACGCTGGAGATGCTGTGACTTTGCTGCAGTCACTTGCTGGCTCAACATTTGATAGCAGCCAACTTGTATTGACTGCTTGTATGGGTTTCCAAAATGTTAATGAAACTCGATTAAGGGAGCTGAGAACTAAACACAGACCAGCTGTTGTCACCGCTATTGAGGAAAGATCTAAGGGGCTTCGGGCTTGGAAGGATTCTCAGGGTTTAGCTTCTAAGCTTTATAGTTTTAAGCATGATCCAAAATCAATGATAATTCAAACGAAGAATAGTTCACAAGTAAATGGGGATTTGTCGCGCTCAGAGTCTGGATCCACTAATGCTGATGAAATTCTTATTTCTTTGACTGGGGAAGATGAGATTGATTCTGTTCCCGATCTTCAAGATCAGGTCTTTGTAGTTTTTCCTTTCTTCTCAGCCTTTTCTCTGGTTTCAAAGGAAGTAATATTTCATGACATTGTTTTTAAGTTGGTGATCGTAGTATTTAAAAAAAAAAGTTGGTAATTCGACCGATCAATCTTCACAACACTGCACACTGGTTTTTAATTACTCGTGTCATGTGAATATGGTGATGTAACATTCAAAATAATACTATCATTTCAAATTTCTTTTTATTCAACAAAATATTGATAATAACTAAATACCCGATTCTATCCCTCTTACTTCATGATGGCTTTCTATGTTAAAAGATTTCTTACACCGGTACACTCTATTTCATGTCGGTCATTGATATCAGATTTTAAAATTTAATATGCTTGCATATTTTGTTTAGTTACTGGAAGAGGTAAAGTAATCAGCTTTTAGACTCCTCAGCTTTTAAAATTTATTATTGTTACTGTAAAGTAATCAGTTTATTATTGTTTAGTGACTGGAAGGGGCTTTTAACTCATAATCTGAAAAAGGAAATTCAAGCCTAAAAGGCATATATGCTAGATAGTTGCTGAGGTTCGTCAAATGTTTTGGATTTTTCTGTAGAATTGATTGCACAAGTTAATTCCATCATATATATAGATATATATGCAGAATCAGTAATTTGAAAAGATTTCCATGATTTTATTTCCATAGATAACTTAGACTGATATGTGGTTTGAACTTTTGCCAACAACATGCAGGTAGTGTGGTTAAAGGTTGAGTTGTGTAAATTGTTGGAGGAGAAGCGATCTGCTATTTTAAGGTAGATATTCTTTATTTAATTTAGGCTTTTGTGGCTAGTGTATGCTCACACATCTTTCTTCATGATTCAATTGCAATGCTTAATGCTCCGTGGTGAGTTACGGTGGTAATGACGCAAACATAATTGAAAATTAGTTCTATGTGATGGAGGATTATGAAATCTAAATCATACCTAGTTAGTCTAAACCAACAACAAACAACTTCACGGCTTTAGCACAAGCTTCTTCTTTTCAAGTTAATTCAATTAGAACAAAAATGTCCTTAACTGTAAAATAGAAAAGGACCCTGAAGTATGCATTGCTCGTGCATTACTAGTATAACACAAGCAAGAAATATGTAGAGAGAGTAGTCATTGAGAGAAAGTATCTATGTTAATAGAAGATGGAGTGGTGAAGAAGTGTTGGATATTAATGAGAGGGTGTATGTACGGAAAGAAATTGGTGAAACAAAGTGCATAGCTGCACGTGGGCATGCCTAAAGTGAGTGAAGGGCCCTCTTCAAGCTGTGTGGCTCACAACCTTTTTTTTTTTTGGATGAGAGACAAATATATTTATCAACCCGAAAGGGTAAAAAGAGACAAACCTAAGGGCAAGGGTCAAGGTGGCCCTTCCCATAAAAAAAAACTAACAAAGAAAAACCTTCCGATTGTTAAATATCATGGATAGGCTATAATTACATAATTCTGTTGTGTAATTTGTACACCACCACGAAGCCGTGTGCTTGACCACGGTCCAAAAATAATCAAAAGAATTGTATCTATCCTAAAAAATACGACTATTTCTCTCCTTCCATAAACCCCAAAGAAAAGAGCGGAACGCACAACCCCAAATAATGTTCCCTTTGGAGTTTGAAGTTTTTAGGTTCAAACCCTCTAATAACCACTCGTCAATCTTAGCAGGAAGACAGATATCAAGGCTATAAATATTAAATAAAAAGTGTGGCTCACAACCTTTTATACATCTTTATCTTCCTTTCTATAAAATGGTAAAAATTTGATTCGTAAAAAAGAAAAAGGATTCATATAAAATGGTAAAAATTAAATTTCCTTGTATCTAATTGGACAACCATTTTGTAACCTCTTAATGGGCCCCTTCTGTATCACTTTGGATATTTCATTCATAAATGAAACTGTTTCTTATAAAAAAATGAGAGAAAACATGTAATATTTATTAAGAGGAAGTGTATATTGAGTGAAATTAAGGTAAGAAAGTACGCATTGAAAAAATTAATTGATAACGCATTCAAAAAATCGTTAAAACACTTATCAAGTATTCTTTAAAGAATACTTCTTACTGCTTTTGGTTTCTTTCAGAAGTGTTAGAACATAAGCATTCTCTTAGATAGTGCTTTTAAGCATTTAAAACTACTTTTGACCAATGGGAGAAGTCTTGTGTAACTCTGATGTCTCAGGCTATTGCCCATATTTTGTAGATTTCATACACCGATGACGTTTGTTTCTTATAAAAAACATTTAAAACTACTTCTTTAGGTAAAAGCATTACCAAATATATCTGCTTGCGAAGAACCGTTGATGTCCTTCCATCTAAGTTCTCTCGTTAGTAAAGAACTGGGTTTTACTACCTGAATATTGCTCACTAATGAAGAAAAAAAGGCCTTGCGTCAAGATCCTTATGATGAGAGGTGTACATCAAAATTAACACAAATGATCAAGGGTAGTCTAAAAATGAAAAAGATCCTGAAAGTAAATAGAATGATATCTAGTTCTTTATGGAGCAGTGGTGTTCCGAATACTGTTTTACGGGTTCTCTAGGTTACAGTTATATTGACCACCCTTACACTCATTCTGTTATATCACTTATTTCTATAACTATTCATGTTCTTCCTGTATTTGTTTGTCAGAGCGGAAGAGCTGGAGACTGCTTTAATGGAGATGGTTAAGCAGGATAATCGTCGGCAATTGAGTGCTAGGGTATATTAAAAATACCTTAAGACTTGAGTTCTTTTTTTTCTTCCTCCTTGTTAAGCATCTCATGCTGTTGACTAAAGATTTCTGTATTAATCTTCAACCTTTTTGGTGAACAACCTTCTTTCATGAATACAGGCATTAACTTCCATTTACTTATGGATAACTCGTTACAGCACTAAGTTAGCAGTTCTGCTGGTTTTCTCTTGAATCATTTGTTCTATTTCCCACTAGTTCTCTAAGTAAAAAGGAACCAGACAATTTCTGAAAACTTATTTTAGAAATTAGTTATTTGAGCATGATCATGATCGAGAGAAAATTCCCAAACATTACTTTAAGACAGACATTGCTGAAGAACTATTTGTTTGAGGAACTGCATCGATGTGTAGGTTGAGCAGTTGGAACAGGAGGCTGCTGAGCTTCAACAGGCTCTTGCCGATAAACAGGAACAGGAAACTGCAATGCTTCAGGTTTCTTTCATTATAATTCTTCTCTCTGTAGTTTTGATTATCTTTCTTCATTTATGAGGGTTTAGGGTTTGTTTTAGGTCTTGATGCGGGTAGAACAAGAGCAAAGACTCACTGAAGATGCTCGAAGATTTGCTGAGCAAGACTCTGCAGCACAAAGATATGCAGCTCAAATGCTTCAGGTTACCTTTTGTTAAATCGGTTTATTTTATGCATTCTTTCTAATTTCTCTTTTAGAGGGGTAAAAAAAGGAAAAGACAGTCCTCTTGAGTATCAGGCAGATCGTTCCTAATCCAATGTGTATATTTAGAAGTTCTGTCCTTGTGGGGTGTGTGTGTGTGACTGTGTGTGTGTTTTTCTTGGATAAGAAACATTGCATTGATGAATGAAATAATCCAAAAAAAATAGTAGTGGAATAACCATGAGATAGATACAAAGGAGCCCAAAAATAAAAGAGGAAGACAACTCGGGAGATTACAAATGGAGAACCAAAAAAGTAGATATCTTTTCCTCGCAATACCATCTTCAACTTGTTTATTTACCTGTAGAATATTCATAAAATTGAATCTCTTTTAATTTTTTTTTGGGTATGCTTTTAGATACTTGGGTGTGTCTGAACAAACTCGTCTTTAGCAGTGTTTTAAAAAGCCCTCTTTGGGCGTGTCCCTAGGTGCGGGCCAGCGCGGGCCAAGTTGGCACCTCGCCTTGAAAAGGCTAGGCTCACAAAGTAAGACGCACCTTGAAGACTCAAGGTTCAAAGCCCTGTGCCTTGGGGATTTTCCATTATTTTTTAAAAAAAGTAATAATTAGTAGGGTTCTTTCCTTATTAACTAAAACAATAGAATTTACTAAGCCTAAATGCAAAATTTCTTGTGTTTAGGGGTCTCTTTTTTCCTTTCATATTCCACTTCAACTATGATTTCTCTTCTTAATGTAGTACTTTTTATATATAGTGTGCCTCACAAAAAAGGTCGTTTTTTTTTGTGCCTTGCGCTTAAGCCTCATAAGAGTATTTCACTTTATTGCGCCTTGAGTTTTAAAAAACACTGGTTGTTAGAAATCTCATAAGATTTAGTATCCTTGTACATTATTTATTTATTTTTTAAGTTTTTAATTTTTAATGAGAAACATTCATTCGGAATTTCATTGATAGTATGAAATTACAAAAGGGCAAGAATGTTGTGTGGGATTACATAATTCTATTCCATTGTGATATAAGAGATGTAAGGTTGTAATCACAAAATAAGGGGGTGAATTTACCACCATGTCATGTAAGAGATCTTTAGGGTTTAGGGTTCAACACACAGCGTCTTGGTGGTGCACAAATCACACAAAACTTTTTTGTAATTATAGTCTTTCCATGATTTTCAACAACTGGAAAGCGTTTTTGTATTAGCAGTCTTTCGGGAGGGCCTCCTTGGCCCTCGCCTTTAGGTTGTTTTTTCTCTTTTCCTTGTTTTCTATATATATCGTTTCTTATAAAAAAGAAAAAAGAGATGTTTCAATAGGTGATCAAAGAAGTGAGTGAAATACCCATCATGGATTGACCTAGTGGTAAAAATGAGACGTAGTCTCATTAATTAACTAAGAGGTCATGAGTTCAATCCATGATAGCCAACTATGTACGAACTAATTTCCTACGAGTTTTTTTGACACTCAAATGTTGTAGGGTTAAACGGATTGTTTTAAAAGAAAAAAGAAAGGGAGTGAAATCCGTCTCTGTCTTCAAAAGTGTGATGATTTCGCTTGTTTCAAATGAACCAAAGGAAAGCTTTAATGATGAACGTCCAGATGCCATTTGATCACCGTGGTGGCTTAAATGGACCAGCTCCATAAATTCTGCCCTATCCTTGGAGATATCTTGAAATATTATGCACTTCTCCCTACCCAAAAGTACCTTCACTAGTGGACTTTACTTTTGCTCCCAATCTTAAGCCACTTTCCAAGCTTCACATATTAACTCTGAATAATTCTATACATACATCATTGTTTCTTGAAAGAGTCAGAGGATTCTCATTCAGAACTTACAAGCAAATGGAAAATGGAAAATGGAGGAGCAGCTATCCCCCATTCTTGAATAACAATTTTTACACTATTGCAGAGAGGATTACATGAAGGTTCTTTCTTTGGATTCTATCAATTGTATTGGCAAGAAATGCAGTAGGTCAGTAGGTCAGTAGGTCAGTAGGTCAATTGGTTGTCGATTGGTCAGTAGGTCAATTGTGAGAACAATTGAGGCAAATGTAAGTTCACCTAGATACTCATGGTATGACATGAAACACATTGATTGTTATTGATCGATTTGAGGGCTTTAGAGAATACTAGAAAAGTGTATATTAAGGGAAAAATGAAGATATTTTTACGCACGTTCGAAGTCCAGTTCATAGAGTAGATGTTTTCAATGATATGAGAACTCCCAAGCTTCTCTTCTTTCATATCAGCCAAAGGATGGTCCTTGACAGGTTAATACGTAGCACATTAGCCTTGTCTTTAAGCCACCATCCAGATAAGGTTTCCTTTCTGCTCTCCAGCCTTCCACATGTTTTGGTTTACATCCCTAAAAAACAAACAGATCCACTTAAAAAGTTTTATAAGAACTTTTGTCAGTCCTTGAGGCTAGAAGGCAACAGATCCAAGATTATAGCCCATGGGAAGTTCCAGGTAAGTCCGGGACAGCTTCCTGCAGCACAATCTAATGGATGGCACATGGATGACTTCCTCATCTTGGATGTTGATGAAAATAAGGATAGTTTTAATTCTAAGACCTTTAAGTTCAAAAGTTATGAAAATTTCCTTTTCAAAAAAAAAAAGTAAAATGAATAATCAGGGAAGGATTTAATTCCATTTAGAAGCTATGAAGTAGAACTATAGGTTTGATTATTGTTTGGTTATAACCAATTTTGCTTATATGACATACAAGCCTCGACAAATTAAGGGCATAAACCTCCTTTTCATCGATCAATGAAATGTTTCTTGTTAAAAGGAAAAAAAGAAAAAGGAATCATACATCCTGAGGTTATACTATTGCCCATTGTCATCTTGTAATTATACTTTGATAAATATTTACTATGAAGTAGTATTAGTTTTAAATTTAAAAATGTAGGTATCCAACTCTGGGTGTAGGTAATTGTATTAATTGCTTCTGGTGCTGATCTTATGCTACAACGACTGTATTTGTGCAGGAAAAGTATGAACAAGCTACTAGCGCACTTGCTGAAATGGAGAAGAGAGCAGTTATGGCAGAATCAATGTTGGAGGCAACTTTGCAGTACCAATCTGGCCAACTCAAAGCACAACCATCTCCCCGCTCTGTACATTCTCCTAGGTGTGTAATTAACTTTTAAATCCCTTTCTTCAGCCGCGCTGGTTTCCTTTTCAGATTTAATGAAAACGACTTGGGAAGTCTTTTAGGACCTGTTTGGATTGATTTTCATGTTTAAAAACACTTGTTTTTTGCACACAGAAACGCTTTTTTAAACACACGGAAAGTGAATCCAAATATGCCCATAGTATGTTTAAGTTGAAATATTTAGTTGCTCATCTATATTGGGCTTTTGGGTTCCATCCTTTTTTTTTTTTTTGTGGAAGTTTTAGTTCTAGTAAGTTTAGAATTTATAGATGACCCAAAATTTCCTCTCGCAGACTGGTCAAGTGTACTTCAGAATTATTATAAAATTAATATCTCTCATTTCGACTTTCCACAAGTTGGTGAGGATAATTTTGGGTTAGGAGAATGATAAAAGGAAAAGAATGGCAGAAAAGCAAGTGTTCTTTTGTAGAATACGCACTAAGATTTGTGGGGCGAGCTTGTTATCTTATTTATTTTCAAGACTCATGTTTCTTCTGTAAATCAAATTTACACTATTAAGTTTAAATGAGGCTTTATTTTTCTCAGATCTTTGCCTTCGGACTCTTCTTTAAGGAGCAGTCAAGAGTCTGCACAGGACTTCCCTTCAAGAAAAATAGGTTTGCTTGGTCGACCATTTGGGTTTGGCTGGCGTGATAAAAACAAGGTTACTGCCTAATTTCTTTTTACTTTTATATAGTGGTCTATTCTTTCTGCTCATAATATTTACTTCTTGAAGTATCTGATTTTGATTTACTGCAAAGTTCTGAACTTGTAAAAAGTGCATTAAAATTTTCTCTCTAATACTATTCCCATATTTAATACTATCTCTTAATTAACCTCAGCCATAAATTTGTATCATAAATAAATAGGATAAATTCGTATTAAATATTCATTTAAATATTAGAAATATGCTTATCCTTTAAAATTAAGTTTTGGAGGTAGAATTGTTATTTGCAATTCTGGAAAAGTAATATACTCCATTCATTGAGAAAAGTGAAACATAGGCCACAACCAAACACAGACTGCCAGCTTATATTTACAAGAAAGGATTTTATGTTGGTTATTAAATACTTCATTTTGGATGAGAGATCAAGAGCCTTTTGGTCAAGGTTGATCTAGCATTACAAAAGGATTTTATTTGCAGGGAGTTCTACATGAAGATGCTGACTATATAGTATAGTATATACTATTAAGAAATAATTTAAGACCTTTATTATTTATTATTATTTTAAAAAATTAATATCTTATTCCCGTTGCCCTTAAATCACCAACCTGTGGGGGCTTTTGATAGCCAATCATCAACGAATTTAGGCAAGTCTTAAAGCTAAAGATATGCTATAGTGCACTCGAAATGAAGGACCTGGCCTTGTTAGCAAACGAACATTGAAGGAAAAGGCACTCTGGGGATTCTTCTTTAGAGGGCCAAAATGACAGGCAAAACGTGACATAGTCAAATTGGGGAATAACTTTACGAGCTCTCAAACTTAAGGCAAGGGACCATAGAAAAATCTTAACCTTCTTAGGGACAAGCTTTGGTGAGGTCTCTGTAAGCTTGAGGAAAGCTGATTTTGGTGAATAGATGTGAGGGATGAAGAGACCAACCTACCTTGTCTTGACGAACTCATTATTGAACAAAATTTATTCTCTGCCAGGGTGGCTCAATTGCCATTCTCTCTATAAAAAAGAAGACCTCTTTTAATGTCCGACCCTCAGTCAGTAGGCTTCTCTCCTCCATAAGTCATACTTGTACTCCAAAAACAACTTCATAGACCTCTTTTTCTCAATGAAAGTTGTCTTGTCACTATTAAAAAGAAATCAACCTATGATGAGGGAGGTCCAAACGTCCTCCAAAAACGTGCAAATTTCTATAGGATGTAAATATCAGGCTTTGTGATTAGGGAGCTGTACATCCAAAAAGTCCTCCCATTAACGGATCATGAGACCATTTGCTACTTCAAAATTAAAACACTTGAAAATGAAGGTGCTATTCTTTGTAAGTTGTGCCATGGCCTATGCCCAATCTTTGCTTGGTCGTTCTTTGCTTTGTGGTTCCCCAGGCATGTTCGAATCTGGTACTTCATATAAATGTGTAGAAATTCGCAGTTAGTAGCCGAGTGTTCTACCATTGAGTTAGAAATCCTAAAAGTATATATATGAAAAAAAAGATCTGTGTAGATACAATCAGGATAAAAGAGGGAGAGAAATTAAATCATATGACGTAATTAAGAATCTCCAATAAAAATAAGCTTCTTATAACACAGTTTTTTTTCTCACTTTTGTCAATACAAAGAGCTAAGACAATACTTCATTCATACAACATTGGATTATATTTAATGTGCTGTTGGATTCTATATTCCTAAAAAAAACCATAGAACAAACCTAAAGGGCAAGGGAACAAGATGTCTCCTCCCCAAATCACATAAATTACAAAAGGCTATCTAGTCTAGGTTGAAACTTTGAGTGATGTAATTACAAAAAAGATTCTGAAGGCTGCTCCAATTAGAGGGCATAGAAGAAAGAAAGAAACAAAAATGATGCACTATTGCGAATACTTTTCTCCACGATGCTTTGTCCTATTGAATACATCTCCATATCTCCATAACCTAACCACTTAAGGTGGAGGATTTTGTTTCTCTGCTTGAAGAAGCCAATCCCAAGGCCGTCATAATGAAGGGGAAGGAAGGACCACACCTTCATTTAGCCAAATGTCTACCTTTATCTCTGACTACCTGCTCCAGATAAAGCTCCTTGTCAGCTTCTTCATTCCGTTAATGACTTAACGGATAAGTATGGAAAAGTGGAAATCACAAGGATACTAAAATGCACCAAAATAGGAGTTGGGAGTTGAGACATAATATTTCAAACATCTAACCAACACTCTTTACACCTTCATCAATGGTCCTGTTTCTTGCAAAGGTGCCATGAAAACGACTTGCCAAAGAAGCATCCTCTATCATGAAATATTGGATGAAGGATCCATGTGGGGCCAAGTTACCTATTTCAAGCCCTTTCCCTACTTGTTCTAGTCCTAGACACAACCTTCCAATTATTGAGATGAGAACCTCCACTCTCTCTTACACGCTCCATCAAGGTCCTTCAACAATTTCTCAAAACTGGATATAACAATATAACGTAAAACGGAGCCCTGAAGATGGAAAGGATGTAAAGCAAGATCCCACATGACTTGAATTGTACCAAATCAATGTCTACCATTCTTAGGGGAAAAAAATGCTTTCTTCCAAGTTAAGTGCCTTTTTAAACCTTTTCCACAACGTGATCAAACATTAACAAAATTGAATAGCCACCATATGATCCACTAAATAAAATGCAAATGATTAAAAATCGTAAAAAAGTACATGAGATAAGGGATTTTCTTAATTGCCCTCGTGGCCCTGTCTCTCCTAATTCATCCAACTCTGTTTTAAATCCATATGGCTGAATCAC
This sequence comes from Cucumis cinereus, assembly GCA_037974625.1. Taxonomy (NCBI): domain Eukaryota; kingdom Viridiplantae; phylum Streptophyta; class Magnoliopsida; order Cucurbitales; family Cucurbitaceae; genus Cucumis; species Cucumis cinereus. The sequence continues at coordinate 5,230,720 of JBBPDJ010000002.1, read as the reverse complement.
TAGCACTAACTTGGGTATATACTATGAAGTAATAAACTTAAGTCTTGATATGGTCAGCGGCACTTCGAAGCACTGCATTATACCCGTTTGAGAATACATTAATATTAGAAAAGAAAACTATTGTCCTTGCTTGGATTATACGGGTTTTCTATGGGAACTTCATCAGTATAGAGAAACATGATGACTGAATTCTTTGAGAAAGGGGTGTTCTGCAATAATCTTAATCCTTTTAAGAGATGGT